>CM060955.1:135902665-136252665 GCA_030765055.1 Mantis religiosa | reverse complement strand
CCACAGGACTTCTGTCATCCTCATTTTTCCTCACGTGTATAAAACAAATATCTCTTTGTTTGTAAAGTTAATAAGATTGAATTTCTGCTTACAAATTGTGGGCTTCTACGGGCATCTCTACGTTTCCTCTCGAGGAGCCCGGGCATAGCAGAAAATGCCGACGATACAGAATCCACCGATTCTGTAGCTGCTACTGCTGATGCATTCACTTCCCAGAGAGCGACAGTGACCACCACCATAAACACAACAGCCAACTTCATATTGAACTGTAACCAAGACATTAATGTAAATTAACTTCAAAACAGTTTATGCTGTCCAGGTACTGTTTATTTATGATGTAATTTCTTTATAAAACTAATGTCTGACTTACGTAATGAGTAGATGTGTCATAAAAACCAAGATTTCTGTTAAAAAGCTGGAAAGCACTGCTACCAAAGTTGATTACTCTACCTATTTCTTGTAAATCGAGTTAAACTTTCAAGCGATATTTACATATTTCATTGTAGAGTTCAGTAAGTACTGTCTACCCACTACAAGAAGGCAAATCAGAGGAATATGTAACGTTATCAGTTTATCTGTGTTTATGCTAACTTTTCTGGTATGATACGGGTGCTAGGATCATGTAAAATAGAGTGTTGTCACATAAATCACCCTTGCTTAATACCTGTCACTGCAGTTATTGAAACGAGCTTTGGCAGAATGGGTGACGTATATGCACGCTCAGACACTCATTTCGTAGCAAACAGGTCTACTAACAGAACAGATGAACAGTTTGGTTTCCTCTCCACTTCATTCCTCTCTTGCCTTCTTGTGGTGGGTAGACAATAAAGCTATAGGCTGATTTATAAACATTTCGCCCCCTTAACATTCTATGCACCTTGAATGACGTTCAGCCCCAAACAGAAGTGACAAATGAGTATCGACTTCGACGTTCGGAAGTGTAAGGTATTTTAAAATTTAATAAAGAATTGAATAATAAGAAATGTTTAACTTCCCTAAATAATATATTTTCATAAATGTTGGATTGAATGAAATGTCATGCTTTAAGCAGTAAGGGTTTGGCTATCTCTTTAGCTTAAATTTATACAAAAATCAGTCAAGGCTTTTGCTAGAAAATTCAAGGCATTAATTTAATGTTAAACATTAATTTAATGTTAAACATTAAATTTAAGTCAAAATTCTCGGATTCTTGTTAATAAAATAAAAAAGTTTGAGCAATAGTCCATTGTAAAATATGGTTTAGGGTGAGAATTTTCTATAAAATGCTGTCATATCCCTGGAAGATTTTACTATATACTGTGACATTGAAACGAATTTACTCGTTTAGTTAATAATGTTAAAGACAGCTGCAATCATGGTTCTTCTAATGACTGCTTTTTATATTTGGGAAACCAAAAGTGTGTTTTGAAACGGTACTCTCTTCCTCGAGTCAATTAATTAAATGATAAAGGCACATATAATGTGAAAAAAAAAATGTTTGTGTATATTGTTAATTTTGTGATGCACTCTGAAAAGGTCGTTTTGCGGTGTTTATTTTCAGGCCTAGTTTTGACAGGAGAAATCGTGGTAGGTCTAGAAAGATGGGAGAGAGGTTGTTTCCGTAAAAGAGACGCCATATGCGTTCTATCAATCAACTAATTAAATAATAAGCTGTGGGGGAACAAAGAAAAGTCGTGGGGTAGTACACGGGAAGAAATCGCGTCCATTAAAATAGCTGGCGTCTGTGGGCCAAACTGAAAAGTCGTATGACAGTGCACGGGAGAAACCGCGTTCGTCAAAGAGTTATGTATGAGTGCCAGACTAAAAAGTCGTGTGATGATACGCAGGAAACAATCACGCCAGCGCGAAGCCAACCATTCAGAGTTCGTCGATCCAAAATGTATTTCAATAGTAATTGAAATATAACCGATCGTCATAAGAGAATAAAACTGTGTTTCTTTCCAAGTACCCAAATTGATCCACCCAAAACCCCCTGAATCAAGAGACCCTTGCTACAGATCCTATAGTCATGAGCTTTATGATAACTCCAAGAGCAGCCGCGGACTTCACCATTCCCAAATCTTCATTGACGAGGATGACGATGGAGGAGTCACCTTGCAGTTTACGGTTAAATGGGAGTGAAATTGTTGGGTAAAATATTCCATACGAATGCAGGAGAAAGTATATACAAATGAATATTAATACTTTTAAGTTATGCACCATGCTGATATAATAATTCTTAGTATAAAAAAGTTCATTAATTTTTCATGTACCAGGTGAGTCTGCTGCCCACGCCGTGGCTCAGTGGTTAGACCGCTTGGCTTTCACCAAGGCGGCCGGGGTTCGATCCCAGGCGACCGCAAAGTGAGATTTGTCGTGGACAACACGGCGCTGGGGCGGGTTTTCTCCGGGATCTCCGGTTTCCCCCGCCATCTCATTCCACTGGTGCTCCAACTTCATCTCATGTATCATCAGTGTCATCGCCTGCGGTGCCGTATGTAGTAAAAGCGGGCGTTAATCACTACACATTTCATTTTTGCCTCTATCTGTTCTTATCTATGCAATCCGTAGTTTATGGTCTAATGTGAAAACATTAATCCTTTTAGCACAAAAGCCGTTATTGCAGCTCTGCCCTTCTAATCTAAAATATACGACCCAGATTTAATACTTACAGTCCTCAATGAGGAGCAAGAAGCTGACAAAACCTTAAACAATCGACGATTTCTCATGCATATAATGCTAGCAAGGTGATAAATGAATGCTTTCCCAAAGAGCGACATAGAATACGTGGCGGCTACTTGAGATGGTTAGCTCTGGGCATATGGTGCTGCAACAGCTAGGTTCGAAATGACGTCACATGGCTTTTTTCTTCCCCTTTACCTAGTCTTTTTTCTGTATTTTAGTGACTAAACTGCAAACAATAAACAAAACAAACAATAAGCAATACAGACAATAAAAGATAAAAAATAACATTATTTATTGCTGCTGTGGTTCTCTTGTGAGCCAAAGACACGATAATGACGATCCGATAACTAGGCATTATGTTTCGCTTGTAACAATTATAATATTTACCTACGAGAGCTTGTCAATAAGGATAGATCATAATATTTTACTTATTATATTCTGTTAGCTTATTGTGAAACAAACACGCGGTAGTAGTTTCATTGTTGGTACTCCTGGTTCCCGCCTGTGAGAACCAGGCAACTTCGGACATGTTCAGTATCGTCTACCGCTCCAATGGAGGTAACACGCGAGGAATAATATGCGGCTTTCGTCTCAACAATTCTTCAGTTGAGATCTATACAATGTTACAGAAGGCATATGGAGAGTCTGTTCTTCCCTACAGTACAGCTCAAAGATGGTTTCAAATGTTTAAAGAGGGGAGACAAATCAATTTCAAAGGAAGGTGGACCCGATGCTCCAGTTACTGTTCTTTCGGAAGAAAACATCAACACTGCTGCTGCCATTGTGAGAGAGGATCAAAGAATTACCTTAAGATCACTTTCTGAAATACTGAACATTTCATTGGGTGCCACTCACACGTTGGTGACAGAAACATTACACATGAGACGTGTTTGAGCATGATGGGTTCCAAGACTGTTGATTCCCTAACAGAAGGACATTCACATGCACGTCTGCATGCAGTTAAAGTTGATGTTAGAGGAAGATCCGGAGTTTCTTTCAAACGTAATCACTGCTGATGAAACTTGCCTACATCATTTTGATCCTGAGAGCAAACAAAAAAGCTCAGTGTGGAAATCTCCTTTATCACCAACCTCCAAAAATGCAAAAGTGGTTGCTTCTGCTGGGAAAGTTATGGTCATCTCATTCTTTGAAATTCATGGAATGTTTCATCAGCATGTTGTACCTGTACACACATCAGTAAATGGACAATACTACAGGGATGTCCTGAAAACATTGCAAGTCCATTTCAGGCGCAGAAGACAACATTTCTGTGAAGTAGGCTGGATGCTGTACCACGATAATGCGCAGCCGCATATTGCCAATGTTGTTGCTGAATATTTTGCAAAAATCAACGTGAAGTGCATCCCTCACCTTCCCTATAGTCCGGATATAAACCCATGTGTCATTTTTCTATTCCGTAGCTTGAGGAACTGCCTTCATGGGAGGCATTATCCATCATCAGAAGCAGTGGTGGAAGCTGCGGGGGTGATTTTAAGGATCTGAATTGTTTCCAGCATGTCTTTGAAGACTGACTGAAACGCTGGGACAAATGCATCGCATTCAGGCGAGACCCTCGTATCTGCTGTTGTAAGCCATGTGACGTAGCTAGCATTCATTTTAGGAATATTAAATATATCATGCTTATATCTTATGTTTCACTTCTTCTACTGACAAAGGAGTTATGAACCCTTTAACTCCCCAGTTAAACAGGAAAATAAATTGTCAAAGATGGATTTCATAAACTTGGTATATGTTCAAAATGACGTCACCCGACAGTATTTGAGAGGCTTCAAATACCGAATACCTAAAATTTCAAATTAAACTTAATATTTTAATATAAAAATTAAAGAATAATTAAAAATCATTTTTACATAAAGAAGCGTTCATTTACGCTAAAAATTGTCGCAGGTGCCAGTATCTAAAGCCACTTTGCATTTTTAAAGTGTTTGAAGCTTGGTTGAATGGGTCCAGCACAGTACCACATACAACAAAATATCTACTACAAACTATAAATTTTTATCTAATCTGCCGATGAAAGACTTGGTGATCATTGTATTTTATAAACACGTATAATGTTATAAAAATGTTATTTGTATCATAGTATCAAATTATAGACAACAAGAGGTAAAACAAAGGGTAAATTTTTTTTTGAGCTCAACACGAATAATTTGAACCCATTTGGTTGCAGCAGAGTGGTAAGGTAACTTCTGTAATACTATTTAGCCAACGCTATATTGGGAACTAAGCTTACTATACGAATATGTAACCGCAGATCTCAGACTCCCAGCTCGAATCTTTACAGGCTTTTACAGCTTCACAGTGTTTTGAGCTCGCTTGGTAGTTTTAACGCCCATAAAAACTGCATCCGCAATAACAATTACTGAATAAGCTAAAAACTGCCTTATTTTGTGACAGAAGCGAAAACAATTTAGCTAATTCTTAGCATTCTACCGGGCTGTACAATGAAAACACCTTTTGGCTGAAGACTTAAATCCAATTGGTACATCTGCCATTTTGAGTTTCAATGCTATTGTCAACTGCCGCATGTGATAGGTTGTTCTTTCGGTGTGTATGAATGTATACTAATGAATAAAAGCTTGCAAATTCGCCTAAAATTACTCACTTTGTATATTTGTTTTCACTTACCAGGAGAAAAAGGATTCTTCAACAGGTTAAAGATGTATCTGCAGAAGTCGCCTCGAGCTAGCAAAATCACGGATGTGTAACTTCTGACAGGCGAAATATCTAGTGTCGTCAACTTGTGATGGGGCATTTTTATATATGCAAAATGTCTTATCACTAATAACGGCTTAATTAGATTTCGTATGGTCTATAAATTAAAATAAAATGTAGGTATGCATATTATCACATTTATGTGTTATTGCAAACGTGGAAATTACAGCAATAAAGAAGCTATATAAATTTTAGTTACAGAATAAACCATAAAATATATTTCGCAGTTTGATACAGCTATTCATATTTATTTTAAATTATAACTGCGTAGTTAAAGTGCTACATAAATCAATACAGGAGTACATAAAATTACAGGCTGTACAAATTCTAACTAAACGTAATGTGAAGATTTCCAAAATTCTAAAATAAGTAGTAGATCTAATGGGTAGCCCCTCTGTTTGTTTAAAGCGACAGTACCATATCAGTAGACATTCTGGCATATAAAATCCTGCGGAAGGGGCTTTCGGCACACCGGCAGCCCTGATATGATCCTGGCTACTGAGAACCTCTTTAACGATAGCAAAATAAAGTATTTTAATCAAATGAATACAAAAGATATTATAAGCATCCTCCACGATTACACATAACTCAGATTGATGGAGGTAACAGGCACTATTAACGCCAAATCCTGTGACAAGTTGGTTCAGATGTTTTCAAGACTGCTTCGCCACAAGGAAATATTCAACTTCAATGCTTACTGTACCAGCATTTTCAGGATTTATTATTACAAATATCGTTGTTATTTCAAACCAATCTTTTGACACTACGACCTTAGCGTTGATGGCAGCCATGCCTAATGCAATCTGTATTCTGTGCTTAAATGACGTAGGTCCACAGTAATAAAATACGAAATTAAAGAGAAAATTTAAATTACTCAGTAATCCCATTTTGAGCATTTTGTTGTTACCATTTATTCCTTCTTAAGAGTTATATTAACCTGAAGAAGACGGATATAAAACTTTGATGTATTGCACACACTGTCTCGCACAAAATATTTTTAAAAACCTTTGCATTTCTACCAAATTTATATTAATGGAGATAAACAATTTCTGACAATGGAAGTTAATTGTTCTTTCACACTGGCCGTGAATAGGCTAAATTGTGGAAACGTAGAGTCAGACTGAAAAATTAAATGCCATATCCGCGATTTGAACCACGGATCTTCTGTCTCCGTCCAGCCGCTCTAACCATTGAGCTACTATGGCCAACGTGCCGATCTGACATTAAATTCTCCAACTTACTCGAATTTTTCAGTCTGACTCTACGTTTCCACAATTTAGCCTCACACGGGCAGTGCGAAAGAATAATTAATTTCCATTAATTGACCTAATAGCGGTTAACAATAAAGCCCGGGCCTTAAAGTACTTAACACGTTGTAAGTCGCCATTAAGGCAGTTGTCTCATGTATTTATGAGAACTCCTAAGTGGTTTACCGGGAAAAATACGAGTCAGTTGGAGAATTTAATGTCGCATCGGTACGTTGGCCATAGTAGGTAATGGTTAGAGCGGCTGGACTGAGACCAGAAGATCGGTGGTTCAAATCCCGGCTATGCATTGAATATTTCAGTCTGTCTCTACGTTTCCACAATTTAGCTTACACACGGCCAGTGTGAAAGAACAATTGATTTCAATTAATTGACCTAAGTGTGGTTAACTATAAAGCCCGGCCTTAAAGTACTTACACGTTCTTAGTCGCCATTAAGGTAGTTTGTCTTATGTGATTATGAGAACTCTTAAGTGTTTTAAAGAAGTCATTGTCAAGTGTTAAAAGTGAGATATATTTTATATAGAATATGAGTAGTTGTCATGCAGTTTTTGAGATTACTCACTCAGATAAGATGTTCTCCAGTTCTCCATAAGCGCTTTTCGGTCTAGTTTAGACCATCTTCAGTGGGTGCTGACCAACTACTGAGGATGAGAAGAGCCAAACCTTCCAAGAAACTTTTTACTCCTGTTGATTGTCATTTGGTTATCGTCTGATTTGTAATACCAACGTCTGGGGCTGGAACACTGTGACTGGGCACAGGTGACTGATTGTCATCTGTGATGTTGACTGGTTGGAGCCGTTTCCTCTCTGGATGTGAATCAATTGAACTGTAGACCTGTGGTGGCAGATGAATTTCGTCTTCCATCTCGTTCTCTGAACCAATATTTAGGTAACTTGTTGTCTGTGGGAGATGTGCTTCCTCACTCATATGTTACTGGAGTAAACTAGATTGGTTGAAATATGGATTAATTTCAACTGGATCTATGTTCTTTAAATTGGTTTCAACAACATCGATGTTGGATTTTTTTAACTTTTTTAATAAGTTGTAAAACACTGTTTAATGATGGTATCTCAAAATTCAATAGGTTTTCTGTTTCACTATTTAGGATGTAAATTGTTTCCCAAATATCTAGTTCATTAACTGTTTGTACATGTTTTAATAATTGTATACTTTGACCAATTTCATGGTTGTGTTTCCAGAAATGATTGGCAACTGCAGACTTTTCTATTTGTTTAAGTTTTATATTTCTCAAGTGTTCCGTTTGACGGGTTTTTAAATTTCTCTTAGTTCTTCCAATATAATATGCTTCACAATTGTTACATGGTATTTTATATATTCCAGATAATTTTAATTTATCAATAGTGTTGCTTAAAGGTTTTTTGAGCAGATTCTTAAGACTGAAGTTATTTTTAGGGGCTTATTTTATATTATAATTATGAAAAATTCTTTTAAATTTGTTAAATGCCTAAGGGTGATAGGCGAACTTCTTGTAGATAACAGTAGTTTCTGGTTTCTTTAAAGTAGTAAATGAACTTATGTGGTTTTTGTATATATGTTCATTAATTATTTTAAGTATAGTTGATTCTTTAAAGCCATTGATCTTTGCAACATGTAAAATATGTTGGTATTCTTCTAGTTGATATTCAGGTTCAAGCATAGGTACATTTATAAGTCTGTGGATTAAGCAATGAAATACTGCAAGTTGATGTGATGTTGGATTATAGTTATTAGCTTTGATATAAGCTTTGATTTAACTATATATAAATTTATATATATATATATATATATATATATATATATATTTATATATATTTATATATAAATTCAAACAGTTACGTGTTGAGTAGTTATGTATATTTGAGCTAAGTATAAATCTATTAAGATTTTCTTCAACATGTAAAAGACAATTCATCAGATATATCGATGACAACGTTAAAATACCCAAACGAATAAAAAGTGGTTTACAATGTTCTTTTGAATGAACTCCACAAACCAATCTAACTAATCTTACCATGTGTTTTGGAAGAGTTTTGAGGGAGCTAATTGTCTGGTTTCTCTATTCTTCGAAGGATTACAAATTATGACTTTACAATTCATGGGATTTCGGTGCAAGCACAGTCGCTCTCAAGATTATTGTACTTTTTGTGAAAATATTGTAAAAATTACTCACAATATAAAATGTTCTACGCGTCAAAAAAGTTGAGTTTTTAAGTTGATTTTTTCGGCTAGTACAGAGCAATTTTAAAAGACCCACACTCTTATTTTTGTGAATATTCTTGTAGCATTTGTTCTAATATATTTTCCATGTGTTAGCTCTCAGAATTTTGGAGAATATTAACTTTTTATTCCTTACCACCATATAAACATTCAAAACATGAGCATTAACAAAAAAAAAAAAAAAAAAAAAAAAAAAAAAAAAAAAAAACGGGGAATGTGAAGTTACTTATTTACTAGGCGTGTCCATAAATTAAGGTCTCCAAGGTGCTGGAGCCGTGAGGAACGCTATTACGCGAGATGCGGCAACACTGGTGTGTAGCTTGGTTTTACCCCTTGAAATCCCCACCACATCAACCCGTTGCAACCATTAGTGTTGACTGGGCAGCTGTTTGCGGCGGAGCTTCCTATCACTTCCGCCGCCAAGTGCAAGTTGCTCGCAACGATCCGTTTTTTGAGTGCCAAGGGCACTACGCCCACTGAAATTCATCGTCAGTTATGCGAAGTCCATGGGCCACAGTGAATGAACGTCAAAAACGTGCAAAACTGGGTCAGAGAGTTCAAAGACGGGCGTACAGACGTCCACGACGAACAGCGTTCTGGTAGGCCTTCAGTTTCAGCCAAAACAATTGCAAAAGTGGAGCAAGAAATACTTAAAGATCGGCGTGTGACAGTTCGCGAGCTGTGCGAACCAGGGACGTATTTAGAAGTCAATTTCCAAAAAGTCTACGATGAATTATTTGCTTTTAATAAATAATTAATTAGTGATGTGCTTTTATTATATTAGTAAAACATAAAGACACATAATACGAGGGCTATCCAGAAAGTAGATTACGTTTTGGAATAAAAAGTAAACAAAGTATAGGAAACAAATTTTATTATATACAGATGAAAGCCACACTGAAATACTACTTTTCGACATAGTCACCATTCAAATTAAGGCATTTATCGTAGCGATGTACGAGCTTGAAAATTCCTTCGTCGAAAAATTCGGCCGCCTGCGCCTTCAACCACTTCGTTACCTCTTCTTGCAGCTGTGCGTCGTCATCAAAACGCTGCATAGCCAGCCACTTCTTCATTGCTGGGAATAGGTGGAAGTCGCTCGGTGCTAGGACGGGACTGTACGGTGGATGAGGAAACAATTCCCACTTAAAAGATTCAAGAACTTCACGAGTGACATTTGCCGTGTGGGGCCGGGCGTTGTCGTGAATCAACAAGATCTTAGAGCTCAACATTCCTCTGCGCTTGTTTTGAATGGCTCTTCTGAGTTTTTGGAGAGTTTGGCAATACCTTTGAGAGTTTATTGTAGTGCCTCTTTCCAGGAAGCCCACCAAAATCACACCTTTTCTGTCCCAAAAAAACAGTCGCCATCATCTTCCTTGCCGACATTGTTTGCATGCATTTCTTGGGGTTTTGGGGAGAACTTGTGTGCCCCCACTGCATTGATTGCAATTTCGTTTCACAGTTCACGTGTTTCACCCATGTTTCGTCACCAGTAACGATGCGATCGAGTAAAGAGTCACCATCCTTATGGTAAACGTCCAAAAAGTTCAACGCTGCAGCCATTCGCTGAATTTTGTGGTCCTCTGTCAAGATTTTTGGAATCCATCTTGCACAAAACTTGTGGTAACCAAGCTTTTCGCTGATGATTTCGTGCAACAAACTTCGCGAAATTTGTGGAAAACTCAAAGAAAGTTCCGTTATTGTGAACCTTCGATTTTCACGGACTTTAGCATCGACTTTCTCGACAAGTTCGGCAGTCACTATGCTGGGTCTCCCACTTCGATCTTCGTCGTGAACATTGGTTCGGCCATTTTTAAATCTGATGACCCACTGACGCACTCCACCTTCAGTGATAATGTTGTCCCCATACACTTCACAAAGCTGCCGATAGATTTCTATCGGTTTACAGTTTTTTGCAGTCAGAAACCTTATTACTGCACGCACCTCGCAGCTCGCGGGATTTTCAATTAACGCAGACATTTCAAACCGTCACAGTATCTGAACGGAGCACAGCACGAACCTCTCACTAGCACGGCTAGATGCCGACTGAGCTGCGCAACGCTCTGACCCCAAGTTGGCCGCGCTAGCCCCGCCCCTAGCGGAAACAGACGAAAACGTAATCTACTTTCTGGATAGCCCTCGTATATTATATTCACATGACTTTTTCTACACAAGCTTCTACAAATTGTTCTTGCAAAAGTTTGTTTTTGTCTTGTTTATTTGAATAAAGTCTGTAGAAAGGCCTTGCACTTTGCACATTTTTTGTTCTTATACCTGGGATAAAGTGATATAACCATTAATCAGATATTTAAAAAGCCAACCACTGATTGATGCATTTGAAGTATTAGTTCTCCTTGAATGAAAAAGGGGATAGGAACTTAGAAGTTAAAAATTACATACCTTTAAGTAAGTATCTGGAAATTCTAATGAACAAATTATAATATATCGGAATTGGTTAACTTCGCAATACATTATTGTAATTGACATTATTTGTGTATTTTAACAAGTTCTACAGCTGCGGTGCAGTAAATGTTCTTTTATCACTTAAATAACTTCATGTCCGCCAGAGAGTGAATAGAGAGGTTAAGATGAAAAACTTGAATAAACTTTTTCGATGAATTTTAAACTAAGTTTTATTTAAACTATTTATTAAAAGTTTGAAATGATAATTCATTTGGGGGGTCCGGACCCCCTGGACCCCCCTTAAATACGTCCCTGGTGCGAACTTATCCCTGAAGTCAGTAAGGCTACGACTGACAAGATTTTGACCGATCATTTGCATTATCGCAAGGTCTGGCGAGGCTACTCTCCTGGACCAGTTCGAATGGAACATCCTTAACCCTCCCCCCTACAGTCCAGACTTAGCAACTAGTGATTATCATCTGTTTCCTGAGTTGAAGTCACACCTGGGTGGAACACATTTCCAGACCGACGATGATTTGAAAAAACGAGGTTGAGCGCTATCTGCGCAACTTGGCGGGAGAGTACTATGACAAGGGTATACAAAAGCTGCCACAGCACATGCAAAAGTGCATCGATCGCAATGGTGATTACGTTGAAAAATAGCTGTAAGTTCCGCCTTTGCATTAATGTAACATTCAGTGACAATAAATATTTTTTCTATATTAAATAAAATTAATCTAAGGTTAGGTGTATGGGGACCGAATTATTATTCAATGGTAGGCAACATGATAGGATTTTTAGGATTTAGGCATGTATGACATTTTTCAGTATGGATTAAAATAAATTGGAGAGCTTAATTTACGGACACGCCTCATACATATTATTCGCCTATCCTGTAAGTTTCAACAAGTTAAATGCAAAAGTTTGATGCGTGAGGCATTTTGTATACTGAAAAGTGTTAGAAAAAAATTCTCAGTAAATTAACTTTTAAGAAATGATTATTACTTTTAAAAATTGTTAAAGTTCTCTTTAAATTGTCACGTGATGGCCTACAATGGTGCAAATTATAAAAATTGCCCGCAATATTACTACACACCCTAAGCTACAAAAAAATGCCATAAAAGAGAATTACATGATTTTCAACATTTTCGGCGAATTTGCAGTGTAGCCTTGCCTTAATCAGGCTATATACCCAAACGTTCCCGAAAAATATATATTTCCGCGTGAGGCAGTTTTCCTGCTTGAAGTATAATTTTACATGGCAAAGAACTCCGTTCCGAAATTTATTTTCGTTTTTTTTTTTTACAGGTTTACGGCAATAAAAGTTCCAGTTTAGACATTATTGGTTAATATTGCTAACATTATTAACATGTATTAACATTAACTATTGGTTTGTGCATTTTATACGTACAGATGTATTATTTTATCTTGACAGGAATCCTGCTTGGTAGGGATGAGTAACAAATGTGGTGGGGATAGGCACCTCTCGCCACAATGCGTCCACACGCGTAAGATTACAAGTGTAGAGTACGCTGCACAGGTTGACTAAAAGCTAAGCTTACCTTTTACAAGTCAAGGCTCTTTCTCGAAGATCTGCGTAGCCAGTATTGCAGCTCTACTAAATTAAGGCAGTAACTCCGCTGATACCAAATGGCGATTCGTCGTCTTCATCCTCTGCCTGTTGGTGGTGTTCTGGCCCATCTTCATCCTCTTCACACTGATCTTCAGCTTCACCATCATTTTCTTCCTGTTCACTGTCACTATCACCACTGTCACATTTAAATGAATGACTAACTTCTCTCCTGCATCTAGAAGTCCCTCGGTTCTCATATATTCCACTTCGACTTTCCTTACATGTTTGCATGCTTTTTGCCATTCTTCTACTGTTATTAATTTCACTTTTTCATATGTAAGTGTAATAATATCATCCATTTTAAAAGAAACATGTTTGGAAACCCAGTTTTTTAGTGTGGTCCATATTAGTTCTATGGGGTTCAATTCCGGATGGTAGGGAGGTAGTCTTAGGACAGAAAGATTGTGCCTTTGAAGTATTTTATCTATTTTATAAGAAGGTGCTGGTTTTATGGGTAAAATAAGCTGATAAATTTCAAGGTTTCTTAGGTTCGAAAAATTAGTGTTATTAAACTCATCTTCAGTCATGTGTCTCTGTAGCCAGGATATTATTTGATCTCTTCTAGAGCGTGAATTTGGATGTTTTTTAATTTGCACGTTGTGATATGGGGCGTTATCTATAACTAGCACAGATCCAGGAGCCAGATTAGGAATAAGCCTTTCTTGAATCCATTTTTGGTAATTTTTATAAATCATATTGTCGTGGTAATCTCCACGTTTTTGTTGGGCCTTAAATTGTACATAGGCATTTGAAACAAAACCCAGTTCTCCTCCAGCATGTACGATTACCATCTGCTGGCCTTTTGTGCAAAGAGTCCTTGTAGCGAGCTATCACTCCAGGCATATGGCATTGTATGTGCTGTATTGATGTAAGTCTCATCCATATAAACTTTATCGCGAACTTTGTTGCGGTATCTTTGAATACCTCGCAGATATTTAAGTCTTTTTGCACATATGTGATGATGTTCCATTAAAATTTGTTGCGTTTGGTTTTATTGCATCTAAATCCTAGCTTCAAAAGAACTTTTCTTAGTGTTGAGACACTGCCTTGGAAGTCAATGGAATTTTGAAGCTTCATAAGTACTTTATTCAGAGTCGGTCGTTCTTTTTCTGTGATGTAAAAGTTATTGACATTTCGCCTAACTACTTCGTCATTAAAGCCATCCAAATTAGATTTTGTGCATGTTCTAGATTTTTGTTTACCTGGGGTAGAAAATGACGTCGTTGCACCAGAATAAATGGTTTTCGTTTTTCTAATAATTCTTCTAACACTGCTTACAGACACGCCTGTTGCCATTGATACCCTTTTCCAGATTTTCAGAGCAGACCCAGACCCTTGTTCCTTTTTCATAACTGTATACACATTGCTTATTACTTCTCGTGTTTGAGAATGGAGGAACTTATTTCCTAATTTGCTGCTAGGAGGCGCCATTTCTAAATGCTCTCTTGGAACCAGGAAACACGCACTTTTTGAAACAAGCTGTAGTAACACTCAGTAGCTCTGCACTTGTTTACTTGCTCGCAACTGATACGGAACTGACCTGCCCTTCCCTCCAGTTGCAGCTGTTCTGAAGTGGACTCGTCCATATACCACAGCGCATCGCTCTGCGCTTTTCAAGATAAAAAAATACATTTGTACCAGCATATCTACTAGTGCACACGTTTTTAGAGAAAATTAAAAGAAGGGTACAGAAAGATGTTTGAATAATGAACAATAAACACCTGATTACTTTATCAATGGTTTATTTTTGTTATCCTTAACTACAATCACTGACAAAGGAATTCTCCAAACGACACCATATTCTGGTGCGCTTGAATAACTTAAAATAAAGTAATGTCATAAAACTATCGAGGTCGTACCAAAGATTTCCAACAATGTTTGGCCACTTTTAGAAATTCCACCAGCTTTCTCACGGCGGTTTTGAAACACTCTTCAGCATGACTTTCCCGGAAATGGGGCCTGTGAACTGCTGCAAAATTGAACCCAGGATCTAACTGTAAACAAAGCAGTTTGTTCATATGAAATTTGAAGTACATTTGAACGTAAATACGTAACGCATGAGAAATAATAAGTAGATAGATAAATATTAATAAGAAAGTTAATAAAAATATGTACTCTTCTCAGATAATTTAAAGTTGCATCTTTCATTTTGGTTTTCTTAAAATGATGTTGTCTTTCCTTAAGAGTTTGATTCTTTAAAAAGAATACTGTTTTACTTCTTAACATTTTCCAATAAAAGCACGATTTCCCTTTAGGGCACAGAAGTCATAGGGCTTCAGGATTAATTCCAATAAATTCGACACACATTATCTAAAAGTATTAACAAGACAATTTTACGCTTGAAATAAAACGGAATACCTGTAATAAATTGGGTTTACATTTTACTGTCCATAATGCAGCTATAGATTGTGTTCCTTTATTTATTACTGTAATTTCCAAGTTTCTTTTAATAACTTGGGGACGTTCAAAGGCGCCTTTTAAGTACGAGGACTGTTAAATAATGAATGATCATAATATTTTTACAGTCATAACTTTTCGCACTAAAATTTAATCTTATTATATTCTGTTAACTTAATGTGAAACAAACATGCCGTAGTAGTTTCATTGTTGGTACTCCTGGTTACCGCCTGTGAGAACCAGGTAACTTCAGACATGTTCAGAATCGCCTACCGCTGCGATGGAGCTAACATGCTGTTAAAGTTGATGTTAGAGGAAGATGTGGAGTTTCTTTCAAACGAAATCACTGCTGATGAAACTTGGCTACATCATTTTGATCCTGAGAGCAAACCGCAAAGCTCAGTGTGGAAATCTCGTTCATAACCAATCCCCCCCCCCCAAAAAAAAAAAAAGAAAAAGTGGTTGCTTCTTCTGGGAAAGTTATAGCCATCTCATTCTTTGATATACATGGAATGGTTTATCAGCATGTTGTACCTGCACACACATTAGTAACTGGACAATATTACAAGAATGTCCTGAAAACATTGCAAGGCCATATCAGGCGCAAAAGACCAAATTTCCGTGAAGCAGGCTGGATGCTACACCACGATAATGCGCGGTCGCATATTCCCAATATTGTTGCTGAATATCGTGCAAAACTCAATGTGAAGTACATCTCTCACTCTCCCTATAGTCTGATTTCAGCTCCATGTAACATTTTCTATTCCCTAACTTGAAGAAACGCCTTCGCGGGAGGCATTATCCATCATCAGAAGCAGTGGTGAAGGCTGTGGAGGCGATTTTGAAGGATGTCTTAAAAATTGTTTCCAGCATGTCTTTGAAGACTGGCAGAAACACTGGGACAAGTGCATCTAATTCTGGGGAGACTATTTTGAGAAGGGCCATCAAAATTTTGAGGATGAGTAAAGGCACGTTGTCAAAAAAAATGATCATTTTTTATTGAACAGCTCTCGTATATATGTTAATTTCGTATTTGAACTTGGCTATAGAATACAGTACTTCTTCTATGGACAAGGTAGTTATAATAGAAAGTTAAAACCGTTTAAAAAGAAAAATTCCTTTCTATTCTTCTTTCTCTGGTTGTGTAAGTTTGATAGTGCAATAGCTTAATCATCCAAGTATTTGAGACAGAGGTCTTATATTTCCAAAGGATTTCTGTCATCCTCATTTTTTATCACGTGGATAACACAAATATCACTTTACCTGTAAAGTTAATTAGATTGAATCTCTGCTTACCATTCTTGTGTGTTTACAGGCATCTCTGCGTTTCCTCTCGAGGAGTCCTGGCATTGCAGAAGCTGCCGACGATACAGAATCCACCGACGCTGTAGGATCTACTCCTGCTGCATTTACCTCCCAGAGAGCGGCAATGACCACCACCATAAACACAACAGCCAACTTCATATTGATCTGTAAACCAGTTATTGTTTATTTATGCTATAATAACTAGTAAAACAAATGTGGAAATAAGTCCGACTTTTATAATGAGAAGTGGTGTAATAAGAACCAATATTTATGTTAAAGCGACAGTATGGGTGACTTAAATGTATTCTGATACACTCATTTCGTGTTAAACAGATCCACTAATAGATCAGATGAACAGCTTTTAGTGTAATTTACGTATTCCAACGTTAAGTCTTATCAGTCTATGAATGAAATGGGTGAACTGATGCTCAAATGAGTTCGGGGTCCATGGAGCTTAGAGTTACATCTATCAGGATAACAGGATAACCTCGCCCTAAGCGAGATTCGAGCTCGGTACCTCTTGAACGTGAGGCAGATACGCTACGATCTACACTGAACAGTTATGCATTTCCCTCTTGCCTTCTTGTGGTGTACAAACAGTAAAGCTACGGGTTTGTTTATAAAGATTCCGCCCCTTTGACATTCTATGCTCCTTGTATCACTCTCAGCAACAAAAGAAGTGACAAATAAGGGTATCGACTTCGACCTTCGTAAAGGCAAAAGTAGCTCAAAATTTAATAAATAATTGAATAGTAAGAAATGTTTAACTTCTCAAGACAACATGTTTCCATAAACGTTTGCTTGAATGAAATATGTTTTAAGGAGTAAAGTTTTGGCTATCTCTTATAGTTTAAATTTATACAAAAACCATTTAAGGCTGTTACTAGAAAATTCAAGGCATTAATTTAATTTTTAATACAATATGTTAAACATATTAAATTCTAATCAAACCCGGGAGTCTTGTTAAGAAAATAAAACATGAAATTTTTGAGCAATAGACCATTTATAATGTAGTTCGGGGCGAAAATGTTCTCTTAAATTGTGTCGCATCCCTGAAAGAGGATGAATTTTACTATGAACTGTAACACTGAAATGAATTTACTCGTTTTTTTTAATGTTAAAGACACCCACAATCACGGTTATTCTTTAATGACTTTTTGTATTTGGGAAACCTCAAAAGTATGTTTACGGTGAAATAGGGATGAAATTGGTGGGTGAAATATTCCATACTAGTGAGTGGAGGAGAAAGTATATATAAAAATGAATATTTATACCTTTAAATGATGCATCATGCTGAAGTTTGGTACATAAAAGTTCACCAAGTTTATATATATATATATTTGTTTGTTTATACTTACCAGGAGAAAAAGGGGATTCTTCAACCGGTTAAAGATGTATCTGCAGACGTCGCTTCGGGCTAGAAAAGTCACGGATGCTAACTTCAGATAGGCGAAATATCTTGTGATGGAGCGTTTTTATACATGCAAAATGTCTTATCACTAATCACGGGTTGATGAGATTTCGTATGGTCTATAAATTAAAATAAAATGTAGGTATGTGTATTATCACATTTATTTGTTATTGCAAACGGGGAAATTACAGCAATAAAGAAGCTATATAATGTTTAGTTATAGAATAAACCATAAAATATAATGCGCAGTTTGTACAACTATTCATATCTATTTAAAATTATAATTGCGTAGTTAAAGTGGTTTACAGGGCGAGTTAAAAGTATGGTACAATGCCTCTAACGCCGCTTTTGCAACTCTATGGACTGATATTTTTGTTGATAAAATATGTAAAATATCAAGATGCCCTCACATTACTAGGATTGTAAATAAAGTTGTGTGAGTTTTCTTGTTTGTTAAATGGAAACATTTCTTTTTCTGCACTCTTCCAGTCCTCAAGTTTCAGAAATTATAAACAAATACCCTTTCAAACCACAATGTAAATTTATTAAGACCTCACTGCATGTGTACTGAGCAAACAAAAATGCATCATTACTTCAAATTGAATAGGTTTAGAATTAAACAATACAGTAGGTAACTTCAATATGTGGCTTTGGATTGAACAAATACAAACAAAAGCTAAGCTAATAAGGACAACAATACATACTTCATAGCAAAATCCTCCTGAAAGTAATTAGTGATGGCATAACTTACAGAAACATAACAAACTGGAATACTGTGATGATAAGAGCAGGGCCCAAGAAGAGGTTTGAGTCTTGTTTAATAAAATACACCCAGAACGAATGATTACTCACTCTACGGAAAGCAGCACTTTGAAACAATTCAATGAAACTGGAAGAGTTAAAAATAAAACACAGTCTGGAACACCAGAACAGTTATAGATATTGAATGAGTGGAGCCAGAATGAAAAATTCAATGCCTTAACCGGGATTTGCATCACGAATCTCCCGCTCTCCATGCTGTTGCTCTAACCAACTGAGCTACTATGGCCAACATGCCGACATGACATTAAATTCTCCAACTGACTCGTATGTTTCCCGGTAGACCACTAGGGGTTCTCATATGCTGTGAGACACGCACCTTTTGGGGCGACTTACTATGCTGCAAGTACTGAGTTGGTTAGAGCAACCGTACGGAGAGCGAGATTTCCGTGGTTCAAATCCCGGCCATGGCATTGAATTTTTGAGTCTGCCTCTACTCATTCAAACCTTAGCCTACACACGGCTAGTGTGAAAGAAATGATTATTTCCATCAATTTACCTAAAATAAAAACATAGTGGTTTAATTTTAGTTAATTGATGGAAATTAATCATTTCTTCATACTAGCCGTTTATAGGCTAATGTTTTTGATGGATAGAGTCAACATGACAAATTCAATGCCATGGTCGGGATTTGAACCACGGATCTCCTGGTTTCCGTCCAATCGCTCTAACCCATTGAGCTACCATGGCCAACGTGCCGTCCTGACATTAAATTCTCCATTTGACTCTTATATTTCCCCGGTAAACCACTACGGGCTCTCGCATCCGAGATGCACCGTTTGTGGCGACTTACTATCGTAAGTACTTAAGTCCCAGGCTTCATCATTTAACTCTTATTATTTTAGTTAATTGATGAAAATGAATCATTTCTCCACACTAGCCGTTTATAGGCTAAGGTGTATCTTGGATGCGAGAGCCTCTAGTGGCTTACCGGGGAAATATACGAGTCAAATGGAGAATTTAATGTCTGGACGGCACGTTGGCCATGGTAGCTCAATAGGTTAGAGCAACTGGATGGAAACCAGGAAAACCGTGGTTCAAATCCCGGCCATGGCATTGAATTTTTCATGTTGATTCTATCCATAGTGGTTTAACTATGAAGTCTGGGACATAAGTACTTAGAGCATAGTAAATCGCCACAATACGTGCAGGTCTAATAGCATATGAGAATCCCTAGTGGTGTACTGGGAAACATATAAGTCAGTTGGAGAATTTAATGTCATATCGGCATGTTGGTCATAGTAGCTCAGTTGATTAAAGCAAGCGCAGGGAGAGCGGAAGATCCGTGGTTCAAATCCCAGCTATGACGCTGAACTTTTCAGTCTGGCTCTACTCATTCAAACCTCAGCCTACACACGGGTAGTGTGTAAGAAATGATTATTTCCAGTTATAGATATTGATATATTTTATTATCAGTGGAAGAAAACCCACAATTGTGTACTCTCCAGCACATTATGTAAGGCAGGTGGTGAATTACCTAAATCATGAAGTTGCAGGAAGACGGATTGGCAGAAGAGGAAGTATTGAATGGCCGCCAGGATCTCCTGACTTGAACCCCTCAGAATTTTTCTTTTGAAGATATTTGAAGTGGAGGATTTACCAAGACCGAGTAAGATATCCAAAGCAGTTAAAGCGAAGAACTGGGCAAGAAATGCAGCTGATCGGGCAAACAGTATTGCTGTAAGCTTTAACTAATTTGAAAGCCAGACTTTGGTATCGTTTGGCAGTACATGGAAGCCATTTTGAGCCCCTTTAGAAATAAATTCACGATTTGTTACAACATAGAAACACAAATGTTGTTATGAATCTATTTTCTTAGTTTAAATTTCATGTGCTGTAACATGTCCTAATATATTTAAATTACAGTTCAAAGAGGCATCTACTTGTACGTCCCGAGACCTGAGGGGGAAAAAAATGTTTCCATGAAAATAGTCAAGAGTAATATGAAAACTAGTTGATATCTTACAGCTTTTATAAAAAATATAACTTCACAAAACTATAATAACAAACTTACAAATATTGTTCTCACGTCTTACTCACACCGCATATATCAATAAAAGAAAACAAAACTACACACTGTACAAATTTTAACCAAACAAAATGTAAATATTTACAAAATTCTCAAATAAATGCTAGATCTGTGTCAGATGAGTGGCACCTATCGATAGATTCTGTGTTTTAAGCGGCAGTACCATATCAGTAGATATTCTGGCATATAAACTCCCGCGGGAGGAGCCTTCGGCACACCGGCAGCCCGGTATGATTCTGGCTACTGAGAACGTTAACGAAACAAAAAGTAATTATTTACTTTTCCAATGAATATAAAACACGTTATAAGCATTTTGACACATATAAGGCATCCTCCACGAGAACACATATCTCAGGTTTATGGAGGTAACAGATGTTAACATGGCCTGTGACAAGCTGGTTTAGATACTTTCATAACTACTTCGCCATAATGAAATATTCATTTTCAATACTCATTTTACCAGCATTTTCATGATTTACTATTACAAATATCGTTGTTAATTCAAAGCAATAATTTGACACTACGACACTTAACGTTGATAGTAGCCATGCCTCATGTAATATGTATTCTGTGTTTAAAATATGTAGGTCCAAAGTAATAAATAATTCAATTAAAGAGGATACTTAAATTTAATACTGTGTAAAGGATCCCATTTTGGGCATTTTTCTGTTGCCATTTAGTCCTTGTTAAGAGTTGGATTAGCTTGAAGATGTGCATAGCTACTGTAACTATTTTTTATAAACTGTTACATTTCTACCAATTTTATGTTAATAGAGATAAACATTTGCTGAAAAATTTTGCTTAATTATTTTTGATATATAATTTCAGGGTATTAAAGGTAAATGCCCTTTGGAAAAGACGAATTTAAAACACTGCAGCACTTAGCGGTTTAAATACAAAATTTTGACGTAAAAATAGAAATATTTAAATAAAAAAAGACTGTTAAAGAGTTCCTAAGTCAAAGAAAATACAACATAAGTATTATTTTGAAACTTTACTTATCTTTGAGCTAATAACACTGGGCAACAATGAAAATGTTTCGGGCTTAAAGTAGAGAATTTGCATGTATTTCCATCTGCTGATTCAAAACTCACCATAAAATGATAAACTGGCTTTTGTTTTGAAGATAAACTGACATTTCATTTTTATAGCGAACATTTTAAACTTGGGGGATTTTTTTTGGGGGAGGGGTGGGAGTTAGCACACTTGTCAAATAACAAAACAAAATCACAGAGAAATTTTGGAAATTAAGTGATGCAAAAGTTAAGGAAGGCATTTTTGTCGGACCACAAATAAGAGAACTTGTAAAGGATCCTGCATTTCACCACACTTTGGAGAGCAAAGAAAAGGAAGCTTGGGAAGCCTTCAATGGTGTTGTTCATGGATTTTTTGGCAACAAAAGAGATGACAACTACAAGCATTTGGTGACAGTGCTCCTGCAAAAATACCGTAACCTTGGCTGCAACATGTTCCTTAAGATCCATTTTCTCCACTCCCACCTAGACTTTTCCCCTCCTATTTGTGGAGCTCTTAGTGATGAACATGGGGAGAGATTCCATCAGGACATTTCTGTTATGGAAGAAAGATATCAGGGCCGTTGGAATGAAGTAATGCTTGCGGATTACTGTTGGTCTTTGTATAGGGATTCTGCGGAACTCCATCACAATGGGCAAGCTAAAAGACGACGAAGTCAATAGGCCACCACATGATTCTCTTCAAACACGACTATCTGCGAAATAATTTCCAGCAATTTAGAACTCTTAGCATGTAATTACCAGTTAAAAGTATCAAATGCACTTTCATTGTTGTTAGCATGTATGTAATTAAAATGTATCCTTTTCTCTCAATCCGTTAATATTTAATACTCCAACCTTGTGTGTATCATAGAAACTAGAGCTAATAAAAGTTTTTCAGTGTCATATTTGCTGTTTTCAACCCAAAATTAGTAGGAATTGCCTCATAAAGTGCTGTAAACATTCAAAAATTAGTTTTTGTTTCCCAGTGAAATTTACAAAATGTTCAAAGAGTATAAAATAAGTTTAGTTCCTCAAAATAAGTATAATATGAAAGTTTGCTAACCTTCTTCTTGAACATGTAAACTCTGTAGCAGTTATTTTAGACAGTTCATGTTTAGTTAGGAATAGTCAGAGAGATTAGCATTTATAATAAAATAAAGAATTAATGTAAAGTAGGTAATGGTGTAACCATGACAACGTAATATGTTCAGTTGTTAAATGTTTTAAAAGATTTTGTTCTGTTTCTGAAAGTCTTAGGGGTAATACGCGTATTTGGCTATCAGAGTAAGTGCAAAAGCAATTTTGTGTATGCATCAAAGATGCATAAATAGCGTGTGCGCAAGAAAATAAATAGTTCACCGTGGAATCTACCGCTGTTTGTAAAACGACTACATTAATAGTATTTGTAATTGTATAAGGAATTTAAAATCGTTTATGAGGAATTAAATTTACATCTTTCAACAAGGCAAGTATTATTCATTCTTCAAAAATGGTAATACTATCTTTATCAGCGCCGTTACCGGGATCATGGGAAAGAAAAAGAACTCATCGCTCGAGAATTACAGATGCGCCTAATTATCCGGAGTTGCAGGAGAAACTTCTTCAAGATCGTCACCAAAGGTGAGAAATTAATCTGTATTCACCTTCATCCCAAATAATCCTGCTTCAAGATGGTGCCACAAGGTGGTGCATCATCATAGCATCTTCATTGAGCATAAAAATTTTGCTTCAAAATGGCTTCACAACATGGGGCTTCAAGATAACCTGATCATCTCATCATAATCCTCCTAAAATAATCGCTTCAACTCTCTATTTATAAAAACGTCTGAAATTTATGAGTTCAGCTGTTTGATTATGATAGGGTTTAATATGGTAAAACTAAATGTTATTTAGAAACCAGAAACAAAGAAAACTTTAGAAATAATAAATACAGAAAGATTGAAAAATTAGCTGTAAGAGGTCATTTTTGTCGCCAAATTAACCACTCAACTATATGCAAATTAAATGGTGTCTGCCACCAAATCACGAAATAAATCTAGAGGCTAAATGATTAAAGCAATTAGGACTATTTTGATTGTAAAAATACTTATTTGGAAAAATAAAGAGTACGCAACAAATTAAAAATACCACCACTTGGTTATGTAATTAATACTTTCAGTGGTGGCAACAAAACAAAGTAAAATTCGTTAACTAGTGACATTTGCGATAAGTAATAAACAAATTGGACGTGGATGGAAACAATTGGTTTGCGAAACTAGTCCTATTACTTCTGTTATGATGTTTATTAATATCAAAATTAAGTGAAGTTTAGTCAGTAATTACTATAATTTATTGAATTGTATTTGCTTCACGATCAGTAGCTTTAGTTTGTTTCCTTTTATTCTTATATTAGTTTGTTTTTCGATTTACGTCACGTAAATGTAAAGAAACCTTTGTACGAGTTGCGTTCAAGTTATAACTTTCCCATTTTTTATTCGGAACTGGGACCAGATAGGAACTTCTAATTTACTTTCAAATACACGTGGACAGTTTGTGAATGCGTGACAGATGGCAGCACTCTGCAGTGCATAGAACTATAGTGACCACGACGAGAGTTAGGACTGTTTCTGACTACTTAAAACGGCGACGTTTTCATTGCAAGAACAGTGTGTAATCGATGCTCCATTCATGACGTCATCATGTGTCAACATCGTCTGACAGTTTGCCACGCGCGCAGCCTTGTGATCATCCGTCAGCATACGTGGCACCCACCTGGAAGACAGTTCTCGCATTTTCAGCTCTTCATGCAGGATCGTGTGTACAGATATTACGGAAATGTTAATTTTGGAGGCGACCTCTGCAAAGCTCAATTGGCGATCCTCCAAAACAACGTTCTCTACTCTCTGGATCATGTCGTCAGACCGGCTGGTGCGAGGCTGTGACTGTCTTGGTTTGTTGTCACACGATGTTCGGCCTTCACTGAACTGTCGCACCCAGGAACGCACATTAAACACATCCATGGTACCATCACCACATGCCTCTCTCAACTGGGATAGGTTCCAATAGGTGTCACACCACGAAAATTGAGAAAACGAATGATTACACGCTGTTCCTGCAATGAAAACATCACCATTTTAAGCATCAAAACAGTCCTAACTCTCGTCGCTGCCACTATAGATCTATGCATTGTACAGTGCTGCCATCTCTGTCACGTATTCGTAAAAGGTCCAAATGTATTTCAAAATAAACCAGAAGTTCCTATCTGGTCCCAGTTCCGAACGACAAAATAGGTGTTATAACTTGAACTCACCTCGTAAAATAGCTTCATCGTATATTTTGTTGTACGTACCGGGAAAGGAACCAAGAAGCATTATTAGTTAGTTGCATCAGGCAATAATATTGTGACTTTGTGGGTTCGTGAAATTAAAAGTCCAGGTTGCAAACACTAAAAGTTGCTCTTCATTTCCGTAGAAACACACTTTGGTCAACACTTACAGTAGCAGAATTACGTCACATACACAATACAACTTGCAAGGTCATGGACCACAAAAGAGTTCAAAACACAGCTGTTCGTGTACACGCGTCCCATTACCGACTGTTCCACATCGCCGAGCTGCGGCTCCCAGGTTTATAGCTTACTCACTGTTCCGGAAATTTGTGGAATGTTCTTAAACAATCAAGGTGGCGCTAGAAGAAAGACGAACTCTCCAGAAATATGACTCCTTGCCCTCCACAGTTTCGGCAAGCTTTTACCTCCGTACTGCACTGTCTGTCTCTTTGAACGCGTCGACCGCGCCGCCTCAAAACAAGGCTCATGACAATATAAGACATCTGAATAGTAAGACCAATTAAAAAAAACCATCAAATGTGTTCTCTTACATGGTTTTCTGGACGCACTCTTGCACAACAGTACTTAAAAATCCATGTTATTGTTCACATTATTTACATTAATTATAGGTGTATTAATTTCACTATGTGCAAATTCATGCGGAGAATAAATAGACCTAGAATTTACTTTTCCATATATTTTTATTAATGGAGAAGAACATCTACAGAAAAACCTTAATTAGATACATGCAAGAAAATTGCAAAATAATTTGATGTTGAATTTAATTGTCATTTTATAAGGATTACCAAACCGATTAGGGTAAGTATTAGGTTAAGCGCTAGTCAAATTCTTTAGCAAATGGTCGCTGAGTAATCCATTGAAATTCTGTTATCTTACCATAACCAGAAGAAAACAAAAAACACTCTTTCTTCGCTCTCCTCATATTAATCAACATTTATAAAAATTGTTTTATAATATATTCTCTTTCTTGTAAGTAAAATTAGTGCGGGCGTTTTTCTTTTGTTGTAATTTACGTCCTTTAACAGTAACATCAGTAACTGAACAATACTACAGGGATGTCCAGAAAACATTGCAAGTCCATATCAATCGCAAAAGTCCAAATTTCCGTGAAGCAGCCTGGATGCCGCACCACGATAATGCGTGGCCGCATATTGCCAATGTTGTTGCTGAATATCTTGCAAAAATCAACGTGAAGGCATCCCTCACCCTTCCTATAGTCCGGATTTAGCCCCAAGTGACTTTTTCTATTCCCTAACGTAAAGAAACGACTTCGTGGGAGGCATTATCCATCACCAGAAGCAGTTGTGAAGGTTGCGGAGGTGATTTTGAAGGATCTCTCAAAAATGGTTTCCAGCATGTGTTGAAGACTGGCAGATACGCTGGGACAAGTGCTTCGCATTCAGTGGAGACTGTTTTGAGAAGGACCATCAAAATTATGAGGATGAATAAAAGGTACGTTTTCAAAAAAAAAAAAAAAAAAAAATGTGATCATTGTTTATTGAACAGCCCTTATAAAAAAGAACGAAGGAAAACTCTCTGTTGTTCAAAGTATGCGTAACGCAAGGTTAAGAAAATAACAAAGTAGTCACAAAAATGTATATTTTAAATATATATGACATCGATTTTGTACTACATTTTTTTGTGTATTTAGGATATTTCTATGTTACCAATAATGTATACTTTAGAGGCTATACCCAGGAATTTCACGATACACAATTACTTTTTTATGAAAATATGTTATAGATATAGTAGGTTGGAGGTTTATATGTGCTATAAGTTTACGACACGTGACCTCTGACTTTACCTCTTTTCTGAAGGAAGTCATGCTAAAAAGTTTCGCAACTGGATAAAGAAGGAAACAAATCCTTGCAAAGTTTGAACCGCGACTTCGGGAGCAAAATTCCAACAAGTCAATACCTATATGTCGCCGCCACCCCTGACGTTCCCGTATATCTTCAAGTATGCACGTTGTTGGGAAATGATAAGGAAAGGGAACGAAAGGTGTTTGAAGAATGAACAAACGACTTAAATATTTTACATGTGGTTTATTTCAGCGCTCTTTGCCTTTGAAGCTCCCAAAAAGTTTTTTAACAAGATCATAAGAATCAAAAGATACATCACCTAGCTTTTTATATATTTCCCATGCCTCTTTTGCTCCTGGAAAACATCTGCTGCTTATAGCATGTTGATCTTCTGGGTCAATCCGATACCCGTTATTAAATTCCTGTAAACAAAACACTTTGAATAAAATTGGAAATATATTTGAAGAGCACGTGTACACGGAAAATAGGGAAGAAAACAAATGATTAAACAAATAAATAATATAGATGATACAAAGGGGACTTAAAGCTACACTTCCCATTTTGTTTCTTTCTAAAAATAATTTATTTACTGTTCACTTAAAAGTAATTTTGGTATCTTAGCAACAAATACTATTGATTTACGCTTAAAAATCTGATGTTTAATGATGTTTCAATTCCAATCCTTTCTATCCAAGATAATGTTGCCCTTAAAGACACTTTAAAAGTCCTGTCTTACCAAAGTTAAATCTTCTGAATTTGTGTGGAAATATCGGATTAAAATACTTACAGGTTTTAGATGAATGACCTACCGAGCGTGTTGTCTCAGGCGGTTTCGTCTGTGGCCCGCATTTGGGAGGCCCTGATTCGATTCCCATGGCCGACATACCTGACAAAAGGGTTTCTTTTGGGGGTTTCCGGGGCCACGAATAGATAGATAATTGGGTTTAAGGGTGCTCAACTACAAGGTCATCAGCGCCCTTGAAATCCGATGGGTTTAAAACCAATCTAAAACACTAAACTGTCCTAGATAAAACAAGATAAAAAAAACTTAAGACGTTACCCCAAAACTAAAATACAGCTTAAAACCATAAAAGATTAAAATTCTAAATAAAAGGGTCCTATATTCTAAAATTTAGATTTAAAATTAAATCTAAAAACCTGGTCACCGCTTGCTCGTCGTCCGCCAGGATCTCCGCCATGCTGGCCGGCAGCTGGTGAGACCTGCGGAGACGTGCTAACCTAATACAATCTAAAAGTACGTGGTGGACCGTCAGAAATGAACCGCACAGCGGACAAACAGGTTCTGCGGTCCTACCTAATAAAAAACTATGACTAAAATAGCAGTGACCAATACGCAGCCGAGCCAGTATCACCTCCTGCCGCCGGGATAATCGACAGCAGGTCGCTCAATGAATCGGAAGCTCCTTTACGGTCCTTAGCTTGTTGCCACGCAGAGCCGACCACTTATCGCGCCAGCACGAGAGCGTCGCCCTACGGACAACAAGTCTGAAGTCTTCCGAGGTGGCCAAGGGGAAGGTAGCACCAGGTGTTGGGGCGGCCACCTTAGCCGCCGAATCCGCCCTTTCATTACCCTGCAAGCCAACGTGACCAGGAACCCACGTACACACCACGCTTATGCCAGAGACGTGTAAGACGTGGAGGGTGGCCTGGATAAGCTGTACAAGGGGATGGTGAGTGTACAGCTCACGAAGGCTCTGAAGGGCACTAAGGGAATCACTCAAAATGAGGGAATTGCCCAACTTTCGGCGGCAAACGTGTAAAATGGCTCGGTAGATTGGGTAGAGCTCTGCGGTGTAGATGGATTTGGTGCCATGGATACCGAATGTAAAGGGTTCGGCTCCATGGACATACGCACACCCAACACCTATAGAGCTTTTGGACCCGTCAGTAAAAAAGAAGTTCAAATACTTAAAGTCCGATAAAAACTCTAAAAACAAACTACGGATACTACACGTGGGGATCGTGGACTTCCGGTGCACTGCCAACCCAAGATCTACAGGGGGTGCTGCACGCAACCAAGGAGGATACACCCGTTCACCCCTAGGATACCTCCATTTCATCTCCATTGTCATTTCACATCATCTCTCATCTGGTGACTTCTTTAAGGGTTGAAGTGTCGGCGGGTGGCTCTGCACGTCTGACTCTTTGTGACGACCGCCCTCTGTCTTCTCTCGCCTCATCCTTCCCCCCGGGAACGCCCCACTTGTAGCTTAGGTACAATAAACCAAAGATTTCGGTGGCGAATCTCCTCCGCAGTAATCCTAATGCTAATTCTAGGCACATGCCTTCCTTTGTTCAATGCATTTGTTTATTAAGAAATATAGGATGTTTAAATTATGCTTCAAATACACCAAAAACTAATAAAATCCAATTAAATTATTAACAGAAAAGCAAATTCAAGACTGTGATTATGTTTGTTGTTATTATCGTGTTGTTGGATGTAAAAATATTACATGAAAATGTAACTACCTCTGGTGAACAAGTAACACCTGTAACAGCCGTCTTTGTTTGGCACTAAAATTGAGTTTTGTTTATTTACTTGGTAGTGTTATTTAGAATTTAAAAACTGTTTAAAAATATTATAATGTTTATATTCAGTATGTGGAGTTGAAATTCTAGAAAAAATAACCAAGTGACGTTAATATAAAGAAATGAATGTTTGCTATGGAGAGAGAAAATCAATAATCTTCCACTATGTTTTTATTTGAATTTTTCAGTCTAGCTGTACTCATTGAAACCTTAGTCTACACATGGCTAGTGTGGAAGAAATGATTATTTCCATCAATTTACCTGAATAACATAGTGGTTTAACAATGAAGCCTGGGACTTAAGTACTTACAGCATAGTAAGTCGTCACAAAAGGTGTATGTCTCATAGTATATGAGAACCCCTAGTGGTCTACCGGGAAACATACGAGTCAGTTGGGGAATTTAATGTCATGTTGGCCGTAGTAGCTCAGTGGCTTAGAGCAACCGCACGGAGAGTGAGAGATCCGTGGTTCAAATCCCGGGTATGACATTGAATTTTTCAGTCTGGCTCTACTCATTCAAACAATGGATAACGTTTTGACCTCCGTACCAAATTCCCACCCTAGTGCAGTCCACTCCAGTCCAAAATATATCCTGTTCAATACGCAGTCCAGTATTTGAGATAGAAGTGATATATTGCCAAAGGATATCTACTCTCTTTGTTCAACTTGTAGATACCATAAATATGTCTTTACTTGTTAAGTTGATAAGACTGCGTTTCTGCTTACCATTTCTGGGCATTCATGGACATCTCTACGTTTCCTCTCGACGACACTCGGCGCTATAGAACTCATGGAATTTGTAGAATCCACCAACGTTGTAAGATCTAGTGGTGCTGCATTCACGTGCCAGAGAGCGGCAACGACCACCAGCATAAACACTGCCACCAACTTCATTTTGGTCTGTAACAGTGTAAGCTATTCAGTTAATGTCTGCATGTACCATAGTTTTTTATAAATAAGGTGTTAAATAAATTTTACATCCATAATGAGAAGTTGTAAATGTAATAAAACTGCCAAAATATTACGTTCACACCACTTTCTCTTCTTAGAAAAGGTTACTAAAACGCTACATCCTGTTAAATGAATTCATTAAATTGAAATTACAAACTTCGTTGAATTCTACACTATATAATGAATAGGTAGATTTCTAAAATGTCGTGTTTCTTTGAAACATCCAAAATGTAAAAATCCAAAGATATCTAGAAGATCCAAGGATTTCTATAAAGAGATAATTACTCCAAAATTAAAGTGAATAGCATAAGTATATATTAACAAACATCATAGAAGACGTATTTTTTGTAAACTGTACTTGACATATTTTTGAGCAGTAAGAGTTTGCCTATCTCTTACGGTTTCACAATTACGCTTAAGTCACTCAGAAGCACAGGCTGTTTGAGAAAGTCCAATACGGTCATGTTCGTTGCTAATAAACTATCTTAAACGCAATGAATTTTAAAGAAAGTTGTTAAATGTCTGTTTTTCAAGAAAATGAAAATTAATTATTTTTTCACACTGGCCGTGTGTAGGCTTAAGTATGGAAAGATAAAGTCAGACTCAAAAATACAAAGCCATAACCGGGAAATGAACCACTCCTAATAGAACTCCTAAGTGGTTTACCGGGAAAAACACGAGTCAGTTGGAGAACTTAATGTCATGTCGGCACGTTGGCCATAGTAACTCAATGGCTGGAGCGGCTGGAGATAAACCAGAAGATCCGTGGTTCAAATCCCGACTATGGTATTGAATTTTTAGTCTGGCTCTATTTTCCCATACTTTAGCCTACACACGGCCAGTGTGAAAGAACAATTAATTTCTATTAATTGTACCTAATAGTGGTCCGAACTATAAATCCCGGGCCTTAAAGTACTTACACCATAGTAAGTCGCCATTAAGGTAGTTGTCTCATGTGTTTATCAGAACTCCTAAATGGTTTACCGGAAAAAACATGAGTCAGTTGGAGAATTTAATGACATGTCAGCACGTTGGCCTTAGTAGCTCAATGGTTAGAGCGGCTGGAAGGAAACCAGAAGATCGGTGGTTCAAATCCCGGTTATGGCATTGAATTTTTCAGTCTGACTCTGTTTTTCCATACTTTAGCCTACACACGGCCAGTGTGAAAGAACAATTAATTTCCATTAATTGACCTAATAGTGGTTAACTATAAAGCCCGGGACTTAAAGTGCTTACACGATGTAAGTCGCCGTTAAGGTTAAGTCTCATATGTTTATAATAACTCCTAAATAGTTTACCGGGAAAAACACGAGTCAGTTGGAGATTTTAATGTCATGTCAGCACGTTGGCCATGGTAGCTCAATGGTTAGAGCTGCTGGAGGGAAACCAGAAGATCCGTGGTTCAAATTCCGGCTATGGTTTTGAATTTTTCAGTCTGACTCTAAATTTATAAAATGAAATATTTCAATAATTTTGTCATGAAAGTGTTAGCTTGCGAAAATGTTATTAACAGTTGAGCATAACCTTGGAAAATGTACTACTGAATTCCTTCTTTATGATGCTTTCATTTTTAGGTTAGACGTTCACCTGGACTTCCATGGTGTACATATCCGCTTGAATTTGTCTTTAATTTTTGAGTGAAATACAATACATTCTACTAAGGTAATATACGCAATACCTATAAATGGCATCACCACATTTATTTATAATAGTTACGTACATGTATATTTGTTTTCTAACTTACTAGGACAATAAGAGGTCTTCAGCCAAACTAAGATGTATCTGCAGAAGAATCTGGACTAGCAAATCAAGAAATGTGTACTTTCTGATAGGCAAAATAGAGGATGTGACTGCTATTGCGACAAAGCCTTTATACACTTAGCAAGTAGTTTTATCGCTGGCCACAATTTTATGAGATTACTTACGTCTATAAATTAAAAATATTAAACCATTAATATATCATTATAAAATGAAATTACAGTGAGACAGTAAAATATACTGGGTGAGTAAAAAGTATCTAACAATGCCTGTATCCTCGCTTTGTTGTTGTTGTTGTTGTTGTTGTTGTTGCAATGTACGTCCTTTAACTTTTTAAGTAATATCGGACGATGAATGAAATGGGTGAAATGATGCTCAAATGAGCCCGGGGTCCATGGAGCTTAGAGTTACCCGACATTTGTCTGTCAGGATAAGGGAAAATCTCGAAAAAAACCTTATCCAGGTAACTCACCCTGGCCGATTTTCGAAATATGGACCTCTTGAATGGGAGGGAGACACGATACCATCCACGCTACTGAGGCGGGCTGTAATCTCGCTGTTGCATCTCTATGAAGTGTTACTTTTTTTAGAAAAGCTGTAAAATATCAACATTCCCTCACAGTACTATGATTACAAATATAGGGTATGAGTTGCTCTTTTGTTTGTTGAATGGCAACGTTTCTTTTTCTGCACTGCACCAGTCCTCAAGTCCCAGAATGTACAAACAAATGTCCCTTTCAAACCTCAATTTAAATTTATTAGGACCTTACTGCACGCGTACTGAGCAGTGGCGGCTCGTGGAATAAAAATGTAAGTGTTTACAAGACCTACACTTAAAATGCACACTAGCACTATCCGCTACTGCTACCACCACTACTACTAATGAGTGCTAGCTCAAACGCCCCACAAAATTTTATACAATCTATTAGCCTAGAAAGAATGTATCTATTCCTATCACATTGTTTATTGTGTCGCTTTACTGACAGTCTGTAAGTTTAGCATTTATATTCACACGACCAAACTTGGCGAACTGCGTTCATGCATTTTTACGTCAGCTTGAATTCCCGTGCTTCTTTAACATTTCACTAAGATGTATCAAGTCGGTACATCCTACTTTTGTCCAATTACTCACTTCAGAGCTAAACAGATGGCACGGAAAGTTAAAAAGTGCATTTCTAATACTGCAACCGCATGGCCATTTACAAGTTGTGTACACATTGTTAAATTTGCGCCTGTGGTACCGCTTCTGATCTTTGTAACACGCTTAACTGTCAAATTGGGCTGCGGACGTTCTAGTCGCTTTATTACATTTTCTCTCCGCAAGTCACCTTATTTATTTTATTTCTTAAAATGGAATCCACGAGTTCCTAGCTGCCTCTTGAGAGAAGCTCAACAGTCACAAAGATTCGAAAACCTCGCGATTGGTCGCTGCTCACAACAAAGAGTAATTGTGTTGCGCAAAAGCACTAGTTGTACTTGATGTACTAGGAAACTCACAATTGTCTCATCTGCTGATTATCTACAAATCCAAGTTTTCCACAGTGTTTAAAACAAAACATCTGTTTAGAAACTTTCTTTGTATTTGCAGATAGTTGCTGTTATTCTCTATAGATAGTAGCACTTCCCAGAGTTGACCAAGAGCTCTGGGGTTGCCAATGTGAATTAACGTGCACATCGAAACTGTGCTCTGATCTGGGCGTACCCAGTCAATGCCTGTCTGTAGCATTTGTTGTCTACGCATTCGCAGAGCTTTAAATGTTATATGATGTCTTAGCACAAGAAAAGTGTGCTACCTGCAACGTTGCCACATACTCATGCCATCGCCGTCTACTTAATACACATTTAGCAATGAGCGCGTTAATACAAATAACGAATGAAAAGAGGAAACGGGCTTCTACAAGACAAATATTGCAGGTTCACGTGCTCTTGTGCTCCTACACAGCAGCCGCCCCCGTGTACTAGATCGCGCCGTGGCTCAGTGGTTAAACCACTTGGCTCTCACAAAGGCGGCCCGAGTTCGATCCCAGGCGACCGAAAAGTGAGAATTTTGGTGGACAACACGGCGCTGGTGTGGATTTTCTCCGGGACCTCCGTTTTACCCCGCCATCTCATTCCACCGGTGCTCCATCTTCATCTCAAGTATCATCAGTGTCACCGCCTCCGGTGCCGTATGTAGTAAAAGCGGGCGTTAAACACTACACATTTCATTTCACACGCACCTGGTACTGAGCAAAGAAAAATTCAATGCATCAATACTTCAAACTGAGTAGGTTTTGAATTAAATAATATAGCAGGACTTCAATATGTGCCTTTGGATTGAACAAATACAGACAAAAGCTAAGCTAATAAGGACTACAATGCTTACTTCATTTCAAAATCTTGGTGAAAGTAATTTTTTATGGAACAAACTGCAGAATTACAACCAATTTAAATACTAATAATGATCGGATATGGTGATAGGAGGAATCAAAAAGAGGTTTGTGTCTTGTTTAATGAAATGCATTAAGAACGAAGGATTACTCACTCTACGGTAAGCAAAATTTTGAAAACGTTCAATGAAACTGAAAATGTTAAAAATAAGGAAAAGTCTGAAAAGCCTTAACGGATTATATATGATGATAAAGCTTTTATGTTTTATTATCAGTGGAAAAACCCACATTTATACACTCGCCAGCACATTATAGGCAGGTGGTGAATTACCTAAATCATGAATTTCCAGGAAGATGGATTGGTAGAAGAGGATGTATTGAATGGCCAACAAGAGCTCCTGATATAAACCTCTTAGATCGACCAAGAGATTATGAAGAGTTAAAGCGAACAATCGAACAAAGAATGCAGCTGATCAGGCGAACAGTGTTGCTGTAAACATTAATTTCAAATACAGAATTTGGCATTGTTTGGCAGTAAATGGAGGCCAATTTGAGCACCTATTAAAGTGACTTCATCATGTTATACAATCCACAACCATTAATTTTGTTATCAATTTGTTTTCTTGTTTACATTTAATGAGTTGTAATACGTACTAATACGAGGGCTGTTCAAAAAAGATGAATCATAAATATTTTACGGTGATAATTTTTCGAACTAATGTTCAATCTTACTATATTCTGTTAGCTCAATGTGAAACAAACGTGCCGTAGTGGTTTCATTGTTGGTACTCCTGGTCCCCGCCTGTGAAAACCCGGCAAGTTCAGACACGTTCAGTATCGCCTACCGCTGCAATGGGGGTAACATGCAGTTAAAGTTGATGTTAGAGGAAGATCCGGAGTTTCTTTCAAACGTAATCACTGCTGATGACTCTTGGCTACATCATTTTAATCCTTAGAGCAAACGGCAAAGCTCAGTATGAATATCTCCTTCATCACCAACCCCCAAAAAGCAAATGTGGTTGCTTCGGCTGGGAAAGATATGGTCATCTCATTCTTTGATATTCATGGAATGGTTTATCAGCATGTTGTACCTGCACAAACATCAGTAACTGGACATAACTACAGAGGTGTCCTGAAAACATTGCAAGTCCATATCAGGTGCATAAAGACCACATTTCCATGAAGCAGGCTGGATGATGCACCCAGATGATGCGCGGCCGCCTACTGCCAATGTTGTTGCTGAATATCCTGCAAAAATCAAGGTGAAGTGCATCCCTCAGCCTCCCTATAGTACGGATTTTGCCCCATGTGATTTTTTATTCCCTAACTTGAAGAAACGCCTTCGTGAGAGGCATTATTCATGAACAGAAGTTGTGGTGAAGGCTGTGGAGGCGATTTTGAAGGATCTCTCAAACAGTGGTTTCCAGCATGTCTTTGAAGACTGGCAGATACGCTGGGACAAGTACATCGCATTCAGGGGATGGAGAAGGACCATCAAAATTTTGAATATGAGTAAAGGTACGTTTTCGAAAAAAAAGAAAAAAAAAAATTGTGATCATTCTTTATTGAACAGCCCTCGTAAAAAGGAACAAAGGAAAACTATCTATTGTTGAAAGTATGCGTAACGCAAGGTTTAAAAGAATAACAAAGGAGTCACAAAAATGTATATCTTAAACACATATGACAGATTATGTACTACATTTTTGTGTATTTTGTATTTGTCTATGTTACCAATAATGAATACTTTAGAGGCTATACGTAGGAATTTCACGAATTACAATTAACTTTTTTTATGATAATATGTTACACATATAGTAGGTTTGAGGTTTAAATGTGCTGTAAGTTTACGACACTGACCTCCGACTTTACCTCTTTTCTGAAGGAAGTCATGCTAGAGTTTTGCAACTGGAAAAAGAAGGTAACAAATCCCTGCAAAGTTTAAACCGCGACTTCGGGAGCCAAATTCCAACAAGTCAATACCTATATGTCGCCGCCACCCCTGACGTTCCCGTATATCTTCAAGTATGCACGTTGTTGGGAAATGATAAGGAAAGGGAACGAAAGGTGTTTGAAGAATGAACAAACGACTTAAATATTTTATATGTGGTTTATTTCAGTTCTCTTTGCCTTTGAAGCTCCCAAAAAGTTTTTTAACAAGATCATAAGAATCAAAAGATACATCACCTAGCTTTTTAGATATTTCCCATGCCTCTTTTGCTCCTGGAAAACATCTGCTGCTTATAGCATGTTGATCTTCTGGGTCAATCCGATAGCCGTTATTAAATTCCTGTAAACAAAACACTTTGAATGAAATTGGAAATATATTTGAAGAGCACGTGTACACGGAAAAAAGGGAAGAAAACAAATGATTAAACAAAAAAATAATATGGATGATACAAAGGGGACTTAAAGGCACACTTCTCAATTTGGATTTTTCTAAAAATAATTTATTTACTGTGTACTTAAAAGTAATTTCGGTATCTTAGCAACAAATACTATTGAATTTCGTTAAAAAATCTGATCTTTAAAGATGTTTCAATTCCAATCCTTTCTATCGAAGATAAGGTTGCCTTTAAAGACACTTTAAAAGTCCTGTCTTACCAAAGTTAAATCTTCTGAATTTGTGTGGAAATATCGGATTAAAATACTTACAGGTTTTAGATGAATGCCCTACCGAGCGTGTTGTCTCAGGCGGTTTCGTCTGTTGCCCGCATTTGGGAGGCCCTGATTCGATTCCCATGGCCGGCATACCTGACAAAAGGGTTTCTTTCGGGGGTTTCCGGGGCCACGAATAGATAGATAATTTGGTTTAAGGGTGCTCAACTACAAGGTCATCAGCGCCCTTGAAATCAAATGGGTTTAAAACCAATCTAAAACACTAAACTGTCCTAGATAAAACAAGATAAAAAAAAACTTAAGACGGTACCCCAAAACTAAAATACAGCTTAAAACCATAAAAGATTAAAATTCTAAATAAAAGGGTCCTATATTCTAAAATTTAGATTTAAAATTAAATCTAAAAACTTGGTCACCGCTTGCTCGTCGTCCGCCAGGGTCTGCGCCATGCTGGCCGGCAGCTGGTGAGACCTGTGGAGACGTGCTAACCTAATACAATCTAAAAGTACGTGGTGGACCGTCAGAAATGAACCGCACAGCGGGCAAACTGGTTCTGCGGTCCTACCTAATAAAAAACTATGACTAAAATGGCAGTGACCAATACGCAGCCGAGCCAATATCACCTCCTGCCGCCGGGATAATCGACAGCAGGTCGCCCAATGAATCGGAAGCTCCTTCACGGACCTTAGCTTGTTGCCACGCAGAGCCGACCACTCATCGCGCCAGCACGAGAGCGTCGCCCTACGGACAACAAGCCTGAAGTCTTCCGAGGTGGCCAAGGAGAAGGTAGCACCAGTTGTTGGGGCGGCCACCTTAGCCGCCGAATCCGCCCTTTCATTACCCTGCAAGCCAACGTGACCAGGAACCCACGCACACACCACGCTTACGCCAGAGACGTGTAAGACGTGGAGGCTGTCCTGGATAAGCTGTACAAGGGGATGGTTAGTGTACAGCTCACGAAGGATCTGAAGGGCACTAAGGGAATCACTCAAAATGAGGGAAGTGCCCAACTTTCGGCGGCAAACATGTAAAATGGCTCGGTAGATTGCGTAGAGCTTAGCGGTGTAGATGGATGTGGTGCCATGGAGACCGAATGTAAAGGGTTCGGCTCCATGGACGTACGCACACCCAACACCTATAGAGCTTTTGGACCCGTCAGTAAAAATGAAGTTCAAATCCTTAAAGGCCGATAAAAATTCTAAAAACAAACTACGGATACTACACGTGGGGATCGTGGACTTCCGGTGCACTACCAACCCAAGATCTACAGGGGGTGCTGCACGCAACCAAGGAGGATACACCCGTTCACCCCTAGGATACCTCCATTTCATCTCCATTATCATTTCACATCATCTCTCATCTGGTGATTTCTTTAAGGGTTGAAGTGTCGGCGGGTGGCTCTGCACGTCTGACTCCTTGTAAGAACGTCCTCTATCTCCTCATTCTTCCCCCCGGGGCGTCCCACTAATAGCTTAGGCACAATAAACTTAAGGTTTCGGTGGCGAATCTCCTCCGCAGTAATCCTAATGCTAATTATAGGTACATGCCTTCCTTTGTTCAAAGCATTTGTTTATTCAGAAATATAGGATGTTTCAAAAATGCTTCAACTACACCAAAAACTAATAAAATCCAATTAAATTATTAACAGCAAAGCATATTCAAGACTGTGTTTATGTTTGTTGTTATTATCGTGTTGTTGGATGTAAAAATATTACATGAAAAATGTAACTGTAACAGTTGTCTTTGTTTGGCACTAAAATGAGTTTTGTTTATTTACTTGGTAGTTATTTAGAATTTAAAAAACTGTTTAAAAATATTATAATGTTTATATTCAGTATGTGGAGCTGAAATTCTAGAAAAAATAACCAAGTGACGTTAGTATAAAGAAATGAATGGTTGCTATGGAGAGAGGAAGTCAATAATCTTTCACTATGTCTTTTATTTGTATTTTTCATTCTAGCTGTACCCATTGAAACCTTAGTCTACACATGGCTAGTGTGGAAGAAATGATTATTTCCAACAATTTACCTGAATAACATAGTGGTTTAACTATGAAGCCAGGGACCAAAGTTCATGCAGCATAGTAAGTCGTTACAAAAGGTGCGTGTCTCATAGTATATGAGAACCCCTAGTGGTCTACCGGGAAACATACGAGTCAGTTGGGGAATTTAATGTCATGTTGGCCGTAGTAGCTCAGTGGTTTAGAGCAACCGCACGGAGAGCGAGAGATCCGTGGTTCAAATCGCGGCTATGACTTTGAATTTTTCAGTCTGGCTCTACTCATTCAAACAATGGATAACGTTTTGACCTCCGTACCAAATTCCCACCCTAGTGCAGTCCACTCCAGTCCAAAATATATCCTGTTCAATACGCAGTCCAGTATTTGAGATAGAAGTGATATATTGCCAAAGGATATCTACTCTCTTTGTTCAACTTGTAGATACCATAAATATGTCTTTACTTGTTAAGTGGATAAGATTGCGTTTCTGCTTACCATTTCTGGGCATTCATGGACATCTCTACGTTTCCTCTCGACGACACTTGGCGCTATAGAACCCATGGAATTTGTAGAATCCATTAACGTTGTAGGATCTAGTAGTGCTGCATTCACGTGCCAGAGAGCGGCAACGACCACCAGCATAAACACTGCCACCAACTTCATTTTGGTCTGTAACAGTGTAAGCTATTCAGTTAATGTCCACATGAACTATAGTTTTTTATAAATAAGGTGTTAAATAAATTTTACATCCATAATGAGACGTTATGAATGCAATAAAACTGCTAATATGTAACGTTCACACCACTTTCTCTCTTTAGAAACTGTTACTAAAACGTTACCCCCTATTAATTGATCACATTCAAATGAAATTACACATTTCGTTGAATTTTACACTATATAATGAATAGGTCGATTTCTAAAATGTCGTGTCTCCTTGAAACATCCTAAATGTAAAATTCCAAAGATATCTAGAAGATCCAAAGATTTCTATAAAGAGATAATTACTTCAAAATTAAAGTGAATAGCAGAAGTATATATTAATAAACTTCATAGAAGACGTATTTTTTGTACTTGACATATTTTTGGGCAGTAAGAAATTGTGAATCTCTTACGGTTTAACAATTACACTTAAGTCATTCAGAAGCACAGGCTATTTGAGAAAGTCCAATATGTTCATGTTCGTTGCTAGTAAAGTATCTTAAACGTATTGAATTTTAATTTTTTTTAAAGAAAATGAAATATGAAAATTAATTTTTCATTCACACTGGCCGTGTGTAGGCTAAAGTATGGAAAGATAAAGTCAGACTGAAAAATTCAATGCCATGACCGGGATTTGAACCACTCCTGAGAGAACTCCTAAGTAGTTTACTGGCGAAAAACACGAGTCAGTTGGAGAATTTAACGTCATATCAGAACTTTAGCCATAATAGCTCAATGGATAGAGCGGCTGGAAGGAAACCAGAACATCCCTGGTTCAAATCCCGGCTATGGTATTGAATTTTTCAGTCTGGCTCTATTTTCCCATACTTTAGCCTACACAAGGCCAGTGTGAAAGAACAATTAATTTCTATTAATTGACCTAATAGTGGTTAATTATAAAGCCCGGGCCTTAAAGTACTTACATGTTGTAAGTCACCATTAAGGTAGTTGTCTCATGTGTTTTATGAAAAGTCCTAAGTTGTTTACCGGGAAAAGCACGAGTCAGTTGGAGAATTTAATGTCATGTCGGCACGTTAGCCATAGTAGCTCAATGGTTAGAGCGGCTGGAAGGAAACCAGAAGATCCGTGGTTCAAATTCAGGCTATGGCATTGAATTTTTCAGTCTGAATTTATATTTCCAAAATGAAATATTTCAGTAATTTTGCCATGAAAGTGTTAGCTTGCGAAAATGTTATTAACAGTTGAGCATAACCTTGGAAAATGTATTACTGAATTCCTTCTTTATGACGCTTTCATTTTTAGGTTATATGTTCACCTGTACTTCCATGTCTTTAATTTTTAGTGAAATACAATACATTATACTAACTTAATATACGCAATACCTATAAATGACATTGCCACATTTATTTATAATAGTTACGTACATGTATATTTGCTTTTTAACTTACTAGGACAATAAGAGATCTTCAGTCAAACTAAGATGTATCTGCAGCAGAATCTGGGCTAGCAAATCAAGAAATGTGTACTTTCTGATAGGCAAAATAGAGGATGTGACTGCTATTGCGACAAGCCTTTATACACTTAGCAAGTAGTTTTATCGCTGACCACAATTTTATGAGATTACTTACGTCTATAAATTAAAAATATTAAACCATTAATATATCATTATAAAATGAAATTACAGTGAGACAGTAAAATATACTGGGTGAGTAAAAAGTATCTAACAATGCCTGTATCCTCGCTTTGTTGTTGTTGTAATTTAAGTCCTTTAAATTTTTAAGTAATATGGGACGATGAATGAAATGGGTGAAATGATGATCAAATGAGTCCGGGGTCCATGGAGCTTAGAGTTACCCGACATTTGTCTGTCAGGATAAGGAAAAATCCTGAAAAAACCTTATTCAGGTAACTCAACCTGACCGAGATTCGAAATCGGGACCTCTTGTACGCGAGGGAGACACGATACCATCCACGCTACCGAGTTGGGCTGTAACCTCGCTGTTGCGACTCTATGAAGTGTTATTGTTTTAGAAAAACTGTAAAATATCAACATTCCCTCACAGTACTATGATTGCAAATAAAGGGTGTGAGTTGTTTTTTTGTTTGTTGAATGGCAACATTTCTTTTTCTTGCACTGCTCCAGTCTTCAAGTCCCAGAATGTACAAACAAATGTCCCTTTCAAACCGTAATTTAAATTTATTAGGAACTTAATGCAAGTGCGCTTAGGAAAAAAAAAAGACGCATCATTACTTCAGATTGAGCACATTTTGAATTAAACAATATAGTAGGCTACTTCAATATGTGGCTTTGGATTGAACAAATAAAGACAAAAGCTAAGCTAATAAGGACAACAATGCTTACTTCACTGCAAAATCTTAGTGAAACTAATTAGTCAGGTTACAAGCTGCAGAAAGACAACGAATTTAAATACTAAATAGATATGATTATAATGATCAGATATGGTGATAGGAGGATTCAAGAAAAGGTTTGTGTCGTTTAATGAAATGCATCCAAAGCGTAGGATTACTCAGTCTGCGGTAAGCAAAATGTTGAAAATGTTAAATGAAACTGGAAGTGTTAAAAGTAAGGAAAAGTCTGGAAAGCCATAACGGGTTATAGATGATGATAAAGCTCTTTATGTTTTATTATGAGTGAAAAACCCACATTTATCTACTCGCCAGCACATTATGGAAGACAGGTAGTGAATTACCTAAACCATGAAGTTCCAGAAATATGGATTGGTAGAAGAGGAAGTATTTAATGGCCACCAAGAGCTCCTGATATAAACCTCTTAGATCGACCAAGAGATCTTGAAGAATTGGGAAAGAAATGTAGGTGATCAGGGAACAGTGTTGCTGGAAACATTAGATTTTGTTTAACAGTAAATGGCCATTTTGAGCACCTTTTGAAGTGACTTAATCATGTGCTACCACACAGCACCACTAATTCTTTTATGAATATGCTTTCTTGGTTAAAATTTCATGTAATACGTGCTAATAAATTTAAAACACAGTTCAAAAAAGCACCTAAATGTAGGTTTCGAGAACCAAAGACCAAAAATATGAAAAAAAGAGGTTGTTGCAGTTAATAAGAAGTCACGCCCTGTTCACACTCATAGTAATATGAAAACCTGTTCATATCTTAGAGCTTTTCTTAACAATATCACTTCAGAGCTAGAAAACAAAGTTACTAGCATTGTTACATACATTTTATTTACCCCGTATAATATTTAGGTACAGTACGGATCATAATATGGAATCCGGGATTTCGCAGTTATGTATTTATTGCATTTTAATTATTTTTAATTCAAAGCTACAGCTGAAATATTCTTTGTACCAAATGAGTAATTTTATATTCCTGATTATAAAATTTATAGGAATGATAGAAGTTTCCAAGTGTATTCCAGAGAAAGTTTAATCAAAATAAATTGTAATATTTTCCATAACCCAGTAATAACACCACCTTTGACAGATGTGGAATTTGTTTGGGTCAAATGCAATATCGCAAAAATATTTTGTTCTTATAAACCTCCATTTAACTTGTTCATTGTAATCTCATTACCTTAGCTTTTTCCAGCGACTGGTTCAACATTACTGCTGGGAGGTCTAAACTGTAAACATACGTCTTGGGTATTAGAATGAGATACCTAAATAGCCCCGCCTCTAAAGGTTCATTGAAAATTAAAATCTACACTTATTAGTCCCAATGAACTAACATACTAACTTCTCGTTCTAAATATTGAAATTTAAGTATACCTGGCAACATAGTCACAACTTAACATCACACGATTCACTGCCCAGTTATAATTAATATGCAGCTATGGATTAATATTTTAATGCACACAAGACACGTTTATGATTTTGTTCAATGGAGCAAATTCCAAGCAGCATTGGATTTTAATCTACAATCAGCATATCACCTGCAAAAGCAGCAAACATCGAAAATACTGCTGAAACCTTCATGATTTATCAGTTAACAACTTTATTTAAGAGAGCAAGGCCAAAATTCGACACACCTTAATATATTGTGCAATTAATTTAGGAAAAAAACATAAAATTCGAAAAGGAAAGTTAATATTCTTATGCATATAATTAAGCATAAAATTCATTTTGGCTTAAATCATATCACTCGTACTTATCACTGTAGGCAGTCTAAATGCAGCCTCCTAGCTTCGTGCTACATAATTGCATTTAATCCAAAAGACAGGGACAACGAAAAGACAGCAATTACGTTCATAATTGTACTTCAACATAAACAAACTAATGCTACCAGACCAAATTACACCAACATCCACAAAAGAACTATACTGATGTATCATCCAACTTCCAAAAAATTCAACAGGACATGTCTAATTTCCAACATAGAACCAGAAAAGCTCACCAATAGAACCTTGGCTTATTTAGCTGCAATTTATAATGCCTCTTTAGGATTTGGTTACTTTACACAATTCTGGAAACCTGCAGAAATTATATCATTTTCAACAAACCAGTAGTTGACCAATTAGTGTATTTTCAGTGTTACTGAAATTATTTGAAAAATCATTTAAAGCATCTTAAAATATTTTTAGAAAGCACAACTATTCAGGCTTTAAATTTGCTTCTTTCCTAACCATCTACTACAATTAAATTATTAAGAATGACAAACTCAATTATTAAAGGCTTTGAAGGGAAACAATACACTGTCGCAATCTTTCTTTACGTCCTCAAAGCCTTTGATCAAGTGTGGCACGAGAAATTTCTTGTGAAACGTTATGGAATGTGATTACCTGAATATTTAACCCAGATTATAGAACACCTTGTTCATGCTGACGCCCATAGGTTAAAAAGAAGTACGCAAAAGTATCACAAGGTTTAGTTCTCCCTGAGCTCCTGCTTAGTATATTCACAAAAATACTTCTGAGCTACAAACTACTTCTATACCCAAGTATTCAGACAATACTGCCCTATCTTACTGACACTTCAAACTAAGTACAACAGTTAACTGTCTACAAACATCTATTTCATCTCTCATGGCGTGCTTTAAACTTGGATCATTTGTTTCAGCATACACAGGACCAAAGCATTTTCTTTTTGCCTTAAGACCCTACACAGACGCTTGCTGTTCATATATTTTAGAAAATCTGCTCAAATTCTAATAAAATATCTTAGCATATTGCTGGAGACAAGGCTGGTATAGAATGATCATAATACTCATCATTGTGTATCTGTGAGAAGGCACGTTTATTTGAATCACGTGGGATTTGTACCAGGGATCTGGTTTCCGTCCAGTCGCTCTTATCCGTGGTTCATATCCCGGCCATGGTACTGAATTTTTCAGTTTGAATCTCTCCAAACCCTTAGCCTAAACACCGCTAGGATGAAGGAATGATTAATTTCCATCAATTAACTTAAATAATAAGCGTTTAATAACGAAACCTGGGACTTAAGTGCTTAAAATAGTAAGTCGCCAGAAACGGTGTGTCTCGAACACGAGAGCCCCTAGTGGTTTATTGGGAAAATATACCGGGTGTCCATAAATGAATATCGGGGTTTTAACGCTTTATAACATTAATTTTATTAAACTTACAGTAATGAAATATATGTCACATGAAAGAGCAACTCAAACAGTTTTATTCGTTGGCACCAGTGCGCATGTGCGTGAAATGTTTACGCCGCGATCCGCTAGAAAGCGGTAGTAGCAAAGATGGCGACTAGTGAGCAGAAAGCGTTTTGTGTTTTGCAGTTTGCAAAGACCGAATCTGTAGTTACTGTGCAACGTGCGTTCCGCATTAAGTTCGGGTGTGATCCTCCAAGTGACAATAACATCCGTAGATGGTTTCATCAGTTTGAAGATACAGGCTGCCTTTGTAAACGGAAGAGCACGGGACGACCAAGAGTTAGCGAAGAGGATGTTGAGCGAGTGAGAGAGTCGTTCACTCGTAGCCCAAAGAAATCAGTTCGGAAGGCTGGTCGTGAATTAGAAATTGCTAAGTCGACTGTTTGGAAAGTTTTAAGGAAACGATTGCAACTACGTCCTTATCGTTTACAGTTGTTACAGGCTCTAAAGCCTGCAGACCATGGTTTACGTGCCAACTTCGCTAACGTAATGCTGTTTAATGACGATGAAGATTTTCTAGATCATGTTGTTTTCAGTGATGAATCGACCTTTCACCTCAGTGGACATGTTAACACTCATAATGCGCGGATATGGGGCTCAAAAAATCCTCATGAGGTCGTACAAGTGCAACGAGACTCCCCTAAAATCAATGTTTTTTGTGCTGTATCCCGGCGGAAAGTTTACGGACCTTTCTTTTTTGGTGAAGCTACTGTAACTGGTACTTCCTACCTTGATACACTAGAGCAATGGCTCTTCCCTCAGTTGGAACAATATGAACCAGAGAATTTCATTTTCCAGCAAGATGGCGCGCCACCTCACTGGCACAACGCAGTACGCGAATGGTTGAACGTAACTTTACCCGACCGCTGGATTGGCCGCAAGGGACCCAATGACAGAGCTTGCTATGCGTGGCCTCCACGTTCACCCGACCTAACGCCATGCGATTTCTACCTTTGGGGTTTCATCAAGGATCGTGTGTATGTACCTCCATTACCAGCTGACCTCCATGAATTACAAAACAGGATTGAAGCAGCTGTTGCAACAATTACTGAAGACACACTGCTCAACGTCTGGGAAGAACTCAGCTATAGACTTGATGTGTGCCGTGTGACAAATGGTGCTCACATAGAACACTTGTAAGCTCGTATATAAAACTGTTTGAGTTGCTCTTTCATGTGACATATATTTCATTACTGTAAGTTTAATAAAATTAATGTTATAAAGCGTTAAAACCCCGATATTCATTTATGGACACCCTGTATATAAGTCAGTTGGAGAGCTTAATGTCATGACGGCACGTTGGCCATGGTGGCTCAATGGGTAAGAGCGATTAGACGGAAACCAGGAGATCCGTTGTTCAAATCCCGGCTACGGCATTGAATTTTCGAGCATGACTCTATCTCCTTTATGTCTTCTGTCAACTAAAAACGGCTACCTCAAAGTCGTAACTCGAGTTTTGGAAAGAGAAAGAAATCGGCTGGGGCCAGATCAGGTGAATACGTTGGTTGTTTGATGAGATTTGTTGAGTTTTTGACCATAAATTTGTTCACAGTGATAGTCTTGTGAGCTGTGACATTAACATGGTGCAGAATCCGTGAGTTGTCTTTCCACAAATCTGGTCTTTTTTACCGTATTTGTTCTCTCAAACCCCGCATAACTCTCAGAAAATAGTGTTTATTTACCGTCTGACATTTTGGGAAGAATTCCGAGTGCACGACACCACTATAATGCTAATAAATAATATTAATAATAATAGTAATAGTAATAATAATAATAATAATAATAATAATAATAATAATAATAATAATAATAATAATAATAATAATAATAATAATAATAATAATAATAATAATAATAATAATAATAATAATAATAATAATAATAATAATAATAATAATAATAATAATAATAATAATAATAATAATAATAATAATAATAATAATAATAATAATAATAATAATAATAATAATAATAATAATAATAATAATAATAATAATAATAATAATAATAATAATAATAATAATAATAATAATAATAATAATAATAATAATAATAATAATAATAATAATAATAATAATAATAATAATAATAATAATAATAATAATAATAATAATAATAATAATAATAATAATAATAATAATAATAATAATAATAATAATAATAATAATAATAATAATAATAATAATGATAATGATAATGATAATGATAATGATAATGATGATAATGATAATGATAATGATGATAGTAATAATAATAATAATAATGATAATAATAATGATAACAACAACAATAATAATAATAATAATAATAATAATAATAATAATAATAATAATAATAATAATAATAATAATAATAATAATAATAATAATAATAATAATAATAATAATAATAATAATAATAATAATAATAATAATAATAATAATAATAATAATAATAATAATAATAATAATAATAATAATAATAATAATAATAATAATAATAATAATAATAATAATAATAATAATAATAATAATAATAATAATAATAATAATAATAATAATAATAATAATAATAATAATAATAATAATAATAATAATAATAATAATAATAATAATAATAATAATAATAATAATAATAATAATAATAATAATAATAATAATAATAATAATAATAATAATAATAATAATAATAATAATAATAATAATAATAATAATAATAATAATAAAACAAAAAGACTGTCAATATTACTTTAAATTATGATTGAGTTTGACTTGCCTTTTTGGGTTTCGGTTCAGTTGGAAGGCGGCTCTCTAAAGCTTGTTGACTGGTTTGCATATCAAACTCGCAAATCCACGTCGCATCACCACTTGCAATACGTTTTATGAATGTAGCGCCGGAGTTGGCTCGATTTCTTGCGTGATTCTTATGCGTTTGAGCTTTGGCAGAAAGTTGAAATCCTTCCTAATCGATCAGCAACACGTGTAATGCCCAAACATTCGTTTAAAACGGTAGGAATCGATTCATGAGACACAACAAGTTCAGCGGCAATCTCTCTCAGACTTAAATGATGGTTTATCAGACCACATTTCCTTCACTTTAGCAATGTTTAGCTGAGTTGAAACTGCTGATGGCTGATCAGCGCGAGACAAATCTTCCACCACTTGTGAATTCACTGTACCACTCATACGCATGTGTTTTTGATAAAGTCGATTCACCATAAGCCCTCTGCAACACTTTCAGCGATTCGGCTCAGGAAATACCATTTGCAATTAAAATTTTGAGACAGATTCTGTGTTCAATAATATATATTCATGGTAAATCCGAACACACCTTTTAGACGACTAGCAAAATGGCGCCCTGCAAACAAACTAGATGACAGATGATAATCAAAATCCGCGTGGGTATAAAGGAAAGATGTACTTAGAAGATCTTAGCGACAAATAATTTCGAATACCCTCTCATACGAGACTTTTATGTGATCAATTCCCAGTACCTTCTTGGAAGAATATATAGGAAAAAACATATATTTTCAGTTACTGAAAAGATGCGTGTTTGGACCTAAGCGGTTCAAAATATGGGTATATGTGGTTTCCTCTAGGTTATAGGAATGTTTGAGAAGTTACCTACGCGCAAACCAAGAACTGCAAAATAACAGCGGCGAAGGGTCACTGTTAAAAATCGTTCAGGCCTAACGAAGGAGAAGGCTGGCCTGTTATCAGTAGACTTTGGACAGGTGGTTGTTGGTCCTTTGAGTCGAAAGGGTTTCACTGCATCTCCCTCCACCTCAACCATTCAATAACTTAGTACCGCACGAGACTGGTGCCTCTCTTCTCTCCGCTTGCTTGTAAAAAGTCTACCGTAATAGAAGTTCACGTAATGTCACGTCCGAAGTCTGGTTATCAGGCTATACTGCAGTGCCGAATCAACTTACTTCCTAGTGTCCTTGTATTGTTGCTTAGAAGTTCTTGTGCCTACTTATAAATTCCTAGATGCGATAATAAACTACTTTGAAAGGTACTTTTCAGTGAAACACATATTTGTACATATAGCAATCGCATGTTAAATTTGGGATAAATGAGGTCATTATAATGGTCAACACTGAACATATAATTCTCAATCCTTGCTGTTATATAGAGCTTCGCGAATCCTCAGTTCCCTTTAATCATACGTGTAAATGAATACAGGGTATTATGCCTAACACCTTTGGTGTCGTTTCCGCATGCCATGCCATGCCATGTGGTGCTGGCTGGCTGTATACAGCCAGAAGATTTTTGCGGAGTGCCCACCCCTTAAGGGTTTTACCGCAGGTAAGGTATAGATTTCGGGATATTGTAGGGTGAGATGTGGGTTTTTAGATTGATGCTGGTTATGAGGTTAGAGTTTGTTTGTACCTAGGGGTTGAAGGACAGGATGCAATGCCTTGCACCCTGGTGTATTTTTGATTTTTATTTTGGGGAAGAATTTTGATGCCAAGCAGCTTGGAAGGATTATGTGGAGCTCAGCTTTAGCTGCTGTTCCGATTAGCTCCTGGGTTATCTGGGATGCCCGCAAGCCATGCGCGGTAACCGGTGCTGTCTAGAACGGCGTCTAGTGGGGTCATAATCTCCCAAGGACCTGACAAGGGCGCTTCTGTGGCTGGGTAAACTTGGGTATAATGTTGAAGCCCGGCGCCTAATTTCATCCTCCACGTATGGAAGACTCGAGGCCTCGTGAAGCAACCTGGTCGGAAAATAACGTCCCACAGAATATATAGACCTTGTTTGCGCATTTTGCATATCCCATGTAAAATACGCACGGTTTTAGAAAAGGGAATGGGTTGGAAAGGTGTTTGAAGAATGAAGAAAATACTTAAATACTTTATATGTGATTTATTCCCATTGTTCTCCAATACAATCACTGTCAAAGAGGCTCTCCAAATATTACTGTTTGCGTTTGAAGCGCCCAAAGAATGTTTTTAAAGCGTTAAGAGGTACTGAATTTAGCTTTTTATATACTTTCCATGCGTGCTTTGCCTTGTCCTTACAACTGGCGGCTTTACGTTTTGGTTTTGCTGGCGCAATGCGATACCCTGTATCAAATTCCTGTAAACAAAGCAGTTTGTATTGAGTAAAATTAAAAATCATTTCAACAAACATACTTAGTAACATGGAAAAAAAGAAAGAAAACAATTACATAGATAAATACCATAGACTTTACATAGGTGATATAAAATTGCAGTTTGGAATTTGGATTTTTCTAAAATTATGATATTCACTCTTCACTAAAAAGTAAAGGTATCTTCGGCTTTAATTGCCGCAAATTTTAGTGAATTTTGTTTGAAAACTCTCATCTTAGAACTGTTTCATTTCTGATCTTTTCTATCCGAGATATTGTTGCCTTAGACCGCCTCGGTAGCGTAGATGGTAGCGTGCCTGCCTCAGGTTCAAGAGGTCCCGAGTTCGAATCTCGGTCAGGGTGAGTTACCTGTATAAGGTTTACCCGGGGTTTCTCTAATCCTCAAAGGCGAATGTCGCCTAACTCTAAGCTCTATGTATCCTGGGCTTATTTGAGCATCATTTAAGCCATTTAATTCACCATCCGTTATGACTTAACGTTGGAGGACGTAAATTAAAAAAAAAAAAAAAAAAAAAGAGATTGCCTTAAGGATCACATTAAATTTTCTATTCCAACAAAGTCTAATCTCTTAAATTCATTACGAATTCAATAATCCAAAAAGTTATTTTAAAAATTGGACTAAAATTCTTGCAGCTTTATATGCATGCCTTTTTAATTCAAAGGATCCACGTTTTTCCAATGGACTTGTTTATTAAGAAACAGAAGATTATTTAGTTATACCAAATAATAAGAATAACAATAACAGTAGATCCTTTAATTTTACTTAAAATGATTTGAAACTAATTAAATTATTAACAGCAAAGGACTGCAATTATGTTGTTGAATGTATTAACATTACATGCGGAATGTAGCTACTTCGAGTACACAATAGACACCTGTAATATGATTCTGTCCGCAGGTTAGAATTTTACAAGTATACAAAAAAGTTAAAATAAGACCTGAAGCTTTCGTGGCGACGAATATGCTCAAGTTTTTCTCGGGAAGCATGCCAGGTGAAAAGACGATTAGAAATCTGCGTTTCGGGAGTGTGCATCTCTCCCATCATCAGGATATTTATTGAATGTTATAACCACAAATGAAATACTGCATATAACACAAGTATAAACAAAGACAAAACACTATCAAAATTCGCATTATTGAACAAAACACTGTTTTCAGTAAATTAAATGCCAGGTCAGGAGATGGCGTGAGTATAGAAAATTAATTGGGTAAAAGAAACGTAACTACTTAACTTTATTATCAAGATGTATTGATCTGTGTTTCTTAAGTCGACGGATTTACATTTTAAGGCCGGTTTCCAAGAGGAGCTGAACTGAAATACAGCATCACGATTAACCGTGGTCCTCTCGGAGGAAATGCTCAAGGCCTCCTTAATACTCCACTCCCAGTAACTGTTGCATATTGCCAATATGGTCGTCTCCCGAAAGTTGAGCATGGTCGTTATCAAAACAATGCTCTGCCAGCCCAGACTTCTCAGGTTGCATTAAACGAATGCTCCGTTCATGTTCGTTTATTCTGGTAGCGATGGTCCTTCCGGTTTGTCCTATATATGGTGTCCCATATTCAAAGGGAATGCGGTACACTCCCGGAACTTAGAAGTCCAGTTTGTCTTTCGCTGGTCTCAACAGTCTCAGCTTTGATCCCAGTCACTTAAAAAAAGAATTGCAGCACCTGAGACTCACTTTCCGTCAAAACGGCTTCTCCGAATATGACGTTGAAGCCTCGATCACTAGAGCTAAGAAAGGGAAACCTGTAATACAGCAAGCGTCAGATAAGCCTACCGCTAAAGTCTGCATCCCGTTTACCGGCAACCTATCCGGCAGAATCAGCAGAAGTCTCGCCAAATATATCAGGACCATCCACAAGCCACTGCCGAAGATTAAACATCTGTTGAGACCAGTGAAAGACAAACTGGACTTCCAAGTTCCGGAAGTGTACCGCATTCTCTTTGAATGTGGGACATCGCATATAGAACAAACCGGAAGGACCATCGCTACCAGAATAAACGAACATGAACGGAGCATTCGTTTAATGCAACCTGAGAGGTCTGGGCTGGCAGAGCATGTTTTGATAACGACCATAGAGCCAACTTTCGGGAGGCGCCCATCTTGGCAAACTGCAACAGTTACTGGGAGTGGAGAATTAAGGAGGCTTTGGCCATTTCCTCCGAGAGGTGCACGCTTAATCGTGATGCTGGATTTCAGTTCAGCTCCTCTTGGAAACCGGCCTTAAAATGGAAATCCGTCGAATTAAGAAGCAGAGATCAATACAGCATGATAACCTAGTTAAGTAGTTACGTTTATTTGACCCAATTAATTTTATATACTTACGCCTGACATTTAATTTACTGAAAATAGTCTTTTGTTCAGTAATTCAAGTTTTGATAGTGTTTTATATTTGTTTTTATTTGTGTTATATCCAGCGTTTCATTTGAGGTTATAACATTTAATAAATATTGTGATGATAGGAGAGATGCACACTTCCGAAACGTCGATTTCTGATCGTCTTTTCACCTGGCTTGCTGCCCGAGAAGAAATTGAGCATACAAATAGTTGCTCAAACTTTTGTCCCGACTAAAGTAATTTGAGGACAATTTAAGACATTGATGTATGTTACCGCAATATTAACACAGTTATATTGCGAGTTTGTCGAAGTACTTGTTCGAGAAAATGAAAATAAAGGAATGACGCTTGGTACATAAATTAGATAATATTTAATGTTATCGTCTGCATTGCTTTCATAGTATTTAAGGTACCTAGAAATACAATTTTGTAAACATTCAATTTCTCAATTTTAAGTATGCTCTTCATAATTAAGTGTTTTGGGCGGTTATAAAGTTCCATATATGCATTTATTTGGTGTGACACGTTTAGTCAGAATACAATACTTCTTCTGCAGGTACCAGTAGTTAGCCAAGAGCCAAGAGCAGGTGTAGGTAGCCCGGGTTCTCCCGGGCGGAGAGTTACACGCCACGGTACCTATCCGCTGTGCGGATTTACCCGTGCGGTATGATAGATATATGTTTCTGCGCAAGCTTGCGTCTCGTTTAGTAAGACGGCGCAGTTGGCCTCTACTGATGCCTCTGGTACCGGGATATTCCCCCTTAGGGGGGGGGGGACAGTGCCCGTTCCACTTTGCTTTGTGCGGTCGCTAGCAATCCGTCAAGCAGTGGTGGGACCAGCAGCGAGAGACCAGATGGGAATTAAGGTGTTAAGGTTTAACAGGACCAGATCGGGCGCGCGTCCCAGGGCACTACTGCAGGTGTTAACCTGCCTGCCGCGGCCAAGGCGCCAGGTGAGCTGGCGGTGATTGGTAGGGGCAGGAGGAGAGGCAGACTCTACCACCCAAGGGCATCCTTGGGTAGGCGATAGCTCCTCCGTCTCCTGGGGAGACGGTGGTCGTATTGACCAAGTGAATTTACCAGCTGATTGGGGTGGAGAGTGATCTTGGCATACAACGTGCGTGTTCGTTCACGCACGACGTCTTCGACGTATGGTATGCCTGACTGGGTGTGCAGGATGTGAGATGGGAACCTGCGGTCGGTACCGTAGATCATCCTTAATGCTCTGTTCTGCACGGCTTGCAGCCTGCGGAGGGTGGTATGAGCCACCGAACCCCAGACCTCGCATCCATACAGGATCAGAGGCGGGATGATTGCACGGTACGTACGCAGTTTGAGGCGGATGGGCATGGTGGATCGAAAGATAGGGTGATAGGGTAGAGTTACCAGATACCATCATAGAGATACCAGAAATGTCTCTTTACTTCTAAAGTTAATGAAATTAAGTTTCTGCTTACCGGATATAGGCGTCTACGCGCATCTCTACGTTTCCTCTCGAGGAGCCCCGGCACTGCAGATGCTGCCGACGATACAGAATCCACCGACGCTGTAGGATCTGCTCCTTCTGCATTTACTTCCCAGAGAGCGGCAATGACCACCACCATAAACAAAACTGCCAGCTTCATACTGACCTGTAACCGACAGATTAAAAACAATGTACACTACCCAGTTAAATATCTACATAAACTATAGTTTATTTATAAATCTCACACCAATAATGAGGAATTGCGTATGAACTAAAACCCAGAATTGCTTTTTACTTGGGTTACATTCAACCAGTTTCTCTCTTTTAGAAACTCTTGCTAAAACTATTTCAACATTTTATTTACCTCTTGCTAATTGTATTCATTCAATTCAAATTACACATTTCCTAGCACGATGCACTACATAATACAATAGGCAGATTTTTTAAACGACGTGTACATTTTTAATTGCAAGCAAAATGTAAAAAAGAAAACGAACAATAAAACTAATACCCTAGAGATTTAGAAAGAGATAACAGTTTCAAAAGTAAATTGAATTATAGAAATAATTCGAAATTAGCTCCCAGAGGATATATTTGTTGCAAATCATATGCTTGGATGACATCTCATTTTTGATCAGTAGGAGTTGTCTCACTCTTACCATTCAACAATTACACCAAAGTCGATCAGAAGCACAGGATATTGTTAGAAACTTGAATACATACGTTTTCATTAAGTTTAAACAACCTTTTTTGCCTTTTTTAAGAAAATAAAGCTGTTAGATAATTTTACCGTAAAGGGTGGTTTGGGGAGAATCTAATAGTTCTTTTTTGGAAACGGAGAGCCTGAAAATGTGTACATTTTCCCTGAAAGCTGTCTCTAACGTTGGGTGAAGTAGACTATTTCTACTGGCTATAGGTACATAATAGAGAACATTGCCAGATTACATCGTAATCACATGGAATTATATTTTCAGAAGAAAATGCGTTAAATATTTATTTTTCGTTATAGTTATAGCTGTACATGTACATATATTTGTTTTCTTCGCTTACTAGCAGAATACGAATTCTTCAGCAGAATTAAAATGCATCTACGTAAGAATCTGGACGAGCAAATCACGGAATGTAGAAATTCTGATTTTTAAAATATGGAATATGATCTGTTATTGCGACAAAGCTTTTATAGACTTAGAAAAATATTTTATCGCTAGCTACAGGTTTATGAAATTCCACACCGTCTATAAAGTTCAAAATATGTATGCATATTAACATTTTATATGCAACTATAAACATTAAATTACAATAAAAAGAAAAAATATAATCCGTAATTACTGTACGGATCATAAAATGAAATTTTCTGCTTTGAAGAGTTATTTATTGCATTTTAATTCTTTTTATTTCAAAACTAACTGCGTAGTTAAAGAGAAATATAAATTAACTTAGGAAATAGTAAAATTACATATTTTATAAATTCAAATTAAACAAAATACAAACTTTATAAAATGGAAAATGTGTTAATCTGTTATTCATAAATCAAAGATACATTATGATTCTGTTAATGCATACTCCATAACAAACATACCAGAACTTATTGATGTGAGAGCCAAGCTTGCTGGTGAAGAATAAGTACGTTCTGCTATAAGTTGCTGTAAATTAAGATTTAGAGATTTTCAAGATTGTCTTAATACTTGAAATAATAGTTACTTTATTCTTGTACAGTTAAATAAGATTTTAGCTAACCCTAATATGTTTTTCAAGTAATTTCAACTCCAAATGCGAATGCTTTACGATTGATTTAGGGCATCAGCACTGAAATATGCAAATTCACCACGTTTCCCGAGTGAGTGATGATGAGTATAAGGGCGCTCAACTACAGAGGTCATCAGCGCCCTTTTTAAAAGAAAATGGTCATGGCAAAAGCCAGATATAAATCATTCTAAAACAGTATAACTATGTTAAAAAAACAACAAATATATACGCGTTGAAAAAAAAAGAATAGAAAAAAAAAGCATCCAAAAACCATAAATTCTATTTGCTAAATCCTAAAATCTAATCTCGAAAAGAACCTAAAAACCTTCTTCACTACTGCGTTATCGTCCGCTAGAATTTCTGCAAAGCTGACCGGCAGCTGCAGAGACGTCCTAAGGTCTGCTAGGTGAAAACACTCTAGCAGCACGTGTCGTACAGACAACGCTTCATTACAAAACGGACATAGTGGAGAAGGCTCCTTTTTAAAAAGAAAACTATGAGTAAAAATGCAGTGCCCAATTCGTAACCGAGCCAAACTCACCTCCTCGCGACGAGATGACCGACAGGAGGTAACCCAGGGAATCGGAAATTCTTTGACAGATCTAAGTTTATTATTGCGGAGAGCATACCACTCTTCCTGCCAGCAGGTTTGCACAGCTCTCCGCAATTCGGCCCTAAAGTCTTCCGATGTCACAGATGGTATTCGAACCCTGGGCTTCATGATAGCCGTCTTGGCTGCTGAATCCGCCATTTCATTCCCCCGCAAGCCTACGTGACCAGGGATCCATGCACACACCACGTTAACGCCAGAAGCGTGTAAAACGTGGAGGGCATCCTGTATACGCTGCACAATAGGGTGGTAGTTGTACAGCTGCCGTAGGCTTTGAAGAGCACTGAGGGAATCACTCAGGATTAAGCAGTCCCCCAACTTTCGTCGGCGTACGTGTAAAATGGCCCGGTATATTGCATAAAGCTCTGCAGTAAAAATGGAAGTGCTAGTGTGGAATCCGAATGTATAGGGTTCGGTTCCACACACGTAAGCACAACCAACGCCATTTGAGTTCTTGGAGCCATCAGTATAAATTACAAAATGGTCCTCATATCGCGATAAAAATTCTAAAAAACATGTGCGGATACTAGACATAGACATGGTAGATTTATCATATTTAGTCATGCCCAGATCAACCGGGGACGCTCTGCACAACCAAGGAGGGTATGTCCTCCCCCCCCCTAGGATACATCTTGGGCATGTCAGTATCAAGATGTCTAAGGAGCTCCCGGAAACGAAAACCAGGTGGCTTTGGTTTAATAGTAGTGTTCCTATAACGCACGTCCATGAAGGTATTAAAGAACGGCGTAAACGATGGATGTGTGGGCATGCAATTAAGTCCACAGCCATAATTGGCTAATAACATGTTGCGCCTGTAGTGCAGAGGAGGTTCTGCAGACTCAGCATACAGGCTTATAACTCGGCTCGTTGGAAATGCCCCAACAGCTATACGTATGCCACAGTTATGGACTGTGTCTAATCTCTTCAGCACAGATGGTCGTGCTGAGCCATAAACGATACTACCATAGTCTAATTTGGAACGGATGAGTGCCCGATAAAGTCGCAATAACACTGCACGATCCGCTCCCCACGATTTTCCACTTAGTACCCGCAAGATATTCAAAGATCGGTCACATCGTGCTTTCAGTTGTGCTATATGCGACGACCAACTAAGTTTTCTATCAAATATCAATCCAAGGAACCTAGTCTCATCTGCAAAAGGTAGTAGATCAGCGCCTAGCCGGAGCCTTGGAGGTAGTCGACTCTGCTGACGCCAGAAGTTTACACAGATGGTTTTCTCAGCGGAAAAACGGAAGCCGTTTTTTAAACTCCAACTCTTAAGGTTGTCCAAGGTGGTCTGAAGACGGCGCTCTAAAAACGGAGTGCGCTGAGATGTACAGTAGACGGCAAAGTCGTCTACAAATAGGCATGACGAGACACCTGGAGGTACACATTTCGAGATAGAATTAATCGCAATAGCAAACAACGTAACACTTAGTACCGACCCCTGTGGTACACCGTTCTCCTGAACAAAAAGGTTCGAAAAAACCGAGCCAACCCTTACTCGGAATACGCGGTCTTTCAGGAATTCCTGAAGGAAGAGTGGTAGGCGTCCACGTATATTCCAGGTGTGCAGAGTACGTAGCAACCCTGCCCGCCAACACGTATCATAAGCCTTTTCGAGGTCAAAAAATATTCCGACTGTTTGACAGTTCTTAAGAAATCCGTTCATAATCTGTGTCGACATGGACACAAGATGATCCACTGTTGAACGGCGTCGTCGGAAACCGCACTGGATGTTATTCAGTAGGTTGTGCGTTTCCAGCCACCATACCAACCGCCCATTTATCATGCGTTCCATCACCTTGCATACGCAACTGGTGAGGGAAATAGGGCGGTAGCTAGAAGGGAGGTGACGGTCCTTGCCAGCTTTCAAGATAGGTATAATGGTAGCTTCTCGCCACTTTTCAGGAAACGTGGCATCAACCCAAACACGGTTATACACCTCGAGCAGGAATGCCTTACCTTCAGGTGAGAGATGTTGTAACATTTGAACGTGGATTCCGTCCGGTCCTGGTGCTGTCAGTCGTGATGACGAAAGAGCGTGTTCTAGCTCTGCCAAGATGAAGAGGCGGTTATAGTCTTCAAGGTTTCTGGAACTAAACACGAAACCTTGAGATTCTACCTGAGTCTTAATTGAGATAAACTCAGGAGCATAATTGCATGAGCTAGACACCTGAGCGAAAGCACAGCCGAAGGTGTTAGCCACAACAAACGGATCAACAACAGCTCCTGCAGCTGTTTTCAGACCAGCGATTGGCAAGTGGGTTGATTTTCCGGCCACGCGCCTTAATTTATCCCATACAACAGATGAGGGTGTACATCTGTTAAAAGATGATACAAATTTGTTCCATGAGGTCTTTTTGCTATCCTTAATTATTTGCCTAGATTTTGCGCGCGCTTTCTTGTACTCAATTAGATTACTTAGCGTAGGGTGTCGTTGGAATACCCTTAGAGCACGTCTACGAGCACGAATAGCATTCCGGCAGTCGTTGGTCCACCATGGGACAGGAAATCTACCGGGTTGGGTAGCCGAACGTGGAATAGACTGTTCTGCAGCGGAAAGAATTTTCTCTGTGAGATGATCAACTAAATCATTCACAGAATCGTGCTCGTTGTATTCAAAGACAGCCAACTGGGTGTAAAGATTCCAGTTGGCACGATCAAAGCGCCATCTAGGGATACGTGAGGGAGACACATCTTGTGCTAAGAGACTAAGAAGACATGGAAAGTGGTCGCTGGAATGTAAATCAGAGATGACATTCCACTGTAATGAAACAGCTAACTGGGATGAACACACTGCCAAATCGATGTTCGAATATGTGTTAAACGCGTCTGAGAGGAATGTGGGCTCTCCGGTGTTCAGGAGAACCAAGTTATTGCTCTCCAGGAATTTTGCAATGAGGTTGCCTCTCGAACATGCCCGATTTGAGCCCCAAAGTGGGTGATGGGCATTAAAGTCTCCAACTATTAGAAATGGTGTTGAAAGTTGGGAAACCAGATCTTCAAGGTCAACTAACGAGAGGTCATCTGATGGCGGGAGATATACAGTGCAAATGCAAAATTCTATTGATGGCAGCTTAATCCTTACAGCTACAGATTGTAAATCAGACTGTAGCTGTAACGGATCTACAAATATGTCATCCCTGAGGAGCATCATAGTACCCCCGTGTGCAGGAATGCCCTCTTCTGTTTCAACATCACACCTCAGTGGTGTGTAGCGTCTGATTTTAAAGTTGTCTTGTGGTCGTAGCTTAGTCTCTTGTAAGCATACCACTAAGGGGTGATGCTTACTGAGCAAAAGTTCCAATTCTGGTCGATGCGCTCTTAATCCTCGTATGTTCCATTGTAGGATAGCCATTGGAACTATGGGATATAAGATGTAAAGGTAGTCTACATTAAGACGACTTCATGGGTGGCCGAATCAATTTGCCCTTTTTCTTTGGTGTAGGGCTAGTTTCGGCAGGTTTATCCTGCCTCTTCTTTGCTGCAGATGTAGCAGCGTGGTCAGCTGTTTCCTGCTCCATATCCTCTATGGAAGAGGACGGTTTTCCTTCTACAACTTTCGATTCGAGGGGCTCGAAGCGATTGGAAATTCCGACCGACGTAGATGACGGTCGCCGGTCGTAGTCCTCCCCAGAAGATGACTCCGACGATGATCTCGGAGACGCTCTAGGGCTACGTTTCTTGGACTTTTCTGGAGCAGACTTTGTGCTTTCTTTCAGGAAGGCAGTTCTATCATACTGCGTCTTGAACTTGATCTCTGGTGCTTGGTATACAATGGGCAATTTCGTCCTGTTGTTAGACGTGGATGCTTTGTCAGGCGACTTCACTGACTTGTTATTTTCAGTAGTCTGTGTTCTCGGAGTTTTAGATGGTGTTACTGATGCTCTTCGTTGCGATCTAGGCACTAGAACTTTCTCGGATATTGTTGCCCCATTTATATCAGATGTTTGGGTACCAGCCTCCCGTTTCGGTGACGGAGTAGCCGCCACAGAGCTATAGGTACGGGAGGTGGTTGAAGAGGGCTTGAGGATACATAGAAGTTTCCGGGCTTCCGAAAAGGAAACCTTTTCCTTAACCCGGATCTCCTGAATAGCTCGCTCTTCAATATAACGGGGACATTCTCGTGAACTTGATGGATGTTCACCGCTACAATTTACGCATGCTGGAGGTGATGTACATGCATTTTCATGCATGCCGGCTCCGCAGCTGACACATGTAGGTGCGCCTTTACAGAATGCACTAGTGTGACCGAACCGCTGACATTGGTAGCATCTCAGAGGGTTAGGTATGTATGGTCTAACCTCAATCACTTCATATCCTGCCCTGATTCTTTGAGGGAGATCTACCCGATCAAAGGTCAGGAACAGGGTACGAGTGGGAACCATATCCCCTCGTTCTCTCCTTTGGACACGATAGACCGCAGTTACGCCTTGTTCCTGGAGGTTCTCCTGAATATCCTCGTTGGACATTCCATCCAACGCGCTAGTGTTTACAACACCGCGCGAGGTATTCAGGGTCCTATGCATCTCCACTTTGACTGGATAACTGCCCAGCATGTTGGCTTTCAGTATCTTTGCTGCTTGGGATGCTGTAGTTGCTTCCACCAGCAGCGTGCCATTTCTGGATTTTGTACATGATTTAACAGCACCAGCTATTTTGTCAAGACCTTTCTGTATAATAAACGGATTAACCGTAGAAAACGTTCTACCTTCCTCCGTTCGTTTAATAACTAAGTAGCGAGGACCACACTCAACTACTTGTTTATCACTGTTTTCAAATAAATCTTTTCCACGTTTATTGTGTTTTGGGGGGTGTTGTTTAGCCATAAATGTTGGTCTAAATTTCATCCCCCAGTGCTCCCCACCCACCACGGAGTCCAACAAGGGGTCATCCCACTGGGATGACAGGGCTACACAGGGGATATAGCGAGCTCGCCGTCCCACTCAACCTGGAGGTCGGTACAATACCTAGTCCTGGCCGATTGGTTAGGGGTGGGTTAGTCCCTAACCTCCCGTTTAGGCGAAGCAGAAGCCAAAGTAGTGTATTAGTAATGCGCACCCTCCCCGAATTCAGAAAAAATAACTGTTACGAGCTCAGATACGCATCCCTCAACTACCAGGACAAACCTTTCCACCGACACGGGTCTCCACGCACGGCCTACACGTGGGTGGGCCTGTTGACCATCTCCCTCAACCACGAAGAGGAGCCCACTCGAGGGAGACTGTTGGCTCGGGACCCCGGGTTCGCCAAACCCGTACCTACCGAAGTAGGCCCCTGGGGGGACGTTTCCCGAGGAACTATATTCACTTCACATGACAATTAAGTATAGATGTAGATTCTAAAGGAACAGTTAGTAATAAGTTTTCATTTGCTAGGGGCAATATTAAACAAGAAGCGTGCGAAAAGAAACAAGTGAACAATCTATTAAGAAAGCTAGAGTTTTGCAACTATTTGTGAAACAAATAAGCATATTACAACTAAGAATAAATTCCAGGTTTAAAAAACTCAATATATCCAGGATATAAAAGCAAATTCCTTTATAAATCTGAAAATGAAATACCTCCCATTTACATTATGTTCAAAATCTTCTGGCCCGCCTCGGTAGCGCAGATGGTAGCCTCTCTGCCTCACGTTCAACAGGTACCGAGTTCGAATCTCAGGTCAGGGTGAGTAACCTGGATAAGGGTTTATCCGGGGTTTTCCCTTATCCTGAAAGACGAATGTCGCGTAGCTCTAAGCTCCATGGACTCTGGACTCATTTGAGCATCATTTCACCCATTTCATTCATCGTGCGATACGACTTAACGTTGGAGCACGTAAATTAAAATCCAAAGATCTCCTCGGGAAACAAGTCAGGTGAAAAGACGATTAGAAATGGACGTTTGGGGAGCATACATCTCTCCCATTATCAGGATATTTTAATATTACTGGGTATAACACAAATATCAACAGACAAAACACTTCACTGAACAAAGGACTGTTTTGTTGTTTGTAATTTACGTTCTTTAACTTTTTTTAAGTCATATCGGACGATGGATAGAATCGGTGAAATGATGCTCAAATAGGCCCAGGGTCCATGGGGCTTAGAGTTACCCAACAGTCGTCTTCTAGGATAAGGGAAAACCCCGGTAAAATCTTTATCCAGGTAACTCACCCTGACCGAGATTCAAACTCGCGAGCTCTTGAAAACGTAGGCAGACACGCTACCATCTACGCTACCGAGGTGGGCAAAAAGACTGTTTTCAGTAAATTAAATGCCAGGTCAGGAGATGGCGTGAGTGTAGAACATTAATTATTACGTATGCAAATATTTGTCTGTGCATCAGTTAAAAATGATCAACCATAATGCAATTGAACTTAGCTCCAAATGTATTTCCTTTGTCTATTTTTTTAAATTTACTTTATTAATATAGCCTATGTGGCCGAAACAAAATTTACAGTAAATCCTGGTTAAACTCGTTACAAAATTTATAGGAGTGTCAGAAACGTCAAATGTATTCCAGAGAAATAGTGATCAAAATAAATCGCAATATTAGCCATAATTCTTCTGAACGCTGTTGGTATTCAAATGCAAAGAATATTTTGCACTTATAAACCTCCATCCCGCTTACTCATTGCATCCTATCTTGGCCCTTTCCTGTGAATGGCTGAACATTACTGGAAAATCTAAACTTTAAACATAACTTTTGGGAATATAAAATTACAAATATAAATGGTCGCCACTTCTACGGTTTACTATATATCGCAATTTTGAAACAGTTGTTAATGTATCAACTGCCAGAGCAGTGTTTAGTTTATCAATTTAAGTTGCATGTTAATATCTTTAAAATGATAAACGTTTTGTTGTGAATTAATGAGTCATAGACGGCCATGACTGAATAGAGTAGGTCGCAAACAGTGAAGATAAATTTTAATGTTTTAATCTAAATGGATGGCAAATATAATAAATTCATTAGAAAGAAAATCATGATAGCAAATTGATTTTAGGACTTTATATTTGTAAAATAAGAAAATTATTCAATTCAAAATTAATGTGTTGGCCACAGGGAAAAGTGACATAGACTAGAAATATATGGTTACTATGGTGATAAAGTAAAATAAATAATTGAAAATGTGAAGATAGCGTCTTTTTCCATCGAGATTTCATCATGAGTAGACGTATATAGAAGTGCTGGATGTGTGCATGGGTCTGGTTGCAAACCAGAGAATTCGAACTGTGTTTTAATTAATCATCAACGGAAGAAAAGTATTGTTTTAAGTTGTGTAAATATATTGATTTAAAATACAAATAATATCGAATTAAGTTTTAACTTAAAGAAAGTTTTTCAATCTCTGATTTCCTTCATATTAAGTTTCTATACTTAACTATCCGATGCCTCGACCGAGATTAGATCTCATATGAACCGGAACAATAATAGTACTTTGAATTATCCATAAATTTAAAAGAAAATAATTTCGCCGGAATAAAATTACAATATATAATTTTTTAAACATCGTAGAGACAAAAATCAGACAAAAACAAGATACAGGCTGCCGAAATGAGATTTTTAAGAGCAGTAAAGGGATGTACTCTTTTAGATACAATTCCAAATGAAAAAATAAGAGAATATTTAGAAATAAGTTCTTTAGAAGAAAAATTAATAAATTATATAAGTGAATGGAGAGTGCATATTGAGAGAATGCCGAGAGATAGGATCCCAAGAAGGGTTATAAACTATAAACCTAGAGGAAAGAGACATCCGGGGAAACCACGAAAACGATGGTCAGACACGTTTTAAGCCGGAACAGGCAGCATTGCCTAGCCCTTGGAGTGAAGAAGAAGAGGAAGAACATCGTAGAGAAAAGACGTCTGCTGCTACAGCACATATTGTGCGGAGAACATCGAGAAACAACCTCTACAAATAGCTTCCCAATAGGTGCACAGAGATAATCCAGCATCCCAGCAGCCGTATAATAAGAGGTACTGCTACAATTTATATATATTAGCTCCATATGAACTAACATACCTATTGATATAATGCAAATATTACTCCCCTCGTACTGGAATCCACAAAAAACAAGCACCTGCCGACACACATCACAATTTTAACAGCACACATTTGGATCTCTGCCCAGTTTTGATTGTCAACCACGCATTCATATTAGAATGCACACGCCAAGGCGCGTTTATGATTTTGTTCAATGTAAAAAATTCCAAGCAGCATTTGATTTTTATTTGCAAGCAGCATATCACCTGCAAAAGGAGCAGACATTGATGATGTTTTTGAAAACTTCTTGTGTAAACGAATCAACAATTTGACTGACCAGATCAAGCCCCACATTCTACTTATCTTAATATATCCTACAATTAATTTAAGGGAAAAAACATCGCATTCGATGTAGATGACAAAGAGAACGACAACCTTACCAGAAAAGGAAACTTAATGATTAGGTATGAGCTGGATAAATTTTGGCTTACATCATATGAATCCTACTTATTACTGACACGCGATCTAAATACAGCCTTCTAGATTCATTCTACAAAATTATACTTTTAACAGTAACAATGAACAGACAGCAACTAAGTTCATAGTAGAAATTCAGCAACTTCAACCTAAGCAAACCAATGGTACCAGACCAAATTAATCCAATATCCACAAAAAATTAAAACTAAAAATCGGTCAACTTTCACTAAAAGGTTACCAATATAGTATACAAAAGTTCACCTCTAAATCCTACGCTTACCTAGCTACAATTCATAATGACTCTTTAAGATTTGATTACTTGCCACAATCCTGGAAACTTGCAGAAACTGTTTTAAACAAATTAGGTAAACCTCCAGTTATCGACGAATTAGTGTACTTTGAACGTTATCCAAATTATTTGAAAGGATAGTTTAAAATATCTTGAATTGTTTAAGCAGCAATCACAACATTTTAGATTTTTAATTTGGATTTCGTCCTAAGCATTATAATACACATCAATTATTAAAGATAACAAATTCCGCAATTAAAGGATTTGAAGAGCAATAATATTCTGTCGCGAACTTCCTTGACGTCAATCAAGCCATTGATCTGGTGTGGCAGGAGGAACTTCTTGTATAACGTTATAGAATCTGATTATCAGATTAGTAAAACCAGATTATGCCAAGTCTTGACACCATGACAATTTGCAGTTCACGTTGACTCCTTGAAATCAACAACACGAAGAACCGCTGCAAAAATACCACAAGAATTTGTCCTCACTCCTCACCTGTTAAGCATATTCAAATATGCCATTCCTAAGCTAAAATCCACGTATATAAACGATACTGTCCTATCTTATTCACACTTCATATTAAACAATGCAATTAATTGCCTTCAAACATATGTTTCATCAGTCACGACATGTTTAAAGTTTGGAACATCTCTCTCAACATCCACAAGGCTGAAGCAAAGGGTCTCCCTCTTACAATTCTAAAAAGTGCCTTGCTATTCATGTCTCCTAGAACTCACAGCTAGCCTGGCTACCGTCCCAAATCCTAGTAAAATATCTTGAAATTGTTGGGCAGAAGAGTGACTTGGAATGATCATATTACCTGCATAACTAACTGTACCTGCTACATGAAGGCCCATTAAAGTGTATACAGTAATGAAGAGATTCTAAGACTTGATTCGACTATAATCCCCTTTATAAATGTTTAATTAAACCACTGCTTTGTATACAGTGTGATGCGGCTTATAAGAAAACTAAAAATTAATAGACTGCAAATTGTACAGATAAATTCTCCGGAAAGCTAAAGATGTATCGTGGTCTATAAGACATACTCAACTATATGATCTCAAGGAATGAATATCATCTTTGTCCGCCTTGGTAGCTAGATGGTAGTATGTCTGCCTCATGTTCAACAGGTCCCGAGTTCAAATCTCGGTCAGGGTGAGTTACCTGAATAAGGTTTTTCCAGGGTTTTCCCTTATCCTTACAGACAAATGTCGCGTAGCTCTAAGCTCCATGGACTCTGGACGCATTTGAGCATCATTTCACCCATTTCGTTCACCATCCGATATGACTTAACGTTGGAGGACGTAAAATTACCACAAAAAATCATCTTCATCTGAGGAATATCATCTCAAATCCGCCTATATGCAGACGATTGTATAATCTATAGGAATAAAAAGAGTAAATTTGACATTATCAATCTATAAGAACATTTAAACAAAATCGAACTCTGGGCTCAGGGAAATCAAATGGAGATAAACCAAATTAAATGCAAAACTATTATATTTTCAAGGGAGAGAATAGTAGAAAACGAAGTATGTACAACTGAAAATAAGAGAATACTTAGAGTAAATAGCAGATTTTTAGGGATAACAATAAATGAAAGATAGCAGTGGGGGGACACGTAAACTCGGTCGCTGGGAAGGCGTGGAAAGCTTTGCACTTTGTAATGAGGATATTGAAACACAGAAACAAAACAGAACAACAGATGTACATTGTGAAATAAGTGTTCATATATTCTTCATAGTATACTTTTATGGCTGCATAATTAACTTTGCAGTGCACTGCAGTATATAGCTGTTTATAAACAGTTATCTAATTTACGCGCCAGGAGAAATTACGCACCTTTATGTTACGCGGGCAGACTCACCTCTCAAATAGTATATTTACCTGTCGGTAGAAGGAGGCCTCAAAGCTGCTGTCAGCACATCAAAGACGGTCGCACGCCGCTAGGGGAATTACATATAAACTCGCTCCATCAGCGATGCTATTGATGACGTCAAATTTTGCACGGTAAAATCACAGATAAAAATTAACACCGTATACCTTTCCCTGAGAGTTTAGTCAGTTTGACGAATACAGGTATAAACTTCTGCTGCTTTGCACTCCTATACCACTTTTCTACATGCTATTGCTATTTTAAGATTATTTTTTCGTATTTTATCAGTAAGCAATTTAATTGCTTAGATTGTGATCAGGTTTATATTGGAAAGACTAAACGTAGTTTGGAAACCAGAAAGAAAGAACATTTTCGTAACATTATATATAAACAAACTGATAAGTTGGCCGTAGCAGATCATTTCTGGTCATTTAACCATGAAATAAATCCCGAAGTTAAATTATTAAAACAATTAAATGTTCCCATAGATTTAATAGTTTGGAAAAAAAATATTTATTTAAAAATAATAGCGTTATGAATTTTGACATACCGGCAATTGATTCTGTTATTTAGGTTTGTTTCGTCTTCAGATGTTGGTAATACGTAAATACGTAAATACATGGTATCCTTGACAACGAATTGTGTTGACTTAAGATGTGGGCAAATGCTCATGAAATTAATCTCGCAAAAAACAAGATAGAAGTATTGTCATCAACTTCTTAAGATAAATGGAAAATATTTACTAAATATTTTTATTTGTATATCATTTTTTCGTGTTTATTTTTTATTGTTCCATTGTTCCTTCGACTGAAGTGGTCCTATCGGCTGTCTTTGGAACCTATCGAAGGTGTTATCTCATAGACGTTGGGGTGGATGGTGGTACTTTGGAGTTCTTTTCTTTTTCATCATTAGCTCCTACACACATTCGCATTGTCATTCCTACTTACAGGCTCTGGGGAAGATGGATAATCATCTGCCAGCCGGGAGTCGAACCAGGAACGGCAGGCAGGTGCTCTAACGACTGAGCTACGGGGCCAGCCGGCCAGCCGCCTGTTTCTTGTTAATCTAGATATACGTTCAATACACGCTGGCACCTTTTATTGTAGTACACAGTACGATAGTGACTGTCTTATTTTTCAATTCGTGTGGCTAATACCCCACTTCACCAACTGATGTTAAGACTTAACACGGGTTTAGCAAAACTTGCTAAACTCGTGTTAAATCTCTTGTTAAACTAACAAGTCATATTTCTGATGTTAAGTCCTTAACAATCGTAAATAGTCAAGATGACGCGCGTGAACGCAGCTGTAGTTGAAATTTTGCTATATTTAAGACCGTCTAAATGACATTCTTAATAGAGTACGGCCTATGAGGAGTAATTATTTTGTGTTTTGTCTTTGTTTATGTTGGTGTTATATTAAATGGTGTTACATTTTATAAATATCCTGATGAGGGGAGCGATGCACACTCCCGAAACGTCGATATCTAATCGTCTTTTCACCTGACTTGCTGCCCGAGAAGAAAGTGAGGATACGTTATGACATATTGGCAATCAAAACTTTGATCAGTTTTATTTTTTATTTATGCAACCATGCACTTTAGAAGAAAATGGTACAGGAACTTATGTTTCAGCTGAACGTCAGGAAGTTGCCATTGAAGTCTGTGCATTCGTACCCCTAACACCTTGTATGTATGTCTACATACTTTGTGGAGATCCAGTTAAAACACTCATATCCCTTTTTCCCTCCTTTTCTAGTAGGAAATAAACCCATAGAAATCAGGAGGAAGAGCATTGAGCGCCATATGCTGGCGTTAAATCACTATAATCACACCATTAGGCATACACTTTGAGATAATCTGAAGAACGAGAGCAATGCTGGCTCTGACATGATTTTCTTATTCCGTTTTGTACAAAACATTCCTAAAAACCTTTATTTTCTAATGCACTTTTATGTATATGTGTATAACATTTGTAGAAAAGCATTGATTAGTATTTCCTTGTAGATATAATCGTAATATAATATAAAGAGAGGTTTAATTATAAAATTATAATTATTATTACACTAATTAAGGGGATATAGTAACCTTACGTGATAGTCAAATCTTTTAAGAATTGGTCGCTAAGCGATGCCTTTAAAATTCTGTTTTCTTAAAATTACCAGATATAATGTCCGATTTCATCAATAACTCTTGTGAAAACTGTTCGTCAAAACGCTTTTTCTAATATCTATTTCATGCAGATCAACACAAGGAGCTTCCTTTTATGGGGAAAAGGAAAGGACAGTTAGTAGGGGATTTTAAAAATAAAAAAATAAAAGGTTGATTATTTTATCAGTGATTTATTTCCATTGCTCTTCAATACACTCAATGCTAAAGAAATTTTTCAAACGATACCACATTCAGAAATTTGCAAAGGACCTTCTTTTAGAACTAGAAGCACCCCCGATTCCCAGCTGGTTTTGTAGTTCTTCTTCACATTTTTTGGCCTCTTCCAACAACTCCATCAGCTTCAGCACAGCAGATTCGATACACTCCAGATCCTCACTGTCCTCCTCTTCTTGACGCAAAATGGAACGAAAAGTTGGAAGAAAATTGGGAAAAGGTTTAGGAAGATATGGCTTAATGAGATCTGGAAGATCCTCCTGAAAAAAAAGTTTTTAGTTTAAAACAACGAAAGGCTATTCATATTCTGGTTGTTATACTACATTTTGGTATACATGTGTACTAGAGAAGCTAGGAAACAATGAAGTAAATATAAATGTTTTTTTTTGATTTCGGCTCTCAAAGACGTATTTGCCTTTTCGTGAGAGAACTACCATCTTTTGGCTTTAATTCTGCTCGATTTCATTTACGTTGACCTGATTCATTTTCAAATCTTCTCTCAGGTATGGGATTTTCTTGGAGGACATTAAAATTACTATATTGCCATTAATTCAAAACATGCTTAAGATATGAGACTGGAATTTTTCAGTGTGTAAATGTATGACTTATAGCTTATAGCAATATAGATCCTTTGTATATTATAACATTTTGGATTAAAAGGAAAAGGAAATATGCATTCAAAAGCGACAGTGCAACCAACTTCATGTAAAAATTTTAGGTTTCTTTTCGTAATGCTAAGGCTATACTAATAATCTACAATATAAACAAACTCTGTATTATAATGCACCCTAAAGTTTCACGTAGTGCTTTGCAGTCTATCTCTTATGATTTTTCAGTTGTACAGGATTATTCAAAGTGTATATTCTATACAGAAATGTTTAAGACTACTTAATATATATGTTTAAATGACACATTAATATTATACAATTATATTGCATTTCAAACCAAATTATTCAAACAGTTTTTGAGAAAATAAAATAACGAATGTTGCCTTAAGTGATACACAAATTAGAATCTCAATAAAGAATGACCATAATATTTCTACGGTCATAATTTTTCGCACTAAAATTCAATCATATTATATTCTATTACCTTAATGTGAAACAAACATGCCGTAGTAATTTCACTGTTGCTGCACTTGGTTCTCCCCTATGAGAACCAGGCAGGTTAAAACGTTCAGTGTCACCTACCACTGCAATGGAGGTAACACGCGAGGAACAATATGCGGCTTTGAAATTCTGCTTTCGTCTCAAACAATTTTCAGCTGAGGCCTATAAAATGTTACAGGAGCCCTATGGAGAGTCCGTTCTTCACCTCAGCACAGCTCGAAGGTGGTTTAAAAAGTTTAAAGAGGGAAAACAATCAATATCAAAGGAAGGTGGCGCCGGTGCTCCAGTTACTGTTCTCACGGAAGAAAATAACAACACTGCTGCTGCCACTGTGAGAGAGGATCAACTAATTACCTTAAGATCACTTTCTGAAATACTGAACATTTCATGGGGTGCCACCCACACGTTGGTGACAGAAACATTACACATGAGACGTGTTTGTGCGCAGTAGGTTCCAAGACTGTTGATTCCCGAACAAAAGGACATTGCATGCAGGTCTGCATGCAGTTAAAGTTGATGTTAGAGGAAGATCCGGAGATTATTTCAAACGTAATCACTGATAATGGCATTTGGCTACATAAGTTTCATCCTGAGAGCAAACAGAAAAGCTCAGTGTGGATATCTCCTTCATCACCAACCCCCAAAAAAGCAAAAGTGGTTTCTTCTGCTGGGTAAGATATAGTTATCTCATTCTTTGATATTCGTGGAATAGTTTATCAGCATGTTGTACCTGCACAGACATCAGTAACTGGAGAATACTACAGGGATATCCTGAAAACATTGCAAGTCCATATCAAGTGCAAAAGACCACATTTCTATGAAGCAGGCGGGTTGCTGCACCACGATAATGCGTGGCCGCATATTGCCAATGCTGTTGCTGAATATCTGTCAAAATTCAACGTGACATGCATCCCTCACCCTGCCTATAGTCCAGATTTAGCCCTATGTGACTATTTTCTATTCCCTAACTTGAAGAAACGCCTTCGTGGGAGGCATTATCCATCATCAGAAACGGTGGCGAAGGCTGCGGAGGCGATTTGGAAGGATCTCTCAAGAAATGGTTTCCAGCATGTCTTTGAAGACTGGCAGAAACGTTGGGACAAGTGCATCACATTCAGGGGAGACTATTTGGAGAAGAACCATCAAAATTATGAAGATGAGTAAAGGTACGTTGTCAAAAGAAGTTGTGATCATTCTTTATTAAACAGCCCTCGTATTATATAGAAGAGTGTAATTTTGTACCTATCTGAATTTTAGTTTTTAAATAATGCTCTTACATAATATATAATGATTGGGACGGAGGGTTCAAAGGCTCAATGAATCTAACGGTTAAATCTCAATATACAAATTTTCGGTAATATTATTTCTTCTAGAGGAATATGGTGGAAGTATTTAAAGTGAGAGCAGAAAGTGATCTTCAAAACCTGAGAAATATAGCTGAAACGGGAGGATATCTAAAAGAAGACTCCGAAGACAAAATCCTGAACGCAGTAAGTACTATAATATAATATACAAATGCAATAGAAGAATGCAAATATATATTTCTCTGGCAGAAGTATAGGAGATGTCATATCATAACATGCTCGAAAAGGTCCGGGACAATTACAGACAATAGCAAAGACTGAAATGTGAAAATAACCTAATTCTCAAACTTGGGTGTATATTTCTCTATTATTATGTCTTCTAGGTAAGAGGTGGAGAAAGAAAAACTATCTAAAAACATGGTGTCGTTTCAAATCTGCCCCTTTCTAGTTATGGTAGTGTAACATAGGAAATAATTTTATAATTCTGGAATTCAAGATTGAAATGGTAAATTTCTAAAGGACTTCCATCATTCTCATATACATGTGCCCGTACTTGAAGGCGTAGATACCATAAATATATTGAACTTTAAAGTTAAAAGATTGATTTTTTTTTTTTTTTTTTTTTTTTTTTTTTTTTTTTTTTTTTTACCTGTGAGTATCTGCGAGCATCTCTACGATTCCTCTCGAGGAGTTCTGGCGCTGCAGAAGCCGATGTCAAAGAATCCAGCCGTGCTGTAGGATCGACTTCTGCTGCATTTGCCTCCCAGAGAACGGCAACGACCCCCACCATAAACACAATAGCCAACTTCATATTGATCTGTAACCGACAGATTAATGTAGATAAATTTAGGAGTATAAACTATTCAGAAATGGAAATAAATTGTTCTTTCACAATAGCCGTGTGTAGGACGCACTATGAAAGGGTAGAGCCAGACTAAAATTTCAATTCCATAGCAGGAATCTGAACCACGAATCTTCTGGTTGCCGTCCAGCCGCTCTAACCCTTGAGCTGCTATGGCCAACGTGCCGACATGATATTAAATTCCCCAACTGACTTGTTGTGAAAGAACAACTAATTTCCATTAATTGTACCTAATAGTGGTTAACTATAAAGCCCGGGCCTTAAAGTACTTACATGTTGTAAGTCGCCATTAAGGTAGTTGTCTCATGTATTTATGAGAACTCCTAGTGGTTTACCGGGAAAAACAAGAAGTCAGTTGGAGAATTTAATGTCATGTCGGCAGTCTAACCTTTTGGTATTCATAAATGATGAAAGCCCTCGGACCAAGTTAAGCCGTGGACCAGCACGGAGCTAATGTTACACAACGTAGAAAGTTTCTTCTGTGAATGCGTGAGTTCCATAGAGTGTTAAGCAAATCACAGTGTACCTTCAAGTTTATAAATATCTGTGGTAGTTTCACAGCTGCTTCTTAATCAATCTTACGGTTGCTATAACAAAGTTTGTTGTGCTGTAAATATGGATCATATGAAGAAGCGTGGCATCAATTGGTCAGAGGAAGAACAATGTTTTCTCTAGTACAAAAAAGAATGAACATTATAGAAAATAAATCCGTGTCGACGAATACAAATATGAGAAAGGAGGCGGCGTAGAAGGTAATTTATAACGTGTTTGCTGATAATGCGGCTTACTGATGCTTTGCAGGTCAGCAGTGTCTTCTTGATATCCTCCTCTTGCATAATATCGAAGTGCTGTTAGGATTTGAGAGTCAATTGAGGTACTCAGGCCTCGGTTGTCGTCCCTGACGTACAGGTTAGGACGAATCATTTCTATCAGCTTTCTGGCGTTCCCTTTACTAAACCTGTATCTGATTTTGAAGTTTAGGACGTCGTATTTTGCAATAATTTCTATTCTTGGTAGATAAATATTCCTCCGTCGTCTTATATCTCGAATACTACGCACCACAGCTACATTCATCACTTCATTGTCATCAATGTAGCAAAGATAGTCCGCCTTTAATCTACCTCTAGGAGCGGGCCAAAATTTGATCTGAACCAACGTGTTTGGTTCCCAAACTATCGCTAATACCGGTTTATGAATATGAAAAACGATGGTCTACCGTTTGTACACCGGAAGTAGCAAGTTGGTACGGACCAAGTCTGACTATGAATACGGCTCTAGCAAACGTTTCCAAGGCATTTCGACACGGCAATGTTACGTGAAACAATTCAAACGCTTACTGTAGATTAGTAGTAGAAAACGAAAAATGATAAATTGCATTATGCTGATATAACATATTGTCAGCATTGAAGGTGTGTATCCTTCTTATTCATAATACTTATAGTTTTACATATAATATATATTTGTTAGTTTCACTTACCACAAGAATAAGTTCTTCAAGCGATTAAACACCAATCTGCAGAAGACGCACCTGACTGACAAAGTCACGGACTGCAGGATTTCTGACTGTCCAAATATCGAATGTGATCAGCTTTTACAGCAGTCCACTTATATATTTAGCAAACCGTTTTATGAGTTTCGATAAGGACTATAAAGTGCAAAAAGCGTATGTATATTATCACATTAATGTCTCTCTAGAAACTTTATATTACGGCAATAACATGAAACAATATAACATTAGTTTGCACTACGGATCATAAAATCTAATCAGCGATTTCACGCAGTTTTTATTGCATATTTCAAACCTGCAATTGCGTAGTTAAACTGAAATTTAAATCAATGTCAGAAAACATAAAATTAAAATGTAAAAGTTCCAATTGGCAAAATGAAAAGTTCCCAAAATCCTCCAATAAATATGTAATAAGTTATACTATTTTTAGAAAGACAATGTATTCCTCACGATAGCATAATATAGCTTTGTGGTGTTACAAATTTTAGCACCGGGTGATGCTAAATCTATATTATCTCCAACTTTAAATGCTTTAAAACTGCTTCATTTTCATTTTCAGCAGCTCATTTCCTAAACCGTGTATCAAACTGCAGACGTAAAGGCTTGGGTGGGAAGAGAGAGGCAGCATTGGTGACAGAGATGATCTGTAAATGGATCATAAAAGACACACTCATTATATTCCCTGAGCCAATGAATACCTTTTGTCCATTTCTCCCAATATTTCTGCATGTCTCTCTTCCCTACAGGAAATATCGTGTACACAAGAGGGATAAACCACGAACATCCATTACATTTGAACAAGATGTTCCCAAAACGTTGTAAATTCTATATAAGCCGTAGACTTTTCCATGAATTCGGCAGGGACCGAACATATAGCACCGGTTAAGCCAGTTTTAGGTTTATCGGTTTTGTGTATTTATTTTTAACAATGGAGTAGGTTGATTCATCTTTCATAGGCTATTGAGATCTATCATTTCAACCAGTACTTAAAGTAAGCCTAACACCACCATTTGACTTCAAATATTAATAGAAATTCACATCTTGTAGATATACGAGGGTGGTCTGAAAAGTTTCCTACCTAATAAAGATACAAAATATTTTTTCAGATTTTTATTATTTTTATTATTCAACATAGTCTTCTTGTAACTCTACACACTTCCCCCAGCGATGCTCCCTTCTCTATAACCCGTCCAAACAGTACTCGGCGTTTTTCTCTGCAAAATAATTGTTCACGGAGGTGATTGCCTCTTTGTTTGACGAAAATCTCTGTCCTCCGAGCGCAATTTTCAGATGAGAGAACAAAAAGAAGTCGCTTTGGGCTAAACCTGGTGAGTAAGGCTGATGGTCAAGCAGTTCAAACGTAATTCGTGGACTTTCATCATTGCAACCGCTGAGGTGTGAGACGGTGTATTGTCTTGGTGAAATAGGATTTTCCTTTTGTGTAAATGTGGCCGTTTTTCCACAAGTTCTGCCTTCAGCTTGTCCAGTAATGATGCGTAGCATGCTCCTGTAATGGTTTTCACTACTTTTTGAAGGTAATCGATTAAAATAACTCCATTACTATCCCCCCCCCCCCCAAAAACAGTCGTCATCACTTCCCCAGCCGAAAAAAAACATTTTTTTGAGCCGATTCACTCTTTGCAGTCAACTGTTTGGACTGATTTTTGTTTCGGGCTTATAATGGTGCATTCAAGTTTCATCTGCAGAATAATTGGTGCCAAAACTTGGATTTATTGCACCTAAACGGCGCCAAAAGAGCGTTGGAAATGTTCATTCGAACACGTTTTTGGTCTAACGTGAGCAAACGCGGCACCCAACCCGCAGACATAATTTAATATGTGATAAACACGTTATTTTGACATGTTCATAGCCTCCACTATGTCTCTCACTTTATTTCGGTGGTCGTCTAACACCATTTGGTGAACTTTGGCGATGTTTTCGTCGGTAGTTACAGGTTTTGAAAGTCCCGAACGTTTATCGTCTCCCAAACTCTTACGGCCAGTTTAAATTCAGCTGCCCAGAATTTCACTGGGTAAATGATGGTGCAGAGTCATGCACAGAATACAACTCATCTTTGATTTGCGTAGGCGTATTGCCTTTTAAAAACAAATAATGAGAGCTCGATACACGATTTTGTCCTTTTTCATAAAAGTTAATCAGCAAATAGGTAATTCCGAAGACAACATTTTCAAGGTGGTTAGTGAAAAATCAGAGAAAGAAAACAGGAAACTGAGAAAGTAGCACAAAAATTGAACAGAGAAAGGGAATTAGCTGGAATATAATTATAAGAAACTAGAGGTAGATTAGAAATATAAGAAGGGGAAAGTAGTAGGCAGACGAAGAATTTAGAAGAAATTACAGACCAAATGAAAGAGGTAGTAATAGAAATCACAGAGGTAAAACAAATGTTAGAAAACTTAAGATTATGTGGAAATGTGCTTATTGTAATTCTACTAATATAAGTGATATAAAAAACAGTAAACTGAAAGAGGAAATATCAGATAAATTAGGAAAAGAAAGAGAATTAGCTAGAAAAGATATAGAAGAAATTAGAAACAGGTTAGAGATAACAGAAAGGGAAAGTAGAAGGCAGGCGAGGAATTTGGAAGAAATTCGAAATGAGATGAAAGAGGTAATAATAAAAGTCACAGGGTAAACGAAGCGTTAGAAAACATCCAAAATTAAGAAAAACGAAAGAAAAGTTGGCAGTTATTTCGGACAAGGGGCACAGTTGCATCAGAATATGAGTAAAGAAGTAAAAGGAGGATATCGAGGTCCTGCCTAAGCCTAGAAGTGCCTAAATTATAGAGAGGTAGGATGCATAAGTCCTTCGCACATAGAAGAATCAGTGTCTTGAACTTCTCTAAGTGAGTGTGGAATAAATTTCCTTGGAAATGGTGGGAACTTATGCATATTTATATAAAATTACGTAATAAATTGTAAAATTAGAATATAAGGAAAATTTTAAAACGTACAAGAGGAGCATAAAAATTTCGTGACATTGCGATGAAACAAGTGAAAGAAAAATAAACCACTGAAAAGGAAAGTAAAACAAGGCAACGAAAGTCTTTTACAATAGGAACTTTATATAGGATCCAATAGTAGAGCACCAAAGCGTATTAAAAATGTATTATTAAGGTGCGACTGTTTTTAACTTGAAAATGTATAGAACTATGAATATTTCTACGAGGACTGTCCAATAAAGTATGATCACTTTTTTTGACAATGTACGTTTACTCATCCTCATAGTTTTGATAGTCCTTCTGAAAATAGCATTCCCTGAATGAGATATACTTGTCTCAGAGTTTATGCCAGTCTTCAAAGACACGCTGGAAACCATTTTTGAGAGATCCTTCAAAATCACCTCCGCAGCCTTCACCACTGCTTGTGATGATGGATAATGCCTCCCACGAAGGCGTTTCTTCAAGACAGGGAACAGAAAAGAGTCAAATGGGGCTAAATCCGGACTATAGGAAGGGTGAGGGATGCACTTCACATTGATTTTTGCAAGATATTCAGCACCAACATTGGAATATGCGGCCGCGCATTATCGTGATGCAGCATCCAGCCTGCTTCACAGAAATGTGGTCTTTTGCGCCTGATATGGACTTGCAATGTTTTCAGGACATTCCTGTAGTATTGTCCAGTTACTGACGTGTGTGCAGGTACAACATGCTGATAAACCGTTCCAAGAATATCAAAGAATGAGATGACCATAACTTTCCCAGCAGAAGCAACCACTTTTGCTTCTTTGGAGGTTGGTGATGAAGGCGATTTCTACACTGAGCTTTGCTGTTTGCTCTCAGGATGAAAATGATGTAGCCAAGTTTCATCAGCAGTGATTATGTTTGAAAGAAACTCCGGATCTTCCTCTAACATCAACTTTAACTGCATGCAGACCTGCATACGAATGTCCTTTTGTTCGGGAATCAACAATGTTGGAACCCATCGCGCACAAACACGTCTCATGTGTAATGTTTCTGTCACCAACGTGGGGTTGCACCCAATGAAATGTTACGTATTTCAGAAAGTTATTTTAAGGTAATTCATCGATCCTCTCTCACAATGGCGGCAGCAGTGTTGATGTTTTCTTCCGTAAGAGCAGTAACTGGAGCACCGGGTCCACCTTCCTTTGAAATTGATTGTCTCCCCTCTTTAAACATTTTAAACCACCTTCGAGCTGTGCGGTAGGGAATAACAGACTCTCCATATGCCTCCTGTAACATTGTACAGCCCTCAACTGAAGATTTGTTGAGACGAAAGCAGAACTTCAAAGCCGGATATTGTTCCTCGCGTTTTACCTCCATTGCAGCGGTAGGTGATACTGAACATGTCTGAACTTGCCTGGTTCTCACAGGTGGGAACCAGGAGTAACAAAAATGAAACTACTACGGCGTGTTTGTTTCACATTAAGCTAACAGAATAAAATATGTCTGCATTCTAGTGCGAAAAATTCTGACCGTAAAAAAATTAAGATCATTCTTTATTGAACAGCCCTCGTAGTTTTAGCACCTTGTGTATTAATCTGAAGTAGATCAGAGACAGAGAGTGCGAGAGAGAGAGAGAGAGAGAGAGAGAAAGAGAGAGAGAGAGAGAGAGAGAGAGAGAGAGAGAGAGAGAGAGAGAGAGAGAGAGAGAGAGAGAGAGAGAGAGAGAGAGAGAGAAATTATGGAAAATATAGTGAAAATTTAGTTTAAGAAATTTGTATCTTAGGAGTATAAGGAATTCAGAATGAGAAAATTGAAATGATAGCCTTGTTGAATGTAATTAATTTACTTAAATAATTTAGGTGCTATACAGAATTATGAATAATTTTTCTGAAAATTATATTAATGTGTCATAGAATGCTACTGTAAAGGCAATTAATTGTAAGAGAATCGAGAGTTGCCGACTTTGGTAGCACTCGCAATCTGAAATGTGTTCACGCGCATTCTATGGCTTTGCTACTTTACATCAAGTTGGAGGGAAAAATAAAATTATTTTTTTATACTTTTATTATATTAGTAGTAATCGATATGAGATATACGGTATGTACAGTTCAACTACATATATACCATATCAAGGGGAAAAGGAAAAATTATTTATATTTCAGATATACTTAACTTTTTTAAAGAAAAAGTAATACACCGGGCCTTGCATCAATAAAACTTTACGAAACAATAAATATATGTACGAAGCAAACATTATTTAGAAATTGTTCCAGCTTTAAACTATTCATTTAATTAATTTTGTTAACTTGTTTCTTTTTTCTAGCATTAGGTGCATACATATCATTTTGCAAAGCATTAATGAGAGTAGAGCTTCTTCACAACTTTTCACACAGATACAAGATCTACACAGCCCGCTTTCAAGAGGTCCCGAGTTCGAATCCTGGTAAGGATGAGTTACGAGGGCTGTTCAATAAAGAATGATAATAATTTTTTTACGGCCATAATTTCGCGCACTAATGTTCAATCGTATTATATTCTGTTAGCTTAATGTGAAACAAACACGCTGTAGTAGTGTCATTATTGGTACTCCTGGTTCCCGCCTGTGAGAACGAGACAAGCAGAGACATGTTCAGTATCTCCTACCGCTGCAATGGAGGTAACATGCAGTTAAAGTTGATGTTAGAGGAAGATCCGGAGTTTCTTTCAAACGTAATCACTGCTGATGAAACTTGGCTACATCATTTTGATCCTGCGAGCAAACAACAAAGCTCAGTGTGGAAATCTCCTTCATCACCAATCCCCAAAAAGCAAAAGTGGTTGCTTCTGTTGGGAAAGTTATGGTTATCTCATTCTTTGATATTCATGGAATGGTTTATCAGCATGTTGTACCTGCACCCACATCAGTAACTGGACAATACTACAGGGATGTCCTGAAAACTTTGCATGTCCATATCAGGCACAAAATACATTTCCATTTAGCAGGCTAGATGCTGCACCACAATAATGCGCGGCTGCATATTGCCAATATTGTTGCTGCATATCCTGCAAAAATCAACGTGAAGTGTATCGCTCACCCTCCCTATAGTCGGGATTTAGCCCCATGTGACTTTTTCTGTTCCCTAACTTGAAGAAACGCCTTCGTGGGAGGCATTATCCATCATCAGAGGCAGTGGTGATTGCTGCGGAGGCGATTTTGAAGGATCTCTCAATAAATGGTTTCCAGCATATCTTTGGTGACTGGCAGAAAGGTTGGGACAAGTGCATCATATTCGGGGGAGACTATTTTGAGAAGGAGCGTCAAAATTATCAGGACTAGTAAAGGTACGTTGTCAAAATAAATTGTGATCATTCTTTATTGAACGGCCTTCGTTCCTGGATAAGTGTTTCTCCATCGTTTTCGCTTACCCTGAAAGGTGATGTTGGATAACTCTATGCTTTATAAAGTCTGGGCTCATTTGAACATCATTTCAGCCATTCATTGACGGTCCGATGACTTCACGTTGCAGGACGTAAATTAAAATAATTAAAGTCGTATTTTGTAGGTTTTTTTTCTGGCCCCTAAAACACCTCGAATATCTAGATTTTGCTATCACAATTGGGAGAAGGTGTTCCGTCTGCATTGGTAGCAAAAATAACTGTTACTCCAATTTTCCTTTTCTTCCCTCCGTGGTATGAGTCTCCCTTTTCAGCTAATATCTGCTGAAGACGAAATTGTAGGACATGTCAGCCTTAATACAGCTGTAGATATTTTCAGGCTGATAATTGCTTATGGTTCCTGGTAAAACCTCTTGCTTCTAATACTGCGTTCAAAGCATTCGACTCACCGCAAGTTATTTTCTCTGTGATTTCATAACAATATTTAAATCTCTGCAATAATACTGATCATAGCAACCGTGATGTTTGTGATTGTTAACTGAAACTATTGCTTTTGTTTCTAGCAGGTCGCCAGCGATTGGTAGAGCTGCATCCCATATCTGAAGGAACATTTGAAAAGTGCCCTTTACAAATCATCATATCTCCCTACCTGATTGTTATGTTTAGTTGATTTTGCACCCAGTTTTAAAACCTCATCCAAAATAAAATTTCTGTTACTGATAACTAGATAAGTGTCACAAGCAGTTTGTAAGTGGGCTGTTGAGTTCTACTTCTGCTATAAGTTTTAGTTTCTGATCGGGCGTGTAAAATTTGCCTTTTCTTTTCTCCACTGTTGATTAAAACAAGCTGAGAACTGAGAAATAAAACCACACTTCAATAGTAAACTCAAATGCTGAAAATGATACCATTATGCATGGATCTTTTGTTGTTTTGAAATGAATGAGTTTTCTGAATTACATTTTCACACTGATTGCAAAACTAAATAACGTTTTCGCATACCACGTCACATTTCTTTTTTCAATTCAAAGTTTATATTTGGAATATTTTTCGTAATGTACGTACTGTAGCAATATTACCGTGTGTTAATCAGCAGATTATAATTTCAACTTTATTACTTAAAATTTGAAATAATATAACTAATGTTATGTTTATATCTTTATATGTATATATTTTATATTTATTAAAATCTATTAAGTACACCCCAGGGGATATACAAAAATGTTTCTTCCCCTTAAAATTAACCGGCGATATTTCTTCTGTATCTCAGGTTTTAGTGATCCATAAATTCATTCTTTAATTGTAATTACACATAAATTTATTATTAATTTCAGAAATTTTGCAATGTCATTCAAGGTGTATGTGTGTCTGGTGTCTTAAATGGTTTCAATAAAGATTTGTGGTATCTCCCAATTACTTTCCCATTTTCTGATGCAATTTCATAAGTGTGTTCCCCGAACTTTTCCATAATTCTCTATGGTCCTCTGTAAATCAAATTCATTCTCCAGTAGATTTTTCGATTAGAATCTGAAAGATTGATAGTCTTCACCAGAACCTCATCACCGATTTGGGGATCCCAAAGAGCTTTCCCTCTCTTAATTTTGTGGCGTATTTTATTAGCCCTATCTACTAATCTTTGGTAGGCAATTACCATCTTTTCTTCTTCCGAAAGTTGTATATCGGAGGGCTCAACAGTGATGGGGAATTTTATTACTAAAGTTTTAGGTGGTCTACCCGTCATCAGCTTAAAGGGGTGAATTTTGTGGTTGTACTTGGACAGTGATTTATAATGTTTTATATTATTTCACAATACTTAAAACAACGCTGGTGATGGGAGTGGCATAATATACAAAAGTAGAATCCTATATCCTTTAATATCCTTTCACAAAGCTTTCCTTGTGGGAAATATGCTGAAGAATTGTACAATTTAATATCTTGGCTTCGGAGCGCAGAAGTAAACAATATGCTCCGGTGTACGGTAGCGTTGTCGGAGATAATTGATTTTATTTTTCCAAATATTGGAATCCAATCCTTAATTATTTTAGATACACAAGTTCTGCTCTTTATATTCCTTACAGGATGGATTTTCACAAATTTTGTGAATACATCAAACATTTGGGTAGGAAAGTACGAAAATTCATATCACCCTGTGCCTTATGTCAAAAAAGAAAAACCTCTGAATGAGAGCCCCAGGTAATCGCAAGGGAGAAGAAAAATGAGCTCGTAGCAATTGATGCTCATGGAGAAATGCCCGCAAGTCAGTACATTTATAAATACATTTTTGTACATTCCTCTCACCTCCTTAATTATATTTTCCATTAAATGCTACAATGCAGAGTGCTAAGAGAATCTCCTTATCTAATTCCTTTATTTATTGGTATTTTCTTTGAACGTGAACCTTCTATTTTAAGTTTTGACTTATATTATCGAAGGCTTTATTCAAGTATATAAAACAGTAAAATACACACCTATTCTCAATCCAGTATACAAGCCCTACAAGAAATCTTCACTTCAAATATGTTACTCCACGAAATGTATGATCTATCATCACTTTAGATGAAACAGGTATGAAAGTAACCATAATGTGGATACCATCACATCAGGGTATTTATGTTAATGAAGACGCAGATTCCGCAGCTAAGGAAGCCACGGACTCCCAATTCCTGAAACTGTACCTTATAAAATGCTGCAAGATTTGTATTTAAAATCTTGCATAAGCATTGGAAAAATCACCTAGAAAATTACATGAGATTGTAAAACACTCTAAAACACCATATCCTCTCCAGAAAATGAAACGCAAATACCAAATTGTCATCACTAGACTGCGGATTGGACACACAAAAACTCTCTCATGGGCATCTGATGAACAAAACACTGCAACCTAAATGCAGCATTTGTCATATGGTCATCTCTGTAGGTCATATAATTTCAGAATGTCTGCAATACAAGCAACAACGAGAACAATGCAACCTTCCAGATCGTCAAGAAGCCCTCGGTAATCCATCACACAGTACAGCTGTATTTAAATTTCTAAAATGAATTAATTTATACAATGAAATACAATATACATTTTGTAATTAAATGTTAAACTTGTTATAATTATACTAATACCATTAACAATACGTCGCGATATGACTGTATGTAAGATAAAGCAACATTAAATACATTTAATTAAAAAAATACGCGCACATTATATTCCACAGCTTTTTCAATATAAGTGCTAAATTTGGTTGTGGTATGTTGTTGACACATATACACGTGCAACGCATTATTCTGTCAAGTGCAATTCAACGTTAAGTGTTGAAAATATTGAGAAAAGTAACGTTTAGGTAGTTAACTTAACGCATTATTTTTGCCACGTCCTATATTTTAAGGTACACATCTGCCAATGAATGGCACACGGTAAAGGTTTGAAGTTTGCAGTTTTCTCTTGGATCTAAAGCGCATGCACCCTAAATGGGAACACCTCGTGTATTGCAACCTACGTCAATTCTATTGACGTGAGGTAAGTCAGTGAGTGAAGGAAGCTTCTAACCGCTTTAACTTGAAGCTTCGAAAAACTCTAGAGCTACCCAAAGGAAGGTTTGAGCGCCCTTGTATTACGTGGCTTCATATGCCCATGTAAATATAATAATATAACATTAGGCGTCCATAACAAAATTAAGAAGAGACATTATTGGATGAACCATTCTGACAACATTATCAGGTCAGCCAATCATGGACGTCTTCACCATAATGTTAGTTTGGACTAAGCCGAAAGCGTTGTTTCTTCACAAAGAATCATAACGAGCGAATGCTTCTATGGTACGTTGTAGTCTCAATGCCTCAATATTTCTTATACGACCATGTGTCATGATGATGAATATGTAACGAAAAAATATTAGAGAACTCAAATAGTTGGTGGGCAGAGATAGAAGGAATTATGGAAAAAAATAGGAGTTGAAGATATATGGAGATTAGAGGAAAGGAATACAAGCGATATGGGTAAATTAGTAAAATGGAGAATAGAAGATAGAAAGACAGGAAATATGGGGAAGTCTAGAAAATATGAAATCATTTCAATTTTACAAGCAAATAAAAAGAAATTGGGGACGAGAAGCATATGTAGATTACTGCAATAGACAAGAGAGAGAGAGAGAGAGAGAGAGAGAGAGGGGGGGGGGTTAGCTTGGATGAGAGCAGGAACAATATTTCTAAGAGGGATAAGAGGTAGGGAAAAAGGAATCTGAGAATTGTGTGGGGGAAAAGAAAGCATAGAACACTATGTAACAGAATGCGAGGAGGTTGCGATGTGGAGAAAAAAGGATTGGGAGTAAAAATTGGAGATTGTAGCTATAAAAATGTTAACGGGAAGGGAGGAAAAGAGAGTAAGAAGTATTGGTGAGTTCTTGCAGAAAGTAAAAGAAAAATGGGCCAGAAATGTAAAGAATATAAGAAAGTAAGATGAGGAGGAAGAATAGGACTAATTAAGTAACAAGGAGGCATGGAGGTTAAGAGCTACCTGGTAGAGCAGAAGACCAGGGTGTCATGTAAGCCAAGATAAAGATAAATAAATGTAGCCAAAAGTTTTAAATTGTAAAATTTTGGAATATGCACAGTAAATAATCTAATCTAATATAATCTGAATGTGAAACACAGTAACATGAGTTGAGAAATGTTCCACCGAAAGCATGTTTCCAGTACTAGCATCAAATGCTCCGTCTCTTTTCAAAAGACAGACCCAACAGGACTTAAGGATACGAAAGCTTAGGGAGGTCATTGCACTCACTCCTTTCAAAAACATATGCAGGTACAATCAGGGAGGCAAAGCTCAGTACCATTCTAAGAGAGAAATCCAAGGTGTGCGAACGTATTGGTCTGATAACTAAGCCCACGAGGTGAGAACGTGGCCGTTTATTGTGGGCACATTCTCATCGGTGTACACTATAAAAGAACTGTGCGAATATTCTAATAAACTGCAGTTATCTGCAACTTACTGGTACTGTCTCTCGTCATATTGCTCCCAGATCTCCTTACCCATCATGCTTTACTTAAATAATAGCGGTGGACTAGCCCTGCAAACCACCATAGAAGAAACCCAGCACTAATAAATCAACATATCAATCAGAAACAACACCAACGATCGATATTTTTTGCAAATTTCTTGAGGTTGTCGCAAGGTTTTGAGCGAACGAAAGGAAAAGCTATAACATATACCTAATATTTGTATTAACTGTAGTACAGAATCAAGGACAATGCAACGTATGGATTTGGAAAATCTGGTAATTTTGTGGCGTTATTGTCCAGCTTAATCTCTCTTCATCTTAATCGAGCCACACATTCGGGAGCCAAATTTGTGGCGTTATTCTACCACTCGCAGCAGATAGGAAGCACGCCGACTGTTTGGAAGATCCTGGTCGAGATCTGATTAAATAAGAGTCATGAGAACTGTTCTCAGGTGTAGACTTTTGGTGATAGAAATAAAACTTTATATGACTCCGATATTGTAATACAGAGTGTTACAAAAAGGTATGGCCAGACTTTCAGGAAACATTCCTCACACACAAAGAAAGAAAATATGTTATGTGGACATGTGACCGGAAACGCTAAATTTCCATGTTAGAGCTCATTTTAGTATTTCTCTTAAAATGTAAATTGAAATCATTCGTGCAGACAATTGTCAAAATACCCCATTGTGGTTCATGCACGATGGACCTCCTGCACATTTCAGTCGAAGTGTTCGTATGCTTCTCAACAACAGATTCGGTGACCAATAGATTGGTAGAGGCGGACCAATTCCATGGCCTCCACGCTCTCCTGACCTCAACCCTCTTGACTTTCATTTATGGGGGCATTTGAAAGATCTTGTCTACACAAACCAGGTACCAAATGTAGAGACTCTTCGTGCTCGTATTGTGGACGGCTGTGATACAATACGCCATTCTCCAGCGTTGCATCAGCGCATCAGGGATTCCATGCAACGGAGGATGGATGCATGTAACCTCGCTAACGGAGGACATTTTGAACATTTCCTGTAATAAAGTGTTTGAAGTCACGCTGGTACGTTCTGTTGTCGTGTGTTTCCATTCCATGATTAATGTGATTTGAAGAGAAGTAATAAAATGAGCTCTAACATGGAAATTAAGCGTTTCCGGACACATGTCCGCATAACATATTTTCTTTCTTTGTGTGTGAGGAATGTTTCCTGAAAGTTTGGCCGTACCTTTTTGTGACAACCTGTATATTATTTAATTGTATAATCTGGATTACAATTCACTCGAACTTTCTTTCTTAATAAGTCACTGTAGATTACCTCCAACACATCGATAAATCCTTATTTTTGAAGTTAATATTTGTGGCGATATAACAGGTCGTCTCGTTTCTCGATGATTAATCAGCCCCAAAGTTGGCAGCGATCTTTCAGACCATCCCTCTTAATCATTGCAGGTCGAATTGTTTCTTGATGATTGAGTTTGATATATTATTTAATTTGATTGTATAATCTAACGTCCACTCCTCACTATTACGAATACCGAATAACTCTTTTTGAAGGTTATTAACTTTCCGTTACAATTATATTCACCGCAACATTTTTTTCATCGTCATGAAACCAGATTGAATAAAATATATCTATCTCAAGATTATTGATTTTCCGTAACTATCTTTACTCCTCTATTAATTTTGTTTTTAATATTGTCATTACATGGCCTACTAAGTCACAACAGAAAACAATATTCATATAAAAATTTCTAACTAAAACATATCGTTACAATTTTCAGAAACATCAGGATATATTAATGCAAATTTAAAATTAAATGAAAATTCAAAGCTGCAGATGACTCTTACAAACAAAATGTATTTTATATGAGCTACATGTACATGGTGTGATCAAATACTGTATAACATAACATTTCTTGGAAGTTTTACTGACAAAATCTATTTAAGTTTAAAGCTACCTTTAAAGATTTTTACACGAAAAATGTATTCATCTACTCTCCAGAGCAATCACATGTTAAATGTGGACGCATGGTTATTTTTGTCACAACTGAACTTATACGTCTTTAACATATCTATAGAAAAAAGGACGTTAAGGCATTCTAGCATTTTTTGTGGAGTCTGAGGATATTGGATACCCCAGCATATCAACAAATTTGGACTTCCATTTTATGGGAAAAAGGAAAGGAAAGCGAATTAAGGTTATATGAAAAGTGAGGAAAGTGCTCGATTATTTTCTCAACCGTTTATTTTATATGTTATTCAATAAAGTCATTGGTAAACCTTCGATTTACCGTGGAAATTCTGCAAATGATGCACTTCCATAACTAAAGTACGTTGGCGACGATATCCTTACATTTTTTGGCTTCTTTCACAAATTCCACAAATTGCTGTAAACTGGATTTGATACATTCTATAGCTTCCTCTTCATCCTCTTGACGCACATGGGGACGGCTAGCTGGAAATCTTGGTTTAGAGGACTGAAAATAAAGTTAGTATTGTTACTTTAGTACACCAAATATATATTTCGGCCTTTAAATCAAAATTTGGTCTACGTTTGATATAGCACCAGAAGCAACAAACAAATAAGTACAGAAAATAAGACCTGGAGCTTTCCTGGCGACGAATATGATCAATATATTCTCGGGAAGCAACCCAGGTGAAAAGACGATCAGAAATCTACTTTTCGGGAGTGTGAATAGATGATGGGAGAGATGCACACTCCCGAAATGTCGATTTTTAATCGTGATTTCACTTGGCTTGCTTCCCGAGAAGAAATTGAAATAAGTACAGAAGTTCCAGATATTATATTTTGGCATTTTGTTTTTAATTAAAACATCTGTTAGTTTCGTTTGATAAAACTGTCTTTCCTTTCTTCAATTCTAGTGAATTTTGTTTAAAAACTGTCACCTTTGAAGCTATTCATTTATGAAATCTTTTAAATCAAAGATAAGTTTTCTTTAAGGGGATATTTGAAGTCCTAACCAGCTGCTTAAGTGTTTCAGTACCTCATTCACTATTTAAGAACATTTTGCGGGATATAGATACATAGTTTTTAAATTAATTTATCTCCCATTTTTCACTGAATTGTTTATCAAGAACTATAGCTTGCAAATTGTTTTTTCACACTGGCCGTGTGTAGGCTAAATCGTGGAAACGTAGAGTCAGACTGAAAAATTCAATGCCATAGCCGGGATTTGAACCACGGATTTTCTGGTCTCCGTCCAGCCGCTCTAACCATTGAACTACTATGGCCAAGTGCCGATATGACACACGGCCAGTGTGAAAGAACAATTAATTTCCATTAATTGACCTAATAGTGGTTAACTATAAAGCCCGGGCCTTAAGGTACTCACACGTTGTAAGTCGTCATTAAGGTAGTTGTGTCATGTGTTTATGAGAACTCCTAAGTGGTGTACCGGAAAAAAAATACGAGTCAGTTGGAGAATTTAATGCCATATAGGCACGTTGGCGATAGTAGATCAGTAGTTAGAGCGGCTGGACGGAGAACAGAAGATCCGTGGTTTAAATCTTGGCTATGGCATTGAATTTTTCAGTCTGACTGTACGTTTCCACAACTATAGCTTGTGTTTTATGTGACCTCTGAATTAACATTTGTGGGCAATTGCGCAATTAAAACAACTAACTATACCTGTAACATCTAATTAATAAATACAGTGCAGTATTTAAGAGTTCCGTTGTCATGCTAAGGTTAATTTAGATACAAAATGTCTATTATGGACTCTAAATATTATATGTATTAGGTCTCCGTGTCTCTTATGACTTATCTGATATAAAAGGCATTCAAGCTTGAATTACTATTAAGAGATAAAGTTAAATGATCACGCCAATATTGAAACTATATTAATTTTGATCGAAATTATTAAAGCTACTTTTCAGAAATTAAAAATAAGGAACACTATTTTATATAATAGATAAGTTACAAGGAAGAATTTTTTTGTAATGGTATCACTTGGATTGTTTATTATCTGTAGGAGATATGAAGCTTTTGTATCATAGATAATAAGATGACAACTCATAGATAACTCTGCTCTTGTACGTTCAAAGGCCCTACACGTCTTCTATGATTATATATATGGAATACTGTACTTCTTTTACCCACTACATGTCGTTAGTAGAGAAAGTGAAACTATTTAAAATGTGTCCTTTTTAATGCACTACTTTCTGGTCTTCGTTTAAGGATTTGAGACAAAATGGAAAGTTTCCAAAGGACTCCCATCATCCTCACATAAAGCTCTCCAGTTTACACGTAGCTACCAGAAATCTCTTGTAAAGATAATAAATTTGGTATATTCTTACCAGTCTTGAGTATCTACGGGCATCTCTGCGGTTCCTCTCGAGGAGTCCCGGCATTGCAGAAGCTCCCGACGGTGCAGAATCCACCGACGCTGTAGGTGCTACATCTGACGCATTCACGTCCCAGAGGGCGGCAATGACCACCACCATGAACACAACAGCCAACTTCATATTGATCTGTAACCAAAAGATTAATAAACTACTCAAAATATTACGTAAAGTATAATTTGATTATAAAACAAATGAAGGAAGCCTCATATATAAGTAAACGTTTGTCCAATATGTAGAAATGTAGAGAATTATACTAAATGGCAATTCACATTACTTTTTCTTCTCACTCATCTAGAATCTATTCCCACGAAATCTGATGATACCATCTTTAACCTTTCAAGGTACAATTACGCATTTTCGTTTTGTGATGTCCTAGGTAGTGATATCTTAGTAAGAGTTTAGAGAATATGTCATTATGAGATACAGATATTAGAAGAAAAGGTAAAGATTGCGCATTTTCTCCCTAAAATAACGTAAACTTAAATAAAATAAATTTTATGTATGGCTTTATACGCTACTAATTATGGCTTCACGGTGAACTAGCAGTCTCAAATTTATAACAAATTAGCTTTTTCCTGAAGCTGATTGCTCCCCTTGACTACAATAAAACTATAATTAATAAACGATGTGCTTTAACCGGTTCGGTATTTATTGTCCAGTAAGATTTTCTTACTTTCAGGGTTTACCTGTTTGTGTAAACGTATTTCAGAACGAAGAAGACTTCACGGGTATTCCCAGAAGATTAAAATTATACATTTCCTATTATTAGCCAAATCTGTAAAGATTTTTTTTTAAGAAATAAAATTTGACAACAGTTTTACATGCAACAGGTGGGCGTTATCTGAAAATGCTGTCACATACTTCGAAGCTGAATACTTTAATACGAAAGATGCTATTTAGCAGAAATTACGTTTTTTAATCGTCATATTTATCACACACATGCACACGCTATTTATATTCTGAAATCTTAAAGCGTGTTGTGCTTTAGTGGGTAATCCATATCGAAATTTTTGGTGAAATGTAATACTTTTACTTATAAACATATGTATACTTAAACATATATTTGTATTATCACTTACCAAGGAATAAGTAGTCTTTAGCCGAATAAAGATGTTGCACTTGGACAAGCAGACCAAAGGGCGCAGAATTGTCGAATGTATTCAGCGTTTGTGATACCATATTTATATATTAGAAAAAAATGTCTTATCGCTGCCCTTGGATTTTTGCGATTTTACACGGTCTATAAATTAAAACAAATTATATGTATATTATCATATTGATATGCCATTCGGATGTAAAAATTCAAGCTATACTGTAAATAATGACTGAGGTTTACTATGTATCATAAAACACGATTCGCAATTTCAGTAATTTATTGCATTAAAATTATTTTTATTTGAAAGTTATAGTTGCGTAGTTAAGGTGGAACATAAACCAATAAAGGAGATCATAAAATAGATGGTCTGGAAATTGCGTAATAAAGAATGCAAAACTTTACAAAATCCTCCAATAGAAAATGCTACATAAAAGCATTTTGAAAGAGAGAATTTTGTGATTAAACATAATACAGCTGAATCTGTGTTAGCGCCAAACCCTGTGAAAAATTGATTTATATGCCGTTAAACTGCTGCAGAACATAGAAATAAATTTTCTGCAGCAATATACCTCAATTTTAAAGCTTTAATATGATGAAATATCGTTTCAGAGGCAATTTAAGGGGGAAGGTACGAGAAAATGTCCAAAAAATCTATTTTTTATTGTTTTGTAAAATATTATGACTGTACGTGGTCTGTATATACCTTTAAAAAATTAAATGTCCTAGTGTTGCATAGTAGCACAGTAGCAACACACAGTCTTCCATCAGCTGTCTTGGAATCTATAAAGCCCACCTACCACTTCTTAGCACACCCAGACTTGCTATGGAGAGACACAAAACCCAAATGAAAGCCTCAGCAGTTTGATATGGAAAAGGTGTCCCAAAACTTCATTTGTGTCTTCCATAGTGGTGAAAATTGCTACATTTGATGCTGCAATAGTGTTTAATGATGGGAATGTTGGCAGAAAGAAAGTTATGCATCAGTTAGGGTATCAACCTGGTGTGTTTATGGAAACAATTTTACAGAGTATCGACAACATTCGCATCGCTGGTGCAGAAAGAACTATGAAATTAATGCAGAAAGAAGCAAAACAGAAGAGGAATTTAAAATGAAAGGCTGAAGAAGACCAGAATGAGGATACAGACTGTGGATATGGGGAGTTCTGACTTAAAATTAAAAGGAAAACTGAATAATACTTATTGTATTTTTAATTGCCTTTCCCCGTAACTTGCATTTTTTACAACTTCAACCCATTTTTCTCTCAAACAACTTCATCTACAGTGATGACACAGCTTTCTTATGCCACAGTGAACACTTTTGTGGTTCTAGAATTTAAGATTAAGCTCCAGGTGGAATGTGACGATACAAAATATACGCAATAATTTTAATTTTTATAGGATGCATATGATTAACTTTTTTTAAGAAATTCTATACAGCTTCAATAAGAAATCTAAATCCAACAAATTCATTTTTTGTGTGTTTTAAAATAACATACCAAATTTCAGAAAGATAGCATATGTGAATTTTGAAAAAAAAAATGGGCTTAAGTTTGTAAATATCTCTGAAAATAGAAAAAATATGTAGCATTAATTATAAACAATGGAAAATTAGGAAAAAAATGCGCATATTAACTGTATTATCTAAAATGAGTATACTAAGTTTTGCTTCTCTAACTTTAAAACATTGGATGTTATGGCTATTTATGTAAGACCCTGAATATTTGCATACGTCCCCACTTAAATTTGTACAACTGTACTAAAAACTTAAACTGTCACTTTTGTGCCAATTTTTGCCACTTAGTCTATCCTTCAAAGTAAGTCCGATTGAAAAACAAGTGTTACAAACTTAATAATTTTTTGACTCATCTTCTACAGAGAGTTTTACTTCACATTTACACATAGCAGGTGAACCGATGTTCAAGTTTTTAAATGTGGGTTGCCAAGAGATGACTTTGAAATACCATGTTATTTATTTTATGTTACATTATGTACTAGGTACACGGCGAAGATCCAAACAAATACACAGTCAGATGTTTAAAGGCGGGCTCCCATGTTCTGACCTTAAATATCAACATTTTAATAACAAATGAAACATACACCTTGAGCTTTCTATGAATATTCTCTGAAGCTCTATTCATTTCGGAATGATCTTCACATAACTAAATCTTACTACAAAAAACGTGTAGATGCTGTTAAAGTACAATGTTTAGCTGATATATTTTTTATCACTATTCTTTTAGACATTCTTTTAGTGGTCTGAATTTTTAAGTACTTATGGTTTTCCCAAGTATGAAATCATTGATTTGTTCATGTCATGGCTATACAAACAGAAAAGAATTTCAAACTCAGCATATATTAAAAAGTTTCACTATCCTCCTCTATTCCGATTTTCCCACTATGTAAGGAATATGTAATAAATCAATTTCTACCTCGATACTTGCGATACCTCGATATTCACGATATTTTTATGATACCGACATCGAACGATACTTAAAATTCTCTCGGTACTGCATCGATACTTCATTGATGGTTCTGAAATTCTTATTTCATTTTAAAATCACAAAATATTATTGCCGCACGCAGAACATGCAAACCTCGAGAAATTGCTAGGTATCTGGTATCGGCACATTAACATTATGCAAGAAAGGAATCGTGTGAAAAATTCAGTGCCAGTTACCAGTTCCCAAAAAGAAATTACTGCATATCTCAACGACGATTTGTCATCTCTTTGTAGTGTCCTCGATTACTGGAAAACAAATTTAGCGTTTCCAGAACTAAAAACAAAATAGCTGCTTAATATTTGGGTATTCCAACTGCAACAGTTCTGTCTGAAAACTATTTAGCATAGAAAGACTCATACGTAACAGAAAAAGAAACAGACTTGACCCCTAAAGAGTAAAAATGCTAGTATTTTTTGGACAAAAAGTGATAAAAGTGGACTGCTTTTGCTTTAAAATGTCCAAAACTTTGTCTCATTAAACATACGCACCTATTTAATTTTATTGAAACCATACAGTTCTCGCAACATTCTATTTTCTAGTGAAATTAGGAGTAGAAATCGAGTATCGAGTATCGATCACCGCGTATCGTGAAAATGTCTTTTATGTGTTAGTGTCGTTATCGAGAATTATGTATCGAGAAAAACTAGTATCGACTCATCTCTAACTTCTACAAATTTTTGTCTCGATTAACGTGTAGAAAATAGAAGAACGCCCACCTCGGTAGCGTAGATGGTAGCGTGTCTACTTTACTTTCAAAAGGTCCCAAGATTGAATCTCGGTCAGGGTGAGTTACCTGGATAATGAATTTTTCCAGCTCTTACCCTTATCCTGAAAGACGAATATTGGGTAACTATGGATTCTGAACTCACTTGAGCATCACTTCATCCATTCCATTCATCGTCCGATATGACTTAACATTGGAGGACGTAAATTAAGGACGTAAATAGAAGAACAAAGGGTTCCTATGAATTTGTTTTTAATGTGGAGGTGAAGTGAGAGTTATTTATTTTAATTTCATTGCAGTTGCAGACTAAGATGTTGGAGTGCCATTATGAGTAATATATGATAGTCATAGGCATAAGTTAATTATTAAGGGGTAATTTAATGAAGTGTTGGAAGAGTGGAAGAGAAACTCCTTTCATGACACAAATGTGATAGTGAAATTCATGGGCATCTGTCAGCTACTTCGTCGTTAAAGAAGAAAGTTGTTGGCACTCTTTGAACACGTTCGTGCTTTTACAGAGTTCACTGTAATTTTCAGAAAGAGACCGTTCTATTTCTTACTTTCTCTATTGTGTGCATAGAGCATGTATAGGAAGTATTGCATTTCATACAGAAATTTGGTAACAAAATTTAACCTTCACACATATGTCTTCGAAAAGGTTAATAAAGGTTAATGTGTATATATGCTAACATAACCTAAAATGGATAGAAAATATTAATTTCTTTAAAAATATCTCTAAAGATTTTTATTAATTGCCATTCATCACATTTTAATATATATATTAACACTAGAAGGACCGGAGGGTATGGTCTACGGAGAAGGACCAACCCGTCATTTTGATGGGTGCAGTTTTATTTGTCCTTTTTAAAACAGTAAATAAATTTGAATGCATACCAGTTTATTTAGTACTACTTATACAGATTACGAGTATATAATTTTACTTTTTTCTGAAGAATTACATGGTAAAATGAACATTTTAAGTCTAAACATTAATTCCAACAGGTTCCATTAGAAAACACGCATGTTTCAACATAACATTTTGAATACCACATCATATAGTAGAAGAAACACTTATAAACTTGATTTCGCTCATTCAAAGCCCCCTGCAGCATCGTGGCACATTCACTGTTGCCTAATCATGGTCCACAAACATACTTGCTGCACTTGTTTATTAAATGCTTGCTCCTATTCTTCCCTATTCTTCCCAGTTAAGAAAAACCATTCACCAGATTCTTTGAATTTGCATCAACTGCAAGCCAAAACTTTATTACAAATTTGTCCGGTTTATTGCTCACATATTGAATGAAAGAGCATCTAGCCTTGCAAGGAAACAATTGCTCTTCCACAGTGATATTTTCACTTGGAATGTAACATTGCAAGTAATTGGCAATAAAAGGATTCCAGACAGGAGTAGCAGCTGCAAAGGGATCTGTACTTAGTCTGAGAACGTATGTCCTTGTCATCAAATTGCATAAACCACACATTTTCAGGAAATTTGTTTCTGCTCATTGTGTTCCTGAAAAATGGTGGTCCCCAGGGACATCGTAAGTACTTGAGTCCCAGGCTTCATCATTTAACTGTTATTATTTTAGTTAATTGATGGAAATTAATCATTTCTCCACACTAGCCGTATACAGGCTAAAATAATAAGAGTTAAATGGTGAAGTCTGGGAGTCAAGTACTTCCAATAGTAAGTAGCCACAAGTGGTTTATCTTGAATGCAAGAGCCCCTAGTGGTTTACAGAGGAAATGTGCGAGACAAATGGAGAATTTAATGTCAGGACGGCATGTTGGCCATGGCAGCTCAAGGGTTAGAGCGACTGGATGGGAACCAGGAGATGCTTGGTTCAAATCCCGGCCATGGCATTGAATTTTTCATGCTGACTCTATCCATCAAAAGCCTTAGCCTATATACGGCTAGTGTGGAGAAATTATTAATTTCCATCAATTAACTAAAAGTTTTACTTGATTTATTTTTCACGAGACAATTAAAACAAATATTTATCCGCAAATTAATATGTGAGTTAACATACACTTATTTTATATTATCTGTACTAAACAAACAAACAAACAAACAAATAATTAAATAAACATATAAAAATAAAGATCTACTATACCATACCTTGCCACCTAATTTATCAAGCCAGGGTATAAATATTCCAAACTTTTATATTTATTAAATTTTATATAATTTATACAATCTTTTTAACAGATATTAAAACTACTCCTACTGAAATAAACAAAAACAACACCAAAATAAAATACTAATACACTACAGTATCTAAAATTTTTTAAAAACACAAAACATATTTGAACTTTTCTTCTTATTTTCACCGCTTTCCCCATTTTAACACATATAACTTTAAACAAATACTAAAATCAATTTAACAAAAAACAAAAATATTAATACTATATAATTATAATTTTGGTACTATGTACCTTATTCAAACCCACATTTTACGTGGACATTCACATGCTTTGAGGCTTCTTGAATAAAATCATGTGTACGCGCGTGTGGGCGAGAACATTGTATCTACAAAATAATTTGATCTAATACGTAACATGGATGTCACACAGTTTCTAAAGAAGGCCTCTCTATCCTAAACTAGCCTTTACATGGATATATTTAAATGATCTTTTCTTCAAAACTTACTTACGCTGTGTTAAACTATCATGTATTTAAACTATTTGCATGATAATAAAATGCGTATATCTTAGATTCTCTTGCATTAATCCCTGTGTTCCTATTAAAGCTGATATTGCATATTGGTCTGTAAATATCTTTTAAAATTCTATATATGGACATATAAAGTAAACATGGCCATCTGAAATTCAATGTAAATCAATAACCAAGCAGGCCATGTAGATGATGCAACAAGTGCTTAGGTTTATTGAAATCCCAATTTCAGAAAATTCCGGAAACTAAATCTACACAAATTGTGACCAATCAAAATGCAGTATTTAGGGATCCTAGCAACGACACAGAGAAAAGAACCAATAATTTTATACTTAAATTTCTTTCTTCTTGCTTGTAATATCGAAGCGTGTAGACGTGTTTTTGGTAAAGGCTCTTGAAAACTACAGGAAGTTAGTGGAGTTCACCGTTCATTAACGTGTAATAAACGATTAAAATATATGATGAATACGCGATGCGACGAGAAATAACTTAAGTGGAAAACCGTTGCATCATTCGCAAAGCGAAGGAGAAAATTAAAAGCTAGTAAAGTGCTATACCAATGAAAATGTCGCTTGTGAAACAAAAGATGTCATAATTTTATTTCATAGTTGCCCAAACGTAAAATCCCTTTTGAATCGATACCACAACATTGAGGTTTCACATCTCATCGCTCGCCGCAGCTACCGGGAGGAAAATTTACAGAAAGAAACAATAGCGAAGTTACCCGGCATTCGTCTTTCAGGATAAGGGGAAATCCCAGGAAAAAACCCTATCCAGGTAACTAACCCTGACCGAGATTCGAACTAGGGACCTCTTGAACTTGAGGCAGACACGCTAACATCTACGCTACAAGGTGGACATACACGAAAATGAAAGTAAGCAAGGGAGAAAGAAGAATAATACCAATATATTTCTGTAGTTTAAAGAATTAGAAAATATTCAAAAAATTCAAATAATTAGGAACAACAACACATCAATATATTTTATTTGATGTAAAATGTATAATTTAAAAAGCTCCACAGCTTTTGTGTGTTTAGATATTTCTAAATATTTCAGTTTAATAGCTATATGAAACACATGTAGGATAAATAGGACTTCATATATCATTTGCAGAAAATTTAAAACACATCTTGTTTGTTACTTGTAACCGGTTTACTGGTTTGAACACTTATTTGTGAATTTTATGATTACATTCCTCAAAATCAATTTATTGACTGAGACGAATTTGTATAGCTTTTATTTTCAATTTAATTACTGCTTTCTCTTGAAAATAGTATATAAATTCATTGCCGATGAAACAGTACGACTGATAATAAATCCCACACAATTTAAATTACACTTTATAAATTTAATATTCAGTTACAACTTTATTACTGTAATAATCTGTCATTTTTGTCCATAATAGCACATCAAAAGATAAGCTATATAACTTTTATTAAACACACATTAAACTGTGTCGAATCTAGCAAATCCGTAATTGCCAATAAGATATTACTTTACATTTGGCGAGCGCATAAAACTTTCCAGAACAGTTGGTAATACTCTTATCATCTGCTGTCACGCGCTCGCCTACCTGACTGCCTTTTGGATGCTTAAAAGTACAGACTACTTTCCAGTAAGTAGCCAAAACTAGCTAACGTTAACTACGAAATATCAAAACTCTCATATTTTACTGGATGAAAAATTTCTTATTGGATATATGCACCTCGAGGTTTTTTTAATTAAAAAGATTTAGGAAAATGTCCGCATGTAAGGTCTGAGAAGTCGATTGAATGCTAAACTTGGTATTTAACTTGAGTTTTTTTTTCAGCAAAGTCCGTCTCACAAAGCTACCCTTATATCAAAATGTATAATTTTGATGTTTTCCAAAATAAATGTTAACATTAATCAAATGGTATTAGCTTATAGCTTGGTACAATAACAGCCATGGTGATCATGAAATAAATTCTCATCATTATTATTAATGTTTATTATCATTGGAACTTTGCAAATTTATTCAGTAATATACAGAGTATCTCTAAAGTCACTATGCATTTCAATAAAGGAATAAAGCGATTGAAAAATCAATATTATTTTGAAGTGTTACACATATTCCAGTGCCCTTCTACATGATCTCCATCTAGCTCAAAACACATACGCCATCTTTCAGTAGTGGAACGAAATGTAGACTGTAACATGTCAACCGTAATTCGACCTGCTGCTCCCCTGATACGATTCCGTAACTCAGGCAGATCATTCACTTTGCTAGTGCAAAAATGTCTAAAGGAGTAAGGTCCGGTGAACGGGAAGCCCACAGCCTAGGTGAACCTCTGCCTATCCATCTCCTTGGAAAGGTTCTGTTCAGGTAATCACGGACGATGTTTGCAAAATGTGGAGGCACACCATCTTGCTGAAACACAACTATATACAGTATGTCATCCTCTTGAAACTGCGTTTCAAGGAACAGTTATAAGATGTTGAGGTAGATGTTACCTTTTATTGACCTTTCGGCGAAGAAAAATGGGCCATACAGTTTTGCGTTTGTCATACCCAACCAAACATTGACTTTCGGTGTATCATGTTCCCACTCCGATACCTCATGTGGTTCTTCATATGCCCATATTCGGCTGTTGTGTCTGTGCACTTTCCCACAAACATGGAAAGTGGCTTCAACGGAGGAAACAATGTTGTCCATTAAATTATCATTCTCTATACTTCCCAGGAGGTTATAACACATTGCCCGACGACAGGCGAAATCCTCGTGATCAAAATGGTGCACAACTTGAATGTGATACAGATGTTTTCGTATAGTGAAACGTGTGGTCGTCCAGGACATGTCTCATCACACACGCTGCCGGTACGCTAAAATTTGTTCACAATCAGACGAATTTGTGCCCTTGATGGGGCTGGTTTGTACAATTTACGGGTAAATTCCGCTCTGGCGTCTTCATATGACAATCCGCGTACCCGTGCACAAACAATGGCAACCTCTTCTTCTGTGCTAAACATCTTGCACTAATATACCGGTATCTGAAAAAACAACGAAATATTGCGTTTTCATTGAAATTGATAGTGACTTTAGAGAGACCCTGTATTTTACTCACATTACCTTTTTACTTATGTCGAATTTTATCTGAAAAGATTGATCTGAAATACTTATACTCGTATTTCATTTGAAGTCGTATATTATTTTCGTGATAGATTTTTCTACATTTACCATCGTTACTTTATATTACTATAAATGTTTAAAATACAGTTAATTGTATAATTATTCTTTTTCTTAAATGTCAGTCCTCAAATGAAAAGAGTATTTTAAATAAATAAAATTATGACAAATTCACGACAAGTGTTTCATGATAAATCAAACATATATTTGAATTACCGTTTATTCGATTCATTTTCTTTACGGAATATCGTATCTTTGTAAGATAATGAACATTAATTCCAATATTTGCCCTATTTTTTTGTTTTTGAATGTATTTTGTTCACAGATACAACATGGGGCGCCAGCACGCAGCCTATTATTTGTCCTCTGTATTCACGAGGTCTCAAAATCTATTTTTCGTTGAAGTCTCAATAAAGAATATTTGGGATGAAATGGAATTGTTCTATTTATTATACGTAGTAGAAATTGAAGATAAGGCTTTCATAAGTGCACAAGTCCAGTCAACAAAGTTTCGAGAAAATCAACAAAAACTTCAATGATTCTGAAAATGATGTACTAACATTATGATTTTTGTAACACCTGAAGTTTGGTTAATTATATTTGTTTTACCATTCAGTAATTTCAGGTACCATTGGTACTTTGTTATAACATTTACAATGAATTTGTTGGACTTGTACAGTTATGTAGCTCAACTGAGTGTTCAAATGCATTGAAAGGACTGTATTGTCAAATCCATAGAGGAATTACCTCTAAACATTCAAAGAATAGTGAAAATATTTTATAGTACTCATATGTGTCTTGAACCACGTTTTGTTTTTAGCATAATAACAAAAATAGACATTACATTCATTCAGTTACTTTAATGTGAATCGCACATTTCACTTCCTGATGCTTCTCCATTAAATATCTGTTCTTTGCTATATTTATCACACAGTTTGAAAATACAATTGTCTTTTAGGAAGAACTGAAGCAAGATACTTTGAAATGTCCTTGGATTTCGCGGATTTCAGAGGGATTTCTTTATCGTAAGCTTTCTTCAGTATGATTTTAGCAAACTTTGTGTTTCCTTTGATTAGGAATGTCTCTATCATTAAACCACTAGAGTTCTTGCTAGCGGTAACAATGTTTGATCTACGAGGGCTGTTCAATAAAGAATGATCACAATTTTTTGACAACGTACCTTTACTCATCCTCATAATTTTGATGGTCCTTCTCAAAATAGTCTCCCCTGAATGCGATGCACTTGTCCCAGCGTTTCTGCCAGTCTTCAAAGACATGCTGGAAGCCATTTTTTAGAGATATTTCAAAATCGCCTCCACAGCCTACACCACTACTTCTGATGATGGATAATGCCTCCCACGAAGGCGTTTCTTCAAGTTAGGAAATAGAAAAGAGTCACATGGGGCTAAATCCGGACTCTAGAGAGTGCAAAAGATGCATTTCACGTTGATTTTTGCAAGATATTCAGCAATAGCATTGGCAATATGTGGCCGCGCATTATCGTGGTGCAACATCCATCCTGCTTCACGGAAATGTAGTCTATTGTGCCTGATACGGACTTGCAATTTTTTCAGGAAATCCCTGTAGTATTGCCCAGTTACTGATGTGTGTGCAGGTAAAACATGCCGATAAACCATTCCATGAATACCCAAGAATGAGATGACCATAACTTTCCCAGAAGAATCAACTACTTTTGCTTTTTGAGGGTTGGTGATGAAGGAGATTTCCACACTGAGCTTTGCTGTTTGCTCTCACGATCAAAATGATGTAGCCAAGTTTCATCAGCAGTGATTACCTTTGAAAGAAACTCCGGATCTTCCTCTAACATCAACATTAACTACATGCAGACCTGCATGTGAATGTCCTTCTGTTCGGGAATCAATAGTCTTGGAACCCATTGTGCACAGACATGTCTCATGTGTAATGTTTCTGTCACCAGAGTGTGGGTGGCACCCACTGAAATGTTCAGTATTTTAGAAAATGATTTAAAGGTAATTCGACGATCCTCTCTCACAATGGCAGCAGCATGGTTGATGTTATCTTCTGTAAGAGCAGTAACTGGAGCACCAGGTCCACCTTCCTTTGAAATTGATTATCTCCCCTCTTTAAACATTTTAAGGGCACAGGGAGGTCGACAGGATTAAAAAAATCCATGTTTTTGTTTTAATGTTAAAATTATATAATTCTTCAGCTATAAAATGATATATAACATAGCTTGTCAGTTGGTATTAAAGCCCTTTAATTCGTCAATTTAAAGATGGCGGCCTAATGATACGCCCACTTCCTGAGAATGGTGTTTAATCTTTGATCGTGATTTCCCAAAACTTTGATTTTTCATAATTTAGATGCATGTTTCTGAAAAACTTTTAAAGATATTGACACAAAATTTGTAGCGGTTATTTGTCAATGTTCCTTGAACACATTCAGCTAACATTTATATTCATCTGATTTATAAAATGGATGAAAACTAATCATCAGTCCTTGAAAATATTATCTTTTTTGTACTCAAAACTAATTAATTTTTCATGTGCATAGTATACATTATATGTGATTTTCATTTAGCTGATATTATAAAACTGTATTATAGGTTATTTAGGATAAAACTTGGTGCACGTAGCTTTAAAATCCTACAATTAAAGTGCACCTGAAATATAGGGTGCTTATTGTTTCAGGACACACGGTGTGATTTATACCCCTTTTGCATGGATCTATGTGAACGTAATTTAAATATTATACAGTACTTAAATGTACACATAATTATACAGTAATCATACCGAATTTAAATTTCTGATAATGTATAGTTTTCTATATATTCAAATTTTAATATTGGTAAAAATTAGCCTTGTCTGGGTAAAACTAACCTCCCAGTGCCCTTAAACCACCTTGGAGCTGTGCTGTAGGGAAGAACAGACTCTCTATAGGCCTCCTATAACATTGTATAGGCCTCAACTTAAAATTTGTCGAGACGAAAGCAGAATTTCATAGCCGCATATTGTTCCTCGGGTGTTACCTCCATTGCAGCGGTAAGCGATACTGAACATGTCTGAACTTGCCTGGTTCACACAGGTGGAACCAGGAGTACCAACAATGAAACTACTACGGCGTGTTTGTTTCACATTGAGCTAACACAATATAATAGGATTGAATTTTAGTGCGAAAAATTTTGACCCTAAAAAATTATGATCATTCTTTATTGAACAGCCCTCGTATACTCAAAAATCTTATATGTAGTCACTTTAAACTTCTCTTGCTTTTTGGCCACTGGCATAGGCTCCTTCACCTTCCTGAAAGCCATTTAATAGTCCTTGATTATAGACTTGCACATCACATACTTTAATGTTCTGGGATGAGACCATTATTGTGCTTAGGCGCACAACACCTGTCTGAATTGCAGAACAAGTCCCTGGACTTTTGTAGCAATGAAACTCACTAACTCAGCAGCAAATGGAAATGCCTGAAACTTGAGATGCTTTTAATGTCATACGATAGAGCTAAGTGAGGCGAGTGCAAGATATTATAACTCATACAGTGCCAAAATATGGACTTGTGCTCATATGAAAGTCAGGTCTCTAATTATAATATATTGAGATAATCCGAGGAAACAGTAGACTTATATGTTAACATTACTTTGCATTGCATTAACAGTTTGGTTGGTTACAGATCAATATGAAGCTGGCTATTGTGTTTATGTTGGCATTCATTGTGGTTGTCTGGGAAACCAACGCAGAAGAAGTAGAGTCCGCTGCACCTTCAGAAGCAGTAGAGGAACAAGCTGTAGAAGTACGACGGCTTCTTCCACTGGTAAGCTCATCCAACGAGATATAAATATGTTTATCAGGAGAACATAAAAATCCTTTGGTGATTTAGCGTAGCTTACTAAAACTGTGTGAAAAAATTATTACGTTATAGATCTCCAAGACGAGCTATTGCGATGCCTGTTAATAATAAGCATTAATTTATAGTAATTTGAATCTTATTTTAAGTTATATACCTATAAGTTTTCATAAAATATTGTGGTAAAAGGATTTCGATATTCTGTACACCTTAATGGAATTTTGGAAACATAAAAATGAAGTTAAAAATTCAGCATAAAAAGAACAAAAATGAATTAAAGTAAAATATAGTTAAAACGTATCAACATATGCTTCCAGTGCTCTGATCCTTAAGAACAACACAACATTTGCTCTTGTACCTCCTAACTCTACCGTACTCCTTGACAATTAAACTGCTTTGACATATCTTAAGAATGATAGATTTTTGGACACCTGCGTTCAACATTGCGTCCAAACAAGCCTTCATTCCTCTGTCGGAATCTAAAAAGAGGGTGGTAAATATTAATGGAAATTAATTGTTCTTTCACACTAGCCGTGTGTAGGACGTACTATGAAAGGGTACAACCAGGCTGAAAAATTCAATGCTATAGACGGGATTTGAACCACGGATTTTCTGGTCTCCGTCCAGCCTCTCTAACCATTGAGCTTCTATGGCCAACGGGCGAACCTGCATTAAATTCTCCAACTGACTCGTACTTTTTCCGGTAAATCACTAGGAATTCTCATAAAAACATGAGACAACTACCTTAATGGCGACTTACTAAGCTGTAAGTACTTTAAGGCCCGGGATTTATAGTTCGGACCACTATTAGGTAAAATTAATGGAAATTAATTGTTCTTTCACACTAGCCGTGTGTAGGAGGGTGGTTGAACGTGGTTCAAATCCCGCCTAGGGCATTGAATTTTTCAGTCTGGCTCTACCCTTTCATAGTGCGTCCTACACACAGCTAGTGTGAAAGAACAATTAATTTCCATTTTCTCTACACTTAATTTACTTTTTTTTGTGTACCTCTGAACTCAATCTGATTGTTCATGAGCCTATAAGGTATGAAAATAAATCTAGCATTCATTTTTCTATATGATGACAAGTTTAATGTTGAATTCTAAACTAACAGACCGTATTGATTTCAGGTAATGCAGGGAAACGATGAAGACATATACTCCAGAGCGACCAAGCTTCAGGGAATCATGGAAGTGCTGTCAAGCATAGTCCAAGAAACAATTCAATACGTAAATTTAATCGATGCAGATCTTAAAAAAGCCATCGATACTACCAACATAGTGAATTCCCAGAAATCAAGACCTTCAAAATTGTCTAGATTATCTGATCTTGTTCGATATATGCAGTGAGGAAGAATTTAATAAAGTTAAATAGTCATTATTCTTCATATAGTGGCCATTCCCTTGTCCTTTCAACAGTGTAATGTCCTAAATTTTCAATATGAGGTTTTATAAAGGAGAACAAGCTATATTAATTTATACTGCTTTATCAATGTATACTAATTTTTTACTGCATTTATATTGTAATTGGGCATTACTAACATTTGTTATATAATACCTCCCTACATCTTATTTAAATATTTGGGGAGAAATGTTTATTGGATATTGATTTTAAAGGTGAATGTAATTTGACAAATAAACATGAGCTAAGGAATTCTTTGATGTAAGCAAAAAGTAAATACATTATTTAGAGTTTAGATATTGTATTACATTAGGAGCTCTGAAAATTACAAGAAGTTAACCTGAGTAGATAAATAATCTAATAAAATTATATACGTGCTAGTGGTTTGGGTTTATAAGCTTGATTTTTAATAGCATTTCAGTCTGTGCACCTGCAGACCGTAAGGACAACGCAAGGAAATCGAAAATTATATACAAAACTTAAAAAAAAGTATAAATCCAATGTACTTGACAATTATTCTACTTGTGTTGCAGGAATTGAAGAAACCTTGTTATAAATGTTGTATCTTGACCACAAAAAATAACTGGTTTGCCTCAACCGCATTATCATTCTTGATGGTTTTCCCCAGACACTTTCCTTCAGTTATACAGACAGATATCAGTTGAGTCTAGGCTGAAACCTACATCGTTAACTGCACAAGGATACTCACCTTTTGTGCGCTGAGGCGTTGTCCTGATGGATAATTTCAGGTGACGGTTTCTTCGTATGCTCTCTTTTGAGAGAGTCACGAAGCCTTGTGATCAGTGGTGCGTAATATTGACTCGTAATTATTTTCCATGTTTTTAGATAGTCATTAAAGTTCACTCAGCATCTCCAAATTATGAAGGACGAAGTGGTGGGCATTCTCGATGTCACTGTTCTCTACTCTGTCACTTAAATACAAGTTCGAAATGATGAATTAATGGAAGAAATAGATTGCTGTAAAACTTTGGATGGCCACTGAAGAATCTCACAGGTGTGAGCACATATCTAGGGGCGTTGAGGACCACGCTTGCGGCCCCGAATCTGGTCGCGCTCTCATCTCTTCCTACTAGAAGTTTCACGTAGAACAATTGCACATGTAGAACAATTTCTTTGCACTTAAATGTTGACGTCATTCTTCGCTTCCTGATACCCATAACCATAAGCTTCGTAGTTTTGTATAAACCAAGTTGTGGCATGCCCCTGAAGACATGGTCGTCTTCAGGGGCATGCCACAACTTGGTTTATACACAACTACGACGCTTAGTTCCAAATTAGATTATGGTAGTATCGTTTATTGCTCAGCACGACCATCTGTGCTGAAGAGATTAGACTCAGTCCATAATTGTAGCATACGTATAGCAGTTGGGGCATTTCCAACGAGCCGAGTTATAAGCCTGTATGCTGAGTCTGCAGAACCTCCTCTGCAGTACAGGCGCAACATGTTATTAGCCAATTATGGCTGTGGACTTAATTGCATGCCCACACATCCAACGTTTACGCCGTTCTTTAATACCTTCATGGACGTGCGTTATAGGAACACTTCTATTAAACCAAAGCCACCTGGTTTTCATTTCCGGGAGCTCCTTAGACATCTTGCTACTGAAATGCCCAAGATGTATCCTAGGGGGGAGAGGACATGCCCTCCTTGGTTGTGCAGAGCGTCCCACGTTGATCTGGGCATGACTAAATATGATAAATCTACCATGTCTATGTCTAGTATCCGCAGATGTTTTTTATAATTTTTATCGCGATATGAGGACCATTTTGCAATTTATACTGATAGCTCCAAGAACTCAAATGGTGTTGGTTGTGCTTAAGTGTGTGGAACCGAACCGTATACATTCGGATTCCACACTAGCACTTCCATTTTGACTACAGAGCTTTATGCAATATACCGGACCATTTTACACGTACGTCGACGAAAGTTGGGGGTCTACTTAATGCTAAGTGATTCCCTCAGTGCACTTCAAAGCCTACGGCAGCTGTACAACTACCACCCTATTGTACAGCATATACAGGATGCCCTCCACGTTTTACACGCTTCTGGCGTTAACGTGGTGATTGCATGGATCCCTGGCCACGTAGACTTGCGGGGGAATGAAATGGCGATTTGGCAGCCAAGATGGCAACCATGAAGCCCAGAGTTCGAGTACCATCTGTAACATCGGAAGATTTTAGGGCCGTATTGCGGAGAGCTGTGCAAACCTTCTGGCAGGAAGAGTGGTCCGCTCTCCGCAATAATAAACTTAGACTGTCAAAGAACTTCCGATACCCTGGGTTACCTCCTGTCGGTCATCTCGTCGCGAGGAGGTGAGTTTGGCTCGGTTAGGTATTGGGCACTGCTTTTTTACTCATAGTTTTCTTTTTAAAAAGGAGCCTGCTCCACTGTGTCCGTTTTGTAATGAAGCGTTATCTGTACGACACGTGCTGCTAGAGTGTTTTCTGCAGCTGCCGGCCAGCTTTGCAGAAATGCTAGCGGACGATAACGCAGTAGTGGAGAAGGTATTTAGATTCTTTTCTAAATTACACTTTAGGATTTAGTGAAGGAAACTTTTAGTAGGTTTTGATCGAGATTTCGTTTTCTTCTTCTTCTTTTTTAATATATATATATATATATATATTGTGTGTGTGCAATTTTAATAGTTTTATTTATACTTATATAGTTTTTGGAAATTTTATATCTGGCTTTTCCATGACTTGTTTTTGTAAGGGCGCTGATGACCGCCGTAGTTGAGCGCCCTTACACATCATCATCATCATCATCATCATCATCGTCATCATCTTCAGGTCATATTCCTGGCTGCATGATGGGATTAGCATCTGTTCTGACAGCCAGGCTGCCCTTAAGTCACTATGTGCTAGCACAACAAGGTCGGTTGGTACGAGAGTGCCAAGGGATCTTGGATATTATCTGTTCTTGCCGACCAGTACAGCTCTGCTGGGTTCCTGGGCACGCTGGGATCAGAGGAAATGAACTAGGTGATAGGCTAGCCAGGGAAGGCTCAGGCAGCACGTTTATTGTTCCGGAACCAGTCCGGTATTACCCCAAGAAAGGCCAGATGTGAGATCCTTAATTGAGTATCACTTCAACATGGCACTTAATGGCGTAGTCTTATCACAGCTAAGGAGGCTCCGGTCTATGATCGAGGGACCTAGCAAGAAGAACAGTTTAGCCCAGAGTTTCTACACCCATTAGTCCTGAACCCGTAGGAACTGTACCCGGGCGTCCTTCAACCAGGGAGTTATCCGAGCTGTCCCAAAGGGCGCTCGGCGTCCTCCGTGGGGCTTTCCATAGGGCAAGACCTAGAGACTAACAAGCCCCCCCATCTGGTCCTATGGACTCAAGACGGGATGGAAGTGGATACTCCACTTACGCGCGTCAACACTCAAGGTGAAGACTACCGAAAAACCTCGGTGGGGCCGCCTGGTGATGTAGCACACCTTCTAATAGCTTTGCAGGCTAGCACCCGGGAGAATTAATGGCTTCCCTCAACCCCGTCCGAAGACGTACCCGATTCCCACGGGTATCGGGAACACACTGCCTCCTCGAGTCCATCCCAATCCCAACAACACCCGAAGGAGGGGCTCGCTAGCAAGAAGAACAGCAGGATTCTGCTAACCTTCATTCGGATATAGTAGTCTCGTCCATTGAATCCCAGGCGATGTCAAAAGCTTTCCCTTCTGACCACGCCTCCTCACATGTAAGCAATTATAAGGGTTTGCCATCCTTAAACATATGGGAGGTCCTTCTTAATACGTTCACCAAGTTAGAGCGCTGTTGCGATATTTTGCTTGTGTCCTCAGAAATTACCTTAGACTGTGCAAACGTGCTTCCTATGTATGTTAATTAAGCTTATATTTATAGAAGTTACATAGTGTTTTACTTAGTATAGTTTTATAAATTTATTAGTGTTTAATAGTGATACAAAAATGTTTATGGGTGTCACACAATTCCACGTTGTGGACGCCTATTTGAAGCAACAATACATGTGGCGAACAATGTTCCACTTGACAATACAGTTTGAAGCACTTTTGTTTAGCTCAGGGTAAAACAATGAGGTTTCTCACAGGGTATGCGTGGATGTGTGTGAGAAGGATATTTAATGACACTGGAATGCTCGTTTCCAATTTATTTATTCACTGCTTCTTTTTTTTTTTTTTTTTTTTTTTTTTTTTTTTTTTTTTTTTTTTTTTTTTAGAACATCGAAATTGGAGTTGCCGACCAAGGGTTACCAATATCCCTGTTTAGAGTTACTGACGGCAGAATGTTTATTACTCGATAAACTTTATTCGTTCCTCACGTATATATGAACCGACAAATATCCAAGACAGAACAAGAGGACTGCCCTACTCTCCCTCACACCTAAGACCACTCTAATCGGCCTGACGCCGAAGACCCTTTGAATGACCACAGATGCGCGTGGGTGTATATGTAACTTTCACTTTCAGGAAACTCCTTTTCAACCAAAAATCTCTTTGTGACTGTTTTGTCATGCCATTCTGAATGGTTCAAAGAATACCCTATTCATACAAGTCAAGTGAGCCCCTTTAGAAAACTGCTAAGGACACTGTTTCTTACATTGCTTTTGTTATAACAACTTTCCCCCAAATTGCTATTCGCCTCAACTGGCCTTGCACTTGTCGTAACAAAGAACCAACATTCCTTTGACATCCATCATGATTCTTTACTTATGGCAAACCGTAATTTCGGTATCAATAGTTATTGGCGTTTAGCCCTTGCGTAATTTAATTAAGATGTGGAGACCGTGGGTATCGAACCTAACATGGATATGCTAACATGGATTTCCATTCATACTTGTAATATATATCTAACAGTATTTCTAAACTTTCTCGAGTTTTAAAGCAAATATGACATATTTAATTATTATGCAGAATGTACGTGATTATTTATTTAAATTATGTTTAGAAGAAGACCCCCCCCCCAAAAAAAAAACACTACTTAACTTGTAAAATTAGAAGATATCCTTGTAAAAAGCTTCGAAAAATTTGAAAAGAGTAATAGAGTTTCCTTACTAGTTTTTCTTTAATTCCTTGGTTCGTTTTTGTTTTGTTTTGCGTTTGAAGTACTTATTGCTTTGTTAAATGAACATAAATTCACTACCTATAGCTGCCATAGAATAAAGGAAAATGTTTGAGGATAAATTGACTCACGATTGCAATAAACAAAGCTCTAACGTGCAATCCTTGCTTATAAATTATTGTTAACCACCAGAATATCCAAAGTGCTTCTTTGATTTGCAAGTAAATATCCCTCGCAAATTCATGCACACTAATGCAATTTAACCCCTTTAAAATTGTAATGAAGTTTTACTAAACTTTCCTTAGATATTATGCTAATGATATGCATTTAGTTCTTGTACGTAATAGAAGTACTATACCATAACAGAATAGGTAATATATCTCTTTTCAGTTATGTTATAAAGAATTGTAACATTATGTATTATTATAGAAAACATTAATCATTTAAAATTTATTTGAAAAGATCAATGACGATTTCTTACATCGAATTCTGCTTTATTTATTTATTTATATTTTGCCTCTAAAGGTTATTTTAAACAACGGCAACCCTGGGTATTCTCAGCTGTAAACACGTGCCTAACATTCTTCCCCTCTGACCCCGGTTGGTGTTTCCTAGGATGTTTATGGTATTGTGGTTAAGGGGAAGAACAGCCTTTCCCTACAAAGAGAGCCGGTTGGGGATGCTTTAAGCGCGGTCACTATACAACTTAGGAGTGTTGTTGGCCTATTGACAGGGCACAACGCCTTAAAGAGACACCAACGTGTGATGAAGCATAGTGAGATACTACATGCAGGAATGCGGTGGAGAGGATGACTTTTCTCTACATATTTTGTGTGAATGTGAAGCACTTGCTACACTTAATCCTTGTTTCACATAAGCTTGCCCCGTATCTCTTAACGGTCACGTGACCTTATCACCTCTCATTGGCTGCTATTGCAGTATAGACTGTTGTGCAGTGAAAATTAGTTCGTTATTTAACATGGTGATATATCTTTATATGTTGGAAGAGAATTGTCAAAGTTATATTTTCGTAACTGTTTTAATGAAATATATTACGCAACAGAGTTGATTTATCTGAAACGCATGTTAATTCTTAAACGAAGTAAAAAGGAGGTTCCTTTGCTCTCAAGCACATGGTACGATAGCACGTGCTTTAGCGGTAGTCATGACATATTTGCTTATATGACTTTTATCACTGACCTTGTTTTGAACTGCATTAGTCATATCGCCATTGGAAGGTGTGTTGTGCCAAGTACGAGAGCTAAATTATTTTATTGATCGTTTATTGCGCGTGTACTTATTATATGTATAATGGCAGAGTCCACCGCCAGTTTTTCGCTGAGACATCGCAAGTGAAAACCTTTACAAAGCGGCGAAAAGAGAATTGTGTTGCATGTGTTTAATCCAGTCACAGAGAAGAATCCGTCTTTGTCAGTGAGAGAAGTCGAACAGCTGTGCTGTGAACTTACAGGTGAGTTAGATCTGTAGGAACATCGCGACATTAAATTGAGACAACAGGAAAACTTATCAATCCAGGGGCAATATTGTTGTGTGGCGAAGACGTTATTTAAGGACCATCAGATTGTACCGGGATACAAATCGCAAAATATATATTCTTGACGAGGCTTGGATAAATGAAGGACACACGACAAGTATGGCGTGACATGACTTTTAAGACTGAAAGACAAGCATTTTTGCAAGGTACATGTGCTGGTTTAAAAAAATCCCAGTGGAATAGGCCGAAGGCCTTTCATTATAAACTTGTTTCAGTTTCATTGCTCATTCATTCAGTTTCAACTTGCTCAGTTTCATTATAAACTTCATTATTTTTGCATGCCATCATATTCTTATTTGTATGATTTTATCTATCTTCCTGGCATTTATTATGACGTTTACTGCAGTTTTAAATGTGACGGGAAGGCACCGCATATGGACTATGGCGCGAAAGCATTAGCCAATTGGGATGAGGAGGAAGGTAGTTGCACGCGGAGTGATACATGTCAGCGGGGCAAGGTTATATGAAACAGAGATTAGGCACTTTATTCTGGGCTCAGACAAACTGAGACCAGATGATATAAGGAATGCTTATCCAAGACTTATCCTGTCCTTTTCGGAGGCCTCGGGACTTGAATAAGCACTCCAGTAAGAGGGGCACAATGGGCCCAACAAGCGACCTACGTGCAAGAGACCGAAAGGGCTCAACCCATTTATTTTCATTTATTCATTTATTCAGGTCATATTCAATGTATTATCATTCATACTATACATCAATAGAGTTGATGCTGAATAGAATTTTTGTTCCTGAGATATGATGTTGATACATATACAAAACACATGCATGTATGTATTAGGCTTTTTCTGACATTTTATTTTCATTGAATTCCTAACATCTCAAATTATGTCTGTCAGTAACCGTTTGTGGCATTGCATTCTATGAGCTTGAGTGCTCACGTCTCGGAATTCAATGAGGTTAAAACGCTAATATATATTTAAAATTGGAAAAGTGCTTCTTTATCTGGGTTTTCCTTGTCATTTTTGCACTAAGCAGGTATAATATTGAAATGTAGTTACATTTAGCGGATACTGGCATGATTTATATTTTTAACAGAATACTAGTTATTTTCTCCAGCCTAATAGTTTAATTTCTACACGTAATGTGTGAAATTTTTAAGTATCAGTCCATATATCATTTTAATAATCTCACTGCATTCTGTTATGCTTTTCCCTAATTGTTAAGTATCTGTAATATACTTAAATTTTTAATGCTCAGTGTTTATCTAATTATCTATGTTTAACAAAACACGGGGTGATTTAATTGTGATTTTGACCAGTTTAATGGTCAGGTATGTGTAAGATGAAGAGGAAGAGATATAGTGATCGAGTTGAATGAAGAAAATGTGTTATATATTAAAGTTAACCCTGGAACATATACCATTTTCCGCACACCTCACCTAAAAAAAAAACACTTGTTGCTAACACATAAGGTATTAATATACGCATGAGAACATAGGAAACTAAGTATCGAAGGCTGATACTACTATGAATAGCAGATTTGTAAGATAAGAACACTATCGTGTATTTTTACGTGCAAAACTGATACACAAACAAAACAGGCAAAAAATTAAAATCCCATTCCTATGGTATAAAGTTACAATATCTGTTGCACATACGGATACAAGTTCATGCTGTAAATTCTTTGTTTCACCATTGTTTCTTGTAATTCGCAAGACAATGTTTCTTGTTGCTGAACACTCTTGACGCATCCATTCTTGCCAAAAAGTGACGTTGAATTTGCAGGTTGATGTACAGATTCCTCATCGCTGTTGTATCCGGTACTCAATTCACTCTCCTCTTTGGAATGTACAACTATGCAGGTTATCCTCAGTTTCTCATAAATTAAAATAGCTGATCTCATTAAGACTATCTTCTAGAGTCTGTATGGGATAAGAAATCACGGACTTCCAGAAACAGAAGGCAGTATTCACCCTTTCGCTCGCAAGCAGTGTTGTGACGAACCTTTCAGGGCGAAGGTGGAAAAGGGTTTACTCCACTGCACATTTGAGAAAGCAGTAGGGGAACAAAACTGATAAAAAAGAAAGGTTTTGACCGAAAAAAAAATCCCTTTTTCCATTGTAGTGAATGGAAAGTAGGTCAGATCATGCCTCCAACATTGCTCCCTCTTTCTGACAACTTAAACCAAACGTACTCTAGTAAAACGCCTCAGATTTTCACACTAAATGCAGGACTTACAACTCTAAAGGTCATTTTGTAACAAAAACGTGTCACTGGAAGAAGTTACAATGAAAGGCATGCAAAAGTAAACTCCAACAGGAACACAAAACTCCAGCTACCAGGAAATACCAACCACTAATGCAATGGGGTGGTCGCGCACTCCATGTTTTCGCCGAGGCCAGGGAATATTAGGAAGGACATTAATGAATGGACAGAGATAATTTTAGTTAATTGATGGAAATTAATCATTTCTCCACACTAGCCGTTTATAGGCTAAGGTTTTTGATGGATAGAGTCAACATGAAAAATTCAATGCCATGGCCGGAATTTGAACCACGGATCTCCTGGTTTCCGTCCAGTTGCTCTTAACCTTTGAGCTACCATGGCCAACGTGCCGTCCTGACATTAAATTCTCCATTTGACTCATATATTTCCCCGGTAGACCACTAGGGGCTCTCGTATCCGAGATACACCGTTTGTAGCAACTTACTATCATAAGTACTTGAGTCCCAGGCTTCATCATTTAACTCTTATTATTTTATTTAATTGATGGAAATTAATCATTTCTCCACACTAACCGTTTATAGGCTAAGGTTTTTGATAGATAGAGTCAACATTTTAAATTCAATGCCAAGGCCGGGATATACGAGTCGACTGGAGAATTTAATGTCAGGACGGCACGTTGGCCATGGTAGCTCAAAGGTTAAGAGCGACCGGACGGAAACCAGGAGATCCGTGGTTCAAATCCCGGCCATGGCGTTGAACTTTTCATGTTGACTCTATCCATCAAAAGGAAAGAGATAATGTTTAGGTGAAAAAGGTATTAAAATTTATGAAGATTTGAACAAGCATGAGAAGTGCCTAGGCACCCCATGTGTGTTCCAGGGTTAATATAGATAAATAAATAGAAAAAGAAATAAGTACTTAATTGATGACGCTGTCAATTGCGAGGATCATATAGTATCACCGGTGTGTTGAAATTTTGACCCACAAAATGTATTTTGCATGCTAATATATCTACTGACATAAAGCTGATGCTCATTTTGCCTCGTATTTTTAAGCATACTAAAAGCATCGCTCTGGGCAGGGTTTGATCCCATGGTCTTGAGGTGAGGAGGCCAGCATCTAACCACCTGAGCTACCAAGAGCGATTCGATATTTATCAAGTTCTAGTATGATATAGTGATGTATATTGTCCTATTTAGCAATTAAAACCGGAATTTGGATTTATGAATGAAGGATTGGGGGGCAGCCAGTTTGCCGTGCTGTCGTTCTAGATCCCAAGTGTACGAATCAAGTAAGAGTGAAGCTCAATAGCTTCTACGTATGAGATAGAGAAAGTAAAAACTGACTATGGAATATTTTCAAATAACTTTTCTGTTAAAATCGACTTCCTCATCTCGCGTTACCGTTGCATGCATTTTATGTGACGTACATCAGAAATATTGAGCTTAGTAACACACTGGTCACTCTCTACTGACAATGCTGTATCATCTAGTAGGTCTTGCTCTAGGATAAATGTTTATCTCTCCTTCCTACGTTAGAAGCACATGATAAACGTCATCGTCATTCTTATTCTATCTATTTGCTAATCGATGGTCATTGTTCCACTTACAAGTGCAACTTTGTAACAAACAACAATTTTATCTTATTATAACTTATTCTTTACCCTGAGGATAAGTAGCCTAAGACCTGAAATCACATTCTCTCCCTCTCTCTCTCTCTCTCTCTCTCTCTCTCTCTCTCTCTCTCTCTCTCTCTCTCTCTCTCTCTCTCTCTCTCTGCCTCTCCTAGAAATTGCACATCGAATTGTTGCACTGTTTTGGCAATTACACGCCTATCTTACATTCTCTTCACTTGTGGTAGCAAACAAAAGACTTCACTAAGCCTTTGCAATAGCGGCACTTAATGTCTCAGCTGTTCATACAATCTCATTACTGCAACAGCATTTGATGTCGCATCAGAAAAATCCAGTCTCGCTTGTATAGCAGCTGCAGTGTCTATGAAACTTCTAGAATGTTCGAGAGGTTGGGAGAAAACGTCTTCAGAACAATTCTATTCTATCGCGATAGTACACTCCAATGTTTGTATTGGCTCATTAAGCCACCTTCAGCTTATTTCTTCACCCGGCCAGTCGGTTATGCCCCAAAGCTGGATAATTAGATTAGTTTGGGGGGAGAGGAGACACAGGGTGACCGTTCCAAGGAGTTATGACAGTGCACAAGGCAGAGTCCCTACATTTCATTTAGATGGAAACTTAACCGTGCAGGCGAGGACAACAGACAGCCCACCCTACTGTGTTTCGGAAACTGTCCCACCACGAGACTGATTCGTAAACCACCAACCGTCCTACTGGGGCAGGAAGCAGTTCACTCAGAGCATAGGGGAGAGGAGCCAGATATCGGATAGTTTTCTTAAAGTGGCTTAAATTAAATTTTATTTCACTATTATAAGTCAAGAAACCGTATTAATACATACTAGGAACACTATAGTAGGGTAACAAAGAAAAAAAAAATGATTTATTTGAATTATTTCTTTAAAAAAGTTATATATACTCTAAGAGATGCAAATATGCTGAAATATTTTTAGGGTGCTTAATATCGGATGGTAACAATAATCATTTTAAAGAACCTTATATTATTCAGTTCAACTTCCATTCGTTGTTTCGACTCTAGAACAAAGTTCATGAGTCCATCTAGGAAATTTGGTACAGCATATTTACTGTTCCCCATATTTGTCTAAGCTACAGGGGTGGTTACAATAAAGACATTCGTCATCCACAATGTCTTCCTCATCCGTTGAGACCAGGTGAACAGAATCGTCCTCGAGTATGGGCTGCAGCTTTTGTTCTTTTGTTTTGGCCTATTCTGTTGGGTAGGCGACGAAGATGGTTTAAGAACAGCAGATGCAACATTCTTGGGCGGTGGCGGTGGCGGTGATGATGCGGAGTTCCCAGTGCTGTTCTAGATTTCCCAGGCCTACTTAGTTCGCCATTTCTTTGCAGTTCTTTGCACTTGCTATGCAAGGCCCCTTTTAATTGGGGAATTTATTATAGTAGCTGCTGTACCGGAAGATCTTCCTGTTGTGTTTTGTGTTGGGTGGTGAATTTGAATTTGAAACGTGAGACATTCACCCTTTTATAGACTTCAAGAGTTGATTTCGGCACATTGTACAGTTACAAGCTTTTTAATACCCCATATTCTTCTGCTTAACAGCATTAACAGTTTCGATCATGGAGTGCGATTTCATTTTTTCCGGTATTTCGAATTTTAAAAGCGGACATCTGTAAAATAAAAATGTCAGTATGAAATTAGTAATCGAAGTCTAATATTGGATATCCAATATTGCTAACCTCCTAGCTATCCGATTATGAGAACCCTCCACACAAAACAAGCAAATGTACATAGAACGGAAAAGATATTATGTATTAAATAAATTATTATTGAAATAGTTAACATATAGTTTACGATTACATATACAAATACAGAATAATTACATTTTGCCGACGTGTTCAGATATACTGAACGCTACAATATATTACGCGACTGCCATTTCACAAAATTTGTCAATAAATTAGCACGTGCTTCTCCTACTGTAAGCAAACTCAAAATGGCGGCAGAGGAGGGAAAGGCAAAACATTTCATGCATTCTACGATAGAGTGCAGCAGTTTCAAGATCAGGAAACTATTCTATCCAATTATGGGAAACCGTCCGATAATCAGCTCCCTTCTCCTATTATCTTGTAATGCACCGCCTAGACAGCCACGGAAACTTTTGAGCCTAAATGTGCAATGTGTAGTATTTAACGCCCGCTTTTACTACATATAGCGCCGCAGGTGGTGACACTGATGATACATGAGATGAAGATGGAGCACCGGTGGAATGAGATGGCTGGGGAAACTGGAGGTCCCGGAGAAAATCCGCCCCAGCGCCGTGTTGTCCACGACAAATCTCACTTTGCGTTCGCCTGGCATCGAACCAGGGTCGCCTTGGTGAGAGTCAAGCGGTCTAACCACGCGGTCTCCCAGTCTAAAAGAGACCAATACATGAAAGATGATATAAAATGATAATGGAGATGAAATGGACGGATATAAAATTCGGGGGATGTAAATATTCTACCCAGCTTTCGCCTGGCGACCCGGGAAACCCCAGAAAAATCTCATTGGTCAGTTAAGCCAGCCACGGGAATGGAGTATGGACCTCCCGAATGCGGGTCTTCCCGCTCGGCTCCATAGCTGTGTCCCACTATTATTATACATTTTTATATTTACTTTTTTCAGGTAATACAGACAATAAAAGTAATACGATTTGGTCAGCTGCAAACCCAACAAAGAAAAAGAAGCGCTAGAAGATCCAATGCTCCAATTTGGAGCAGGTGTGATAACTCTAAAGATACGACATAAATATTATCCTTCTTCCATTGCTATTACCTTACCGAGTACTTATTCGCCTTTATAGTTTTTGGCCCGCCTCGGTAGCGTGGTGGTAGCATGTTTGTCTCACGTTCAAGAACTCCCAAGTGCGAATTTCGGTCAGGGTGAGTTACCTAGGTAAGGTATTTTCCGGGGTTTTCCCTTATCCTGAAAAACGAATGCCGGGTAACTCTAAGCTCTAAGAACCCCGGGCTCATTTGAGCACCATTTCACCCATTCCAATCATCGTCCGATATGACTTAACGTTGGAGGACGTAAATTAAAAAAAAATATAGTTTTTGGTACAAAATTTAATTGCCTGTAATTGAGAAAAGAAGCATCGCCACTTGGTGGTATTATTGAAGGTGGTTTCAGATAGTCCTTCCTCTAACTGTACTTGTGATATTCCTTGCTTGACCTCAAATTTATTTAATATTAAAAGAACGTAGCATGCTTTTGATGAATTGTGACTTGCGACCTCTGTCAAAGGCAGGAACATCTTTATCTTCGTCTGCTGAAGGAACACGACTGGTGGACTTTATTTGGGTTATGTAAGGATTGCCTTAGGTATCTCACGAGCTCGCTTTCATTGCCATTGCAAGAGAAGGAGTGAAGAAGCTTGATTAATGCACGGGGCCCCTTGCCAGGAAGTTTGTCAGATCTGACGTTACTAGAGCAAATACGGACCCGAGTCTCGCTGTTATAATGAATCACGTCTCCAGGCTGGATGATGGCCGTACCCCTTTCTTATCGATGGCTATCTTACCCACGTCGTTAGATGGCTTGCCATCCGTATTTGGAATGTTTTGCCATGCACAGTTGATATATAGCATGGAACGAGTGCGATATTGCTGCACTTGTAAACACAAGGCGATGTTTCATCAACCAGTAAATATGAACACTAGGCGAGCTATTGGTAAATAGTATGGTCCTCGCTTTCCTTTGTTGCATATGTGAATTAAGAAGCTAAATTAAACAGCACGCCAATAGCTTGAACCACCAAAGATAAGGTTCTTCTCGATTTAACAAACACTGGGGTAGAACATAATCGAATGTTCATCATCGTCATCATCTGTAAGCATGGCTTGATATTTTTAACACTTATTTCGTCATTCATTCATCTGACGATAAATATCCAGTTATATCTAGTTGCTTCGGGTCTTTTAATTTCTTGCATTTTGTGACTTCTTTCAATTTTCAAACGTAACACTTCACTCGTTTTCACTTACGTTTAATAATATAGCTAAACGTTCATCTAGAATTTGCTAAGTCATTCAAGCGCCTTAATAATGTCAACTCGTTGTGCCCGCTTAGGTAATGTAGTTATCAGCGTGTCTGCCTCACGTTCAAGTAGTCCTAAATTCAAATATCGATCAGGGGAGCTACCTGTTAAAGCTTTTTCAGGGGGTTTCCCTTATCCTGAAAGACGAATTTCGGGTAAATCTACTCTCTGTGGACCCTGGGCTCATTTGAACATCATTTCAACGGATTTCATTCATCGTTCGATCTGACAACGTTTGAGGACGTAAATTAAAACAAAAGAGGTGAACTCGTTGCCATGTTCATGCCACTTCGCTTTCTTCCCAACGTAGTCCCTTCATCTGACGGCTACTCTTGCTTCGCCAGACAGCCTCACTCCGCCAGACTTACTCGCCGCTTGCTCCGCGAGGCTTTTTTCACCGAAGCATTTGCTTATGTAACCTTGGAACTTTCCAGAACGGTCAAGTTGTTCAAAACACCCACATCTGTGGGTGGAATCGAACCCAGCAAAACTTCGTAGATGGGAAACGGATCTGCCGGACATTACCGCATTCCTCCATGGAAAGGTAGATATATGCTTACCTATTTTAATCAATAATTTTGTTAATTAAGTAACATATACTTGATCCTCAGCAAGTAACTTAATAAAGAGAATAACCCACAAATTTACTAAGAGAAAAATAGATCCACAAAGAGATTTAAGGTTTGTATTTATTTCACTGAACTCCTACTGGAAGATAGTGAGCATAACAAAAGACTTTGAGGTAGAGAGGCGAGCAACGTTTGCTTGATGCACGACCAAAGGTAACTTAAGTTATCGCTCTCAAAATGCTTGTGCTTTTTCGCTTAAGAGGTCATAGCAATATTCTTTTATTAATCCCAAGTAATCATAGTTGGTTACATCTATACTGCAGATTTACATTGCAAAATTATTAGCTACATTTCACACCTTTTTAAAAAAGGAATGGTGCGTGTTTCATTTCTACATTTTTGCTTTGAACATATAGCTAACTAGCACAGCGTGAACACATGTAATACTATTTAAAAGTATTTTTAAAATATATTTACTGTGCTTCAATAATAAAATTAAAGATTAATGAGAGCATTCCAATTAATAACACTGAAGTAAAATGTCTTTGTGTAATTTTTTCTCTTAGCCAATAAGATACTTCATTACTCATGTTTACCTATGTGCTGTCCTAATTAATAAAAAAACGAGACAATTGTTGATTTACCGTTGGAAAAAAGCTTATATTCTTTCATGTAGTGAAAGTGTAGAAGCCTTGTGAAGACACGTGAAGCATTTGCTAGTTAAAAAATATCAACTCAGAATGTCCTAGATGCCGGAGGAATGGCGCTCGCATGCCATACAAGTTAGCTGGACAGAGGGTACTAATGATGTGAAATATAGAGCACAGCCATCAAATGTACACACGTCGAAAACAAAGTAACGCAGTACTCTGCGAACTAGTGAAGCATTTACCTTGCAACAGACGCAAGGTCAAGGTGTAGTATAACGTGACTGTATTGTTTCTTCTCGCATTGAGGCGGTTGTCGTGGTAACGCTATACTTGCCTGCAGTTGTTTGCATGCGCGAAGGATAACAGTACAGTCCACGTGTAGTATACCCATGGAAAACGCATACGAATAACTTAACAATATACGTAAGATATCCCAAGTTTTCTAGTAGTTAAGTCAGTATAACGTTAAAAGAAATAAATATCGAGATAAATAACTTTGAAGAATAGCGTCATGAAAGAAGAAAATGTTGATTTCACGGCTTATAGCGATGTGATGATTTAAAGAGTGTATTGTGAAGTATTTTAACGTAAATACGCAAAGAGAACCAAGCAAAACGTTTATATGAACAAGCGATAGGAATTAATCATTTATAAGCATCACAAATAGGGAACTCGAAAACCCTTCGCAACTACTTTGAAAATAAACTGCAAACAACGCAGTTTAAGAGTTTCTTAATCATGTTCCTTCTAAAACTACTGATAAATTGTCAAATATCGTGTAAGGTAATTTTGAAAATCTCCATTGTAGCAGCATCGTTCACCATTTGGGATGCTTTGGTCTATGTTATTCAGTTAGTGTTACTAAAACATTGGTCTCATAGTTGTTTGGTGGCTGAATGGTTAGACTGCTTGGCTCTCACCAAGGTGGGCCGGGTTCGATCCCAGGCGACCACAAAGTGAGATTTGTGCTGGACAACACGGCGTTGGGCGGGTTTTCTTCGGGATATCCGGTCTCCCCAGCCATCTCATCTTCATCTCATGTATCAGCTGCCTGCGCTGCCGTATGTACTAAAAGCGAGAGTTCAACACTACACGCATATTTCATTTCAAAGTTGTTTGGTTCCCTTTGGTTACTCATAAGCAGTATCTGTTAACTTTAGCAAATATGGCATTTTTCCTAATTCTACGGTTATGCGAAGAATTCCTTACGTTATTATATACGAATCATATAAACAACTCTAATAATTACAAACTCAGGAAGTTGAACAGTTTCAGCCTACCCAAAACATATGATGCCGTTTATATATCTATCCTCTCGTCAAGAAGAATCTTGTAGATCTCACCTGCATCTGTTTTATTTTCCAGGCTTGCGCGGCAGAGCTTATGAGATTTCACAATCAGAGTTGCCTAGGTGTTAAAGAAAGACACAGAATTTTATGTATTTAATGCAGTTATAATGCTTGAAACTTTCTTGCAATTATTTGAGATATATCGATCACACTTCTAATGTTAATTTACTTACTATAAATCAAATAATTCCGCAAGTTTCGCATTTATCGGGAGATTTCCGACACGCAACACAACACTCGTCTGCTCTCCATGACTACCAGATGCAGAGTAATATAGCGTGACGCTAACTAGAGCGGCTGACGCTACTTTTAAAATCTGTGCGTTGGCCTAACACTGGTTTCAATTCTATCTTTTATAATAGTATACTATAGTTATTTATCATATAATATAATTAACTATTACTGTTATCAAATGAATTTCCGTAACACATAATTACTCAAAAATAATTACGTTTTCTATTTCCACTTTAACTTACGAATATTAGCTTGCACTTTAATTTTATCTATCTCCTTCCAATGCTTCCAGATATTACCTCGCCTTATCTCCACACGTCTCTTTCATGATGATGATGATGAAGATGATGATGATGATGAGGAGGAGGAGGAGCAGGAGGAGGAGGAGGAGGATGAGGAGGAGGAGGATGGGAATGAAGAGGACGTAGAAGAAAATTGTCTATCTGTACTTTTGTAGGCCTTGTTTCTTTATTCTATGTTATTTGCTAGCACTGCAAATATAGTTACATCAATAAACTTTTACTTCTATATCAGGTCTTTCATAGGGCATATTCTAAACTGAATGGGAACACTCTGAATCCTCAAATATTCATTTTTTTACAAAATTGAGTTATTAAACATATAGGCCGATCATAATATGGAGAAACCCCTTATGTTGTGGCATTTTCTGGGTTGTTATGCAGCCATTGTGTCACCAAAACATTCCAACTGGCTGAACCATTTATAATTCCACCAAACCCTGTAAGTCAGGTTTATTAAGATAGTGTGCCAATAAATGAGAAGAAAATGCAAAACATGAGTCGATTTGTGTAATTCTTACCAAAAGATGAAATCATTCAGAGCTTCTAGGAGGACATATACATACAATTGGCCAACATGTGTCAAAAAGAATGAACCTTGTGTAGAATATAATGGCAAAGAGTTCTCTTTGATACCATTTGTTTAATTTTTGTCCTTGTCAGCAATAAAGTGTGGATTAAGTAGTAATTTTTTCATATTTATTACAAAATATTGAGAAAGCCCACATGTTCACTAAATAAATGTTAACATATCTTCAAGAAAATGGACCAAGAATGTCTACAGGGCAATGACATTATTCCTTCTAGATTTATTTCAACGAAAAATGAGGAACAAAATATGTTGTTAAGCATAATTTTAAGACCTGGATTTTTTTTGTATCTCCTGAAAAATTTTGTTTTTTGGACATGCGGGGTTTCTCATGATTCTGATTCAACTATCGTTTTTTCTGTTCTATATTTACGATCTTAATTATTTTTTATCTATTTAATCTTTTCCTTCTTGCGAATATATATTGTCGCGAGCCATTGTTGCGACTGGTAAACTGCCAGCGCGCACAAACGGACAGGTAGTGCAGAGCGGAGATAAAAAGTTTGCCGAAACAGATGAAGAAAGAAACAGATAGATATCTGGAAGATTCGCTTTCTTGATTGTTACAGAAATTTCTACAAATTTCTAGGACAATGAGTGGAGCTATAAAGGAAGCCGCGGACGCCAGTTGACTCAGTGGTAATTGGATTCGATAAGTGTGCGCGTGCAGCTGTGATTTGAAAGTGAACTCTTTTGTTTATTTTTCTGTGCAGAAGTGACGAGAGATTGTGTTGGTTTATATTACGTCATCTTACTGCCAAGGGTGTACAATCAGTGTCTTCTACGGAAATAAGGAGTATTTTGAATTACTGTAAACTTGACTTTTATATTGACGAACCCACAAAGTCAAAATACGAATTTGTGCAATAAGCATTGTCATTAAAATATACATATACTGGGCACCATTATTTTATGATATGATACCGTTATCTGACCGTCTGCATATAAACATAAGAGCAACGATTTCTACAAATGGAATGTTAAAAGCCTCTTTTCTCCACCCAGTGCTCACACCTTACCTGCTTTCAGTAATTCCTTTGTGTTGACTGGCAGCTATCCCATATCCTTTGTTCTGTCACTAATAACACTAATGAGATCATGACAGCTAAAAGGTCAGCTTTTAAAATAGGACTAATCACAGGTTTTCATTTAATTATGTGTCTGGTAGAAAATAAGTGACTGTATATTTGGTGATGTAGATGCTTATCTTATGTCGGCATTTCATTGGGAAAAAAAGCGATTAAATATTCAGGTTATTGATTTAGGCATGGGCATGCATTACATATACTTTTTGGTTTTTAAAAAACTTGCTTCAATGTATAAAAACTGGAAATATGAGAGGTGAATAATAAAGAAGATAAAAAATACGTTATGCTACCAAAGTTTTCACCAAATATTGAAGATTTTGCCTGAAAATGTGGAGTGGGAGCTGAAATTGGTAAAAGCAGTGTCATACTACTTCCTTAGCAACTATTTATTTAGGTAAAATAAGTATAAATTGCCCTGCCCAAAAACTTAACATCGATATTTCATCGAAAATACCTGCTAAATAAAAAAATAATACTTCTATAAGCATTAAACATACATACTGTATTAAGAATAAAGATATCTTTTTAGCCAAAATGAACTTTATAAAATTACAGTGAGTCTAATAGAAAATATTTAGGGCAAATGCTTACAGTTAATGACCATCGTTGACACCTAAGATGCATTATATTTATTAGATTCAATACTAACCCTTCCCAGGATCTTTATTTTAAAATCCATATTGTATATACGAAATAGGTCTTTGCCTTAATATTTAGCTATTCATAACTACAACACTAGAGGAAAACAGAACTTGATAACTCAATCACATAGAATAAAATTATATGAAAGAAAGATTGATTATATTGGAGTATATTATTTAACAAATTACCAATAAATTTTAGAAATATTACTCCATTACCTACGTTTAAACATATATTGACTAATTTTCTTAAATCAAAAGCTTACTATGACGTGGATGAATTTCTGAACGATAATGATATTGTAATTGACCTACAGTAACTTTTTATCAATGTATTTGTATTACAACCATCTTTATGTATTATTTTAGCACTTTAACTGTTATAACCTGTAACTGTATTGATTGTCTTTATTTATTTTTAACTGGACTATGATGTTAAACAAGTTTTTAATTAGTTTTTTATAGATAGAGTCAACACGTAAATTTCAATGCCATGGCCGGGATTTGAACCAAGGATCTCCTGGTTTTCGTCCAGTCGCTCTTAACTTTGAGCTACCATGGCCAACGTGCCATCCTGACATTAAATTCTCCAGTTGACTCGTATATTTCCCCGGTAGACCACTAGGGGCTCTCGCATCCGAGATACACCGTTTGTGGCGACTTACTATCGTAAGTACTTAAGTCCCAGGCTTCATATTTTAACTCTTATTATTTTAGTTAATTGATGGAAATTAATTATTTCTCCACATTAGCCGTATACAGGCTAAGCTTTTTGTACATAAAGTCAACATGTAAATTTCAATGTCATGGCCGGGATTTGAACCATGGATCTCCTGGTTTCCGTCCAGTCGCTCTTAACCTTGAGCTACCATGGCCAACGTGCCATCCTGACATAAATTTCTCCAGTTGACTCGTATATCCCGGTAGACCACTAGGGGCTCTCGCATCCGAGATATACCGTTTGTGGTGACTCACTATCGTAAGTACTTAAGTCCCAGGCTTCATCATTTAACTCTTATTGTTTTATTTAATTGATGGAAATTATTTCTCCACATAAGCCGTATACAGCCATATACGGGAAAATATACGAGTCAAATGGAGAATTTAATGTCAGGAGAGCACGTTGGCCATGGTAGCTCAAAGGTTAAGAGCGACTGGACGGAAACCAGGAGATCCATGGTCCAAATCCCTGCCATGGCATTGAAATTTTCATGTTGACTCTATCTATCAAAAACCTTAGCCTGTATACGGCTAGTGTGGAGAAATAATTAATTTCCATCAAGTGACTAAAGCTTTTAATTGAGTATTCTATTGTACTTATTATAAAAAGCAATAAAATTGAATTGAAAAATTGAATGCACATTTTTTCTTTCATTTATGCTCTAGGTAGAGCAGGGCGTACTCCTAGCTAAAGAAAAATCCCCATCTGGTAGACGAGATTTGAGCCCGGAACATTTGGAAGCTAGCCTGCTAACCACCAGGCCACATATGCAGTCCAAAACAGAATAAACACATATCTACTTAAGAATGCTTTACTGATAGATCTATCTGGACAAGGTTTCAGTGTGTAAAAAACTTGTTGAATTTTTATTAACTATAAAAATATATGGGCCATACCTTGGCTGTGTGGCTAGATCACGTGGCTCTCACCTAGGCGGCCCGGTTCGATCCCAGGCGACCGCAAAGTGGGATTTGTGGTGGAAAACATCGCGCTGGAGTGGGTTTCCTCCGGGTCCTCCGGTTTCCACCAATTGTTCCATCATTCATTCATCTCAGGCGTTGGGGTCATCACTCAACCCTGATCTCATCTATCAGGTCAATATGTTTGGGCTCGCTCTGAGGGTACCCGGTGACTCCTAACACCAGCATAGTTGAGGAAGGAAGAAATAAAAAAAAATTATGTTAAGCATAAGGTAGATGCCCGGAAAGCATTTGTCATTTGAGGATAACGTTGCAATTCATGAAGGACTGCAGCGATGGAAATTTTCTTGCTGATTTATGAATCAAAGTAGTTTGTTCCTTTATTTTATTTAGTTTTAGTATTTCTTCGCTATTTAGGAGGCGTGTCCGTAAAATAAGGTCTCCAATTTTATTTAATATAGAAAACATGTTTATTGTTAATGAATGTTACACTGATGGAAAGGCGGAACTTACAACTATATTTCAACGTAATCACCATTGCGACCGATGTACTTTTGCATGCGCTGTGGCAGTTTTTGTATATCCTTATCATAGCACTCTCCCGCTAAGTTGTGCAGGCAGCGCTCAACCTCGTTTTTTCAAATCATCGGCGGTCTGGAAATGTGTTCCACCCAGGTTGTGATTTCAACTCAGGAAACAGACGATAATCACTAGGTGCTAAGTCTGAACTGTAGGGGGATTGGTAAGGATGTCCCATCCGAACTGGTCCAGGAGACCCACCTCGCACACACCTTGCGATAATGCAAATGTTCGGTCAAAATCTTCTCAATCGTAGTCTTACTGACTTCAGGGATAAGTTCGCACAGCTCGCGAACTGTCACACACCGGTCTTTAAGCATTTCTTGCTTCACTTTTGCAATTGTTTCGGAGGAAACCGAAGGCCGACCAGAACGCTGTTCGTCATAGACGTCTGTACGTGCGTCTTTGAACTCTGACCCACTCTCGCAAGTTTTTGACGTCCATACACTGTGGCTCATAGACTTGGCATAACTGACAATGAATTTCAGTGAAGGTAGTGCCCTTGGCACTCAAAAAACCGGATCACTACACGCAACTCGCACTTGGTGGCTGAAGTGATAGGAAGCTCCATCGCAAACGCTGCCTAGCCAAGACTAATGGTTGTAACGGGTTCGTTGGGATGGGGATTTGAAGGGGTGAAACCAAGCTACACGCCAGTGTTGCCGGATTTCGCTTAATAGCGTTCCACACGGCTCCAGCGCCTTGGAGGTCTTATTTTACAGACACGCCTCGTACCATAATTACGTTGTAATTGTGAGCCTATTTAATAAATAATCTATGGTACTCAATTAATGCCGCAATGTTTAAAAATAATAAAGAATATACATTTTAAAGCTGGTATTACAAAGAAGTTAATGGGATTTACTCAAGGTGACTCATATTCGGCTGATAACCGTGTGAAAACGTTATGCTTTTGGCACATGCTGAAGTTCTTACGATACAATTATTCAGGAACTGTTGAATGAAGAAACAAGTGTTGCCAAAACTGTATTGATCAATCCTCATTAACGTGTTCCGACCATTTTTGTTTGGATGGAGGCCGAGAATGAACAGTTCCGTGGATTTTAGCTCTATAGATTTTCATACCAAGAGCTTATGCTAGCTTTCATATGAACTGTCAGGTATTACATAATCTTTAATTTATTTACTATCATTAACGTATGCGGCATGTCATGGTAATTTTACAATATTGCTTTATTTCTGTGATATACGAGCGCTGTTCAATAAAGAATGATTATAATTTTTTTACGGTCATAATTTTTCGCACTAAAATTCAATCTTATTATATCCTGTTAGCTTAATGTGAAAAAAACATTCCATAGTAGCTTCATTGTCGGTACTCCTGGTTCCCGCCTGTGAGAGCCAGGCAAGTTCAGACATGTTCATTATCGTCTACCGCTGCAAAGGAGGTAACATGCAGTTAAAGTTGATGTCAGAGGCAGATCGGGAGTTTCTTTCAAACTTAATCTCTGCTGATGAAACTTCACTACATCATTTTGATCCTGAGAGTAAACTGCAAAGCTCAGTGGGCAAAAGTGGTTGCTTCTGCTGGGAAAGTTATGGTCATCTCATTCTTTGATATTCATGGAATGGTTTATCAGCATGTTGTAGAATTAGATTACTTCCGTAAAAACCCTGGCATAATGCATTGCTTACCTTAGGAGCGACTCTCACCACCGATGGGCGTGGCTTAGGCGTGAGGTGATTGGGGAAGTTCCTCGATGCCGTCCAGCATGTCGTCTGCACATCCCTCGAAATCGTACCTCTTGGCTCTGCTGCTGCACTCATATTCAGACGTTGCTGAGTAATCACTTTCCGAATCACTGCTGCTACTGTCGTCATTAACAGTGATCGTTAGCTTTTCCACCTCTGTTTCTAGGAGACCCTTAGTTTTTATATATTTCTCTTCCACTTAGTGAACATGCCGGCAAACTGGACCCCATTCTGCTTCTCCTATTTCACCAAATCGCTGTTCGCACAAACGCCACACGTCTCCCATGTTGAAGCTCACATTGCAAAGCGCAACCACATTTGCCCAAAGTTTTTCTATGGCATTCAGGTCGGGATGGTACGGTTGTAAGCGGAGAACTACGTGCCCATCTTCTTCTAAAATTGGATCCACAATATATTTCTTATGTTTTGGCTTATGCAACTTTATAAGATCATATAGTTCCGCTTTCAGCATATGGCTTCCGAACGGAATCCTATGCTTAACCAAACAGTCTTGCATATCCTGCTTTTTTGTGTTCGCTGTGGGGCATTTTTCTCTGGTCACATTATGATATGAAGCGTTGTCTATCACAAGAGCAGATTTTTCTGGAAGATTGGGCTTTAGTTTTTCTTTAACTGCATTGTAACTGATAAATTTCACAGATTTAGTGTTCCCAACAAAGCACGTGATAACCAAGTTCACTGTCTAGATGAGAATACACACTGACCTTTGCACATACAGGTTGACGCATACGGCTGGGTGGGAGGGAGTGAGGGAGGAACTGGCATACATGAGGCGCCAAGCGGATATTGAAAACAGGCTCGCCCGCTGAACACTCAGGGCTTTTATGGGAATAAGGCTACTCTCCCTGCACACACATCAGTAACTGGACAATACTCAGGGATGTCCTGATAATAACAAGTCCATATCAGGCGCAAAAGACCACGTTTTTTCCGTGAAGCAGGCTGGATGCTGCACCACGACAATGCGCGGCCACTTACTGCCAATGTTGTTGCTGAATATCTTGCAAAAATCAACGTGAAGTGCATCCCTCACCCTCCCTATAGTCCGGATTTAGCCCCACGTGACCCTTTTCTATTCCCTAACTTGAAGAAACGCCTTCGTGTGAGGCATTATCCATCATCAGAAGCAGTGGCGAAAGCTGCTGAGGCGATTTTTAAGGATCTCTCAAAAATGATTTCCAGCATGTCTTTGAAGACTGGCAGAAACGCTGGGACAAGTGAGTCGCGTTCAAGGAAGACTATTTTGAGAAGGGCCATCAAAATTATTAGAATAAGTAAAGCTACGTTGTCAAAAAAATTGTGATCATTCTTTACTGAACAGCCCTCTATTTTACTCTCGATTTGTTTATAGAGTTCAGGAATATTTCAAAGATATAAAATGGCTATACAACACAAATGTTTCCCAAATACGTCTGTTAATTTACGGGAAACCCCGACTGCTATTCACTGTTGGTGGCATTCCTTTAACATAGCGATGTCAGTGTTACAAGTTCTGTAGACAGAAGTTAAAGTTTTGCTGCGGGTGAATTTAGTGTACCCCATGAGTAATGAGAACTCGTTCTGGACAGAAAAGATTAGTTATCTACTGCATTTGATCCTCGGATTAGCGATTTAATTATTTTTAGCTTGCTGGTGTATGTTTCTAACCAGGTGGATGACCACTTAAGGTATAATGATGTCTTGAAAGATATGATTACATCGATATTTGGAGAGCTGATATCTATTTTCTGCATGGGCAGACCAGTTGAATCTTTTATTTATTCGTTTCCAGATATATTTTAATGCAATGTGATCCAGACTAATTAATTTACTGAGTATTCGGGTGTATTGGTTTGATTTCATTCATTATCGTTTTTAATATTTTGATTCTATATAAGCTATTATGGCAGACTGAGAATTTTTTAGATAAGAAACTACAAGTGTGACACCGAAATGTTTTAGAAATTCAAAAAAGGATTAGGTTTAAAACATTTAAATAATTTATGCTTTTTCAACTCATTTTTAATTGGATGAGACCAGTTCTTAAAGAAATTATAACGTCCTTCCTACGGTATATCTGACCATATTTTCAAACTGTCCATTCCGCTTCATATAATTCCACGTATTTTATCTTTTAACTTTGAAAACAAAAGAAATACAGGATGTTAGGTGAGAGTTGTTTAGTCGAGGGTCTATGTGGAGTTTAGGGCATCGAGATAGTCAATTGTCAGTTTACTTTTATGTCACGGTGCGTTATCATTATATAAAATTGCTTTTCCTTTTGAGTGCTCTTTTTTGGAAATTTTAAAACATTTGTGGTAAACGAGATTTGTTTGCCAATCGTCACTAATAGTGTGTCTTATCTTCAAGTGCTATAATAGCAATATAGCCTATTATAGATAAAAATAACTAACAGGTAACCAATTTGAAGGAAATTTGTAGTTTTAGATTCTGTTTGAAGAACTAGTCAGCAGATTGATTTATGTGCAATCCATCGAAGTGTAGTGTGTGTGTGGTGTTTTAGGGCCCGTCGACAACAACGTCATTTGGGCACCATCGAAGTGTAAATTCTTTTGGATTTTGCCCACAGAAATGCCCAAATTCGACCTACTAAATTTATAAAATGAGCGATCTGTCTTCTTTCATCATTGCTTGAACAGATGTTCATCTGTAATTGGGCAGTTTTGGGACTTACTTAATGAAAGTTCATCAGTAACGAGAAAAAATACCTGTTTTGAATTCGCTGTGCCAATTACGTTCAAGTGATAACATCTATTTTTCAGGAGTGGGACCAGTTACGAACGTCTGGACCTTTTTTAAATACACGTGGATTCTTTGTGAACGAGTGACAGAGAACTGTACAGTGCATAGAACTGTAGTGGCAGCGACGAGAGTTAGGACTGTTTTTGATACTTAAAATGTCGACGTTTTCATTGCAAGAACAGCGTGTAATCATTCGTTTTCTTAATTTTCGTGGTGTGAAACCTATTGAAATTCATCGCCAGTTGAGTGAGGAATGTGGTGATAGTACCATGGGTTTGTCTAATGTGCGTTCTTGTGTGTGACAGTTCAATGAAGGCAGAACAATAGGTGTCACATCACTAAAATGGAGAAAACAAATGATTACACGCTATTCCTGCAATGAAAACGTCTCCATCTTAAGTATCCACGTGTATTTAAACAGAGACAAACAGAAATTCCTATCTGGTCCCAGTCCTGGACAAAATGTGAAATGATGCTCAAATGAGTCCAGGGTCATCACAGCTTAGAGTTATCCGACATTAGTGCTTCAGGATAAGGGAAAGCACCGCAAAAACCTCATTCAGGTAACTCAGCCTGACCTAGATTGGAACTCGGGACGTCTTGAATGTGAGGCAGCGATTTTGATTTTGAACATAATGTATTTCATTTTCAGATTTATAAAGGAATTTGATGTATATCCTGGATATATTGATTTTTTAAAATCTGGAATTTATTCTTAGTTGTAGTATGCTTACTGTTTTTCGCAAATAGTTCCAAAACTCTAACTTTAAGGTAAGGTATCTTCATTTATGTATATTCAAGTAATAAATAGCAAACCGGAAAATATAAATATAATGGTATATATATCATTAGCTCCTTATCTAAGCGATTAGTAGCGCTGCACCTGTATCCAGGATGCATTAGCAACCTGTTGCCCGCCTCGGTAGAGTAGATGGTAGCGTGTCTGCCTCACGCTCAAGAGGTCCTGAGTTCGAATCTCGGTCAGGGTGAGTTACCTAGATAAGGTTTTTTGGGGTTTTCCCTTATCCTTCAAGACGAATGCCAGGTAACTCTAAGCTCCAAGGACCCTAGACTCATTTGAGCATCATTTCACCAATTTCATTCATCGTCAGATATGACTTAACGTTGGAGAACGTAAATTACAAAAAAAAAAAAAAAAAAAAAAAAAAAAAACTTCATTTGTTTCTTTTCGCACGCTTTTTGTTTATTATTTATCCCTAGCAAATGAAAACTAAACACTATTGGTACTTTAAAAATCTACATCTATACCCAAAATACTTTATAATTACTATTGGTGACATTTCTTGCCTCCGGAGCCACAAAAGGTGGAGGAATTTGTTCTCCGATTATTTACAGGGGAATGTATACCTTTGAAAATGTATGAAAATTAAAATTCGTTTAAAAGAAGAAGAAGAAAGAAATACAGCAAGGAAACAAACGCCGGAAACATTCCCTAGTAAAATTCATTGCAAATATAAACTATTGAAGCAGATCGAATAGACTTCAACAGCATCAACTTACAAAACACTTTGAAGTAATTGTATTTTTTATTAGAAAAAGTGAATTGTAAATTTTTTCATTGCTGTTAAAGCAAACAGGAAGGAGCTTCTGTGACTCGTGGACGCACAAGGCCGACAAATGTCCACTTTTGTGTCATAAATTCTTACTGCAAGGCGGAAGAGAAGAGAGTTAACAATGGTCATACACAGCAGCTGCAATAAACCACTTTTTGCTGAACTGCCGCCGCTGCCGCCGACTCTGATGTGGAGACGTATACACGGATAGATGTAAATTACCTGGTGTAGATTACACGAGATAGGACACCGTGGGACTGGACATTTTCCTACCATAAATTAGTGCTGCGATGTCAGCTGGTGTTATTTGAAATGCCGTCCGTGCGTGTACCTTTAAATTATTCCAGTCGACACCTGAGAAGTGCCGCGGTTAAATAAATCAGTATCTGCACGTACCAATTGTTGGAAGATGAGGTAATGCGGTAGTGCAGACTTGCATGCTATGCATCTTATTGCAGGGCGTGGACCTGTGCACACATCCGGAGGCGTGTTAAGTGCTCAACATCACATGACACGTAAATCAATTTTGTTAGCCAATCACTTACGTGCTTAGCTAATAGAATATTGCAGCATACGACATCTGATAGGTAACTTACAGTTCGTGGTTAGCCAATTACTTTTTGTAACACTTGAAAAAAAAAACATTTAAAAGCAACAACAAATCAAAATTGTTTTCTGTATTTTATTGGATATTAAAATAAAATAATTGATTAAAGAAAGTTATGTGACAGAATCATTATCAATAAATTACAAATGGCTAAGAAGGCTTTTTATATTCATGGACGAATCGGTGGTCCATCTCATTTGTGTAGTGTTTAACGCCAGCTTTTACTATATGCAGCACCGCAGGTGGTGACACTGATAGTACATGAGATGAAGATAAAGCACCGGTGGAATGAGATGGCGGGGGAAACCGGAGATCCCGCAGAAAACCCGCCCCAGAGCCGTGTTGTCCACCACAAATCTCACTTTGCGGTCGCCTGGGATCGAACCTGGGCCGCCTTGGTGAGAGCCAAGTGGTCTAACCACTGAGCCACGGCCTGGCCTAAATAATCTGCGAAAATACTTATCTTACCAAAGTGCACAAGCATCTGTGTTCATCGTTTTAAGGTTCATGTAGGCGCAAATTGAATAAAATCTTTCAAAAAGTCAGTTTTTATTTATAAGTTAACTATAATTAAATAATCATTTGTATTTGGAGTCTATTACAGAGGATTATAAGTAGTCCTACACGAATTTTTAAGTGTGTCTTTGCTCAAGACCAGAATGCCTTAAGAACTTCATTCCAAACACGTACTTTTTATTCAAATTTTGCAGACCGTAAGCATAAATTTTATCTTGTCTAAGAATAATTAATTAAATAATTAATTAAACAATTCACAACTTAAAATCTAAGAGATTTGGAATTACGTATCATAATACTTATGTTATGAATTTCAGAACTATGTGTTAACTAGTGTAACCTCAATCGAGCAGACAATTTTAAAGTCAGGAAGAGAAAGATCTTATATTGCCTCTAGCTCCTTCCTGGGAGTTTAGCCTTGAATTTACTGTATACGGTGTTCTTGCTGTTAGCCTTTATGTTCCAAAAGGTATTGTGTCCCCTCTGAAGTAGAGGTATTTGTTCCTATACCAATATTGGGATTGTATTGTGACAAAAAACGTCCAATGTACTGCTGTTACATTTATTCTTGTAATCACTCTTGGTAAACCATTCTTTAAAACGCTCATAATTTTACTTTATGATAAATCAGATAAATATTTGTATAAACATTTCATTACATGTTTCCTTGTAGACAGAATGGCAAAAACCGGGTACAGTACGCGATAGTCACATATTTTAAGGACCGATGAGTTTGCAATTCGCTTGTTTTTGTACGCTCAAGAAAAAAAATGCATAACGAATTCTCGTTTGAGAAAAGTACTCGTATAACTACTTGAAAATACAAACTGACAACAAAAGGAAATGGCTAATAAAGCAATATTTGACATCAGTGGTGCTTTTAACTACATATACACAGAAAAGAGCTGGAGCTGTTTCTGAGAAAATCAAAGCCTTTGAAAAATTTTCCATATAAAGAGCAGTTAGGGGTAAGGGGGATTTTTGTTTTGAAAATATTCGTATCGCATCCTTGGAAGATATTGATCCCAAATGGTAAGTTTGGTTTATTGGTATATAACATAACTTTTTACTTATTCTGTTTACACACACGCACAAAAGCAGAATTTTATAAAAAGCAAGGACCTCAAAATATATAATTTATTTGAAATCTCTGCACACAACTTTTAGATGGAATTTAGGTAATAAAGAAATTAACAAGGTGGAAATAACTCCAAAGAGGGAGAGACTGAGATAGAGGAATAGAGTGAGAGAGAAAGTATTGCATTAACCGAAATGGTTACGGTGTGTTTTGATGATGAAGTGTTCATAATTATGAAGCAAACAAATTTAAAACAGACCATAAAATAAGCACAACATAAAATAGCTGTTCTTGATGGAGATTAAGCCATACAAGGGCATACATGCTCCTGTAAATAATCGGAGAACAAATTCCTCCACCTTTTGTAGCTCCGGAGGCAAGAAATGTTACCAATAGTAATTATAAAGGATACGGTATGCCGGAGACAGCTGTCAGATTTAGGATTTTATCTCCATTAACCTTTACGTTACTACCACTTTTCCCGCTAGGATATCAAAGTGTAACAGGCACCGTTCTGACAACAATACATTTGTTAGCCTACTAAGCACTAGGAATGAGGAGCACATTCCAAATTTAATTACAGAAAACAGGTTGTTAAAGCATCCTGGATACAAGTGTAGAGCTACAAACTGCTTTGGTACTAGGAAATTAGAAGGAAATTGCTCTGGTCTACAGAGTTACTGAAGATGGTGATACATCATCTTAGGCTTCGTAAGTTTCTAAAAATAGTTTTTCAAAATTCATTCTATCTTTTTAAATAATGCGCAGTGCTAGTACGTAACCCTCCCATATATGCATTACCTGCAATAAGTAACGAAGGCATTTTATCTGCAGATCCCACCAGATGTGGAGAAAAAAAGTGAAAAGTAGAACAGGAAAAAAAATTCACCAAAATATTCGCGTGGGTATGCAGACGTGCATGTTTTTATGTGCCAACAAGAGAATTAAAAAACCAATAGTACGTTTAAAACCAAATTTTGGAGCTTAACTCACCATGCTTCATGGGTAGCACATGAAAATTTTCAAGAAAAGTTCCCCAACTCCAAACTATCGTTTACACTGAAAAGTTGTCCATATTTTCATTTAATACAAAATGCTCCAATCTTCATTACAACATAAAAATTTCAACATTTTCGTGACAAAATATAGTCTGTGAAGACCCCATTCATTCTGAATGACTTTGTGTATGGTAAATCGTAAAAGAAAAAATTCATAACAAAGAATCCTTGCTTCATTAGTGACACAATGTGGGATAAATAAAAAACACTGCAGCTTAAACCATATCTGAGATATTTTTTGTAGTTTCTAAGAATACGTTATACTTTTTTCTAATGCGAACTCACTTTTTGGCTTTTTCGTACTCTTGCAAAGAAAACGGGAATTCAAAAACTTAACCTGGTATCCTCTTATTAAAACTGACTCTCGCTTTAGTTTACCTATTCATCATGTCTTCAATGAAATGAATAAATGTGTAATAAAGATTTATCTAAATTAACAACAAATAGATAAAAGCACAACTTTCGTAAGAGAAGTTTGCATAACAGTGCATTAGTGAAATAGGTTTGTTTTTGGATATTTATTTTCTATTGTTCGTTTTACCGAACGACTTGGTTCAGGACGTTCCGCGTTCGTTCCTGTGGACCACGCACTTTTAACCTTGGCTTTTTCGTAATCTTCTGTGGTAGATAGGCGAATGCTGGGATGGTACTGAATTTTGTCCCCCTCAATTTACCTTTTGCTCGGTTTCTAGTTATCCTATTAGATTTCATGGCGTGAGGGTCCATACAGATAGCGCAAGGAAAGACTATTCCCCGTGGAACTAGAGGAAGCTTGGTTGGTTCCAGCCGGGAACTTCTCTGTCTCTGTGTCTTATCGCTTCTTCCCTGGGGCTGCTAACCAGCCACATTATGTCTATGCAGTTGGTATTCCTCGAGGTATCCCCTAAATTGTACACTTGTCTATTACACGATATGGCAAGGCAACCTGAATTTAAAGTATATACTTTGCCTCCTGCCACCTGCGATACAATTTAAGTTATGGTGGATCAGTCGAGAATTAAAATGTTTAATGAGGTGAGATTAATTCAAAATTAATTGCTCCTTCACACTATCCGTGTGTGGGCTAAGATTTCGATAAGTAGTGCCAGACTGAAAAATTCAGTGCCATAGCCCGTCTGGCTGCTATTAACCACTGAGCTACCATGCCAACGTTCTAGTATTCTCGTATTTTTCCGGTAAACCACTAGGAGTTGTCATATAGGTACATATGAGGCAACTACTTTAATGGCGACTTACAGAGGTATTTTTAGAGCTGTCGGGTGACCTTGCTCCGATGTGCGCGAGTGACATCATGCAAATCAATGCTAGGGATAAGATCTCTGCTATTACAAGCAGACTGCTGATAAAGCTAGTGGGTTAGATGACAGATGCCTAACCTGAAACCCCTTTTTCTACAAATAGACAATTTAAAATAAATCAAACATAAAATACCTATGCGCAAAATTACGTCATACGTCACGTCTAAAACTACCTCAGTACTATGCTTTAAGTACTTGAAGGCCTGAGCTTTACAGTTTAGACAACTGTTAGGTCAATTAATGGCGTATTTAGCACAAGGTTTGGATAGAGTCAAACTGAATATATTGGTTCAAGTCCCAACAATGGAATCTATTTCTCTGAGGTACTGATTCCTTCAGTTTGATGCATTGTTGGTACCTATGCCGAGCGGGATGGCTCAGGCGGTTTCATTTGTGGCCTGCATTCGCGATGTCCAGGTTCAATTCCCATGGTCGGCATAGCTGACCCATGGGCTTTTTCGGAGGTCTGCCCGGTCGCCAAGCAAATGCTTCACATCCCCCGATTATCCTGTCCCTCCATTCCATCTCCATTATCATTTCACATAATCTATCATCTGGTGGTCTCTTTCGGGACAGAAAGTGTTCGGCGGGAGATTCGACGCTGCATGGCAGGATGATAAGCTCCTGGTAAACACTTCCTCTTCCAGTAGGACGGTTTCCGGTCTCCGGGCCAGCCTGGTGGGACGGATGTCATTGACGTCTACTTGAGTCCGAAGACTCCGGCCTCTAATAACCCCTGAGACGATGGAGAACTCCGGGGCTCTTTCAATGGGACAATACCTGGAGTCTAAAAAGACCCCATCGACAACAACGTTAAGACGGGTGGAAGTAGATACGCCACTTACACGCTTCAACCCCACAGGGAAGAGTACCGAATAACCTCGGTAGGGCCGCCTGATGATCTAGTACACACACCTTCTACTAGCTCTGCAAGCTAGTACACGGAAATTTTAGGCAACCCTCTGCCCCCTCCTGGTGGCCGAAGCCTGTCCGGTGATACCCGATCTCCCGCGGGTGTCAGGAATACACTGTCCCCTCGAGTCCAACCAAATCCGAACAACTCCCATTCGGGAGGGGCTCGAATGTTCGGTCCGTGGTTCGTCTTAGTAGCATTAGAGCTACCACGAGTGCTAAGGGTCCGCAGTGCTCGCAGCACAGCAGCTGAAGTGGACGAATCTCCTCCCCTACGGGAGGTGGGAGGGATTAAGAGTAGGACCTACACAGGCAGCCGTCGCTGACCTCCCTCGTATACCAGGCAGTTACCGAGCTATCCCAGAAGGGGGCGCGGCCCCTCCGTGGCTCTTTCCATAGGGTAATACCTAAAGATTAACAAGCCCCCCCTCATCTGGTCCGAAAACACAAGACGCGTGGAAGTGGATACGCCACTTACGCACGCCAACCACGAAAGGGGAAGGCTACCAAACAACATCGGTAGGGGCGCCTGGTGATTTAGCACAACTTCTACTAGCTATGCAGGCAAGTACGCGGGAATATATGGCTTCCCTCAACCCCGTCCGGAGACGTACCCGATCTCCCACGGGTATCCGGAACTACTGCTCCTCGAGTCCAACCCAATCCGAACATCTCCGATGAGGGAGGGGCTCGGCAGTTCGACTCGAGGTTCCTCTAGTAATGTCAAAGGTACCACGAGTGCTAGGGGTCCGCAGCGCCCGCAACAAGACCGCTGAAGGGGACGGATCCCCACCCTACGGGGGGTGGGAGGGATAACGGTTGTATAGTACTGCCAGAGAGCTTCAAGCTGTTAAATAGTAGGGAGCGTGGCCTCTAAACTGTCGTGGCTCATTGGGTCGGCCACCCCTGTCTCCTCTCGCCTCATCCTTCCTCCCGGAGGTGTCCTACTTCACATCTGGTCTCAGTACCGAATCCCTTCCACTCCATTGTTGGTGCTTCTGTGTCTAATATCACTTACTTCGAAATACCATGGTTGTTTATCACGATATATATGAGAGGTAGGCTAGCATCAAACTAAGAGAGGCAAAAAGACAGAAAGAATAAAAAAATCGTTGATCTGAAACAATGCCTAAGCCAGTCAAGCGCTTTCACCAGCAGCTCGGCAGATGCCGAAGGACATGTCATGAGCAGTGTAATCGTAATTCACTTGTTTCCTCATGTCGTGTTAATATGGTCGGTCTCACTAAGCCAGTTAACGGAAATGTCCATCTCGGTGGAACAAAAACACACATCGGCTTTTAACAACATGAAACTTGTTGTTAGGTTTTTGTGTTGAATGTTCTTTCAGACCGACCAAAGTCGTTACATTTCAGGAGCATGATGCCAGCAATCAAAGTCAACTCACTGCATCAACTCGTGACACTGTCGCTTGCTTCGACCGCGTTCCTGCAGTAAACCAGATAACATTTATAGTCGTGACGGTTTCACCAAGCTCTGTTTTCTTTATACTTTTATCTCTCTTAGTAGTTATGATATTGATCAACCAAAATATTGTCGAAACAATGTAGTTTCACTTTTATTAACGATTTTTTGAAGGTACTATAACCTAGCTTTTGAGGATATGTTCACTTTTCAATAGCTATGCTTTATTCCCATTTTTCTTTCTTTACGATTCAATTTCGAAATTCCAAATTCCGTCTTCTTATCTTCTATTTCGGGCTGGTTCATTAGATTGAAGAGGGCGAGCTACCTGGATAATGTTTTTCAGGGGTTTTCTCTTATCCTAAAAGATGAAAGTCTCGTAACTCTAAGCTCTATGGACTCTGGGCTCATTTGAACATCATTTCACCCATTCATGGTCCAATATGACTTAACGTTGGAGGATGTAAATAAAAAACAAAAATGGAAAGGACTAATTCCTCCGTCTCCAACTTAGTCACTCAAGCTCCTCTAGGTATCCCATCTACTCCAATGTCTGCAATTTAGATTTCTCGGACTCAATGTCCAAATCTCTACTCCATAGTATGTTGTAATATTTTCCAATACCATTCTAAAAGTTTGTTTTACTTTTTTAGACATAACCTTGCTCCATAGAACCCCATTCAGCTCTCCTTGCCTGCAACACTTTTAATGTACGACGTACGTCCAAAAAGGAAGCTCTGTTTAGTAATAAAATTAAACTGCATACATATACAGACAAATAATTTATTGCACAAAGTTCTTCAACTCTTAAACTACTTTTCCACATAACTGCCGAAATTTTGCAGGCACTTGTCATAGCGAGGCAAAAGTTTTTGTGTACCTTCTTCATAGAAGTTTTCGGTCTGTGTCTTCAACCAGTTGGAAACATTTTGTTTCAGCTCTTCGTCATTGTTGAAGTGTTGACCAATAATGAAAGATTTGAGATGCAAAAACAGATAAAAGTCGCTAGGAGCGAGGTCAGTGCTGTACGGGGTTTAGTCGAACACTTCCCAGCCAAATCCCTGTAGGATGTTTTTCGTCACATTTGCGGTGTGTGGTCGTGCGTTGTCGTGAGGAAACAACAACTTTTGACAGCATTCCTCGGCGCTTATTCTGTATTGCGCGGCGCAATTTCCTAAGTGTCTCGCAATAAACATCTGCTTTCATTGTTAGACAACACGGTGAGAAATCAATGAGTAAGATGACTTTCCTGTCCCGGAACCCTTCCCGTAGGGGGGGGGGGGATGCGTCCCCTTCAGCTGTCGTGGTGCGGATGCTGCGGACCCTTGGCAATCGTGGAACCTCTGACATTACTAGAGAAACCTCGGGACGAACTGCCGAGCCCCTCCCGTAAATGAGTTGTTCGGATTGGGTTGGTCTCGAGGGGGCAGTGTGTTCCCGATACCCGTGGGAATCGATAACGTCTCCGGACGGGGTTGAGGGAAGCCATTAATCTTCCAGGGTACTAGCCTGCATAGCTAGTAGAAGGCGTGCTAGATCGCCAGGCGACCACACCGAGGTCATATCGGTAGCCTTCACCTTTGGTGTTGGCGCGCGTAAGTGGCGTATCCACTTCCATCCCGTCTTGTGTCCTAGGACCAGATGGGGGGGGGCTTGTTTGTAGTCTAGGTCTTGCCCTATGGAAAGCCCCACGGAGGACGCCGGGTGCCCTTTGGGATAGCTCGGATACTCCCTGGTTTAAAGAGGCCCGGGTCTTGGTCCTATGGGTCCAGGACTGATGGGAGTAGAACCTCTGCGCTTAAACTGTCCCAGAACACCGTGCATATCATTTTTCGAGGTGTCAAGATTTGTTTCGGCTTAACCTTTGCTGGGGATGAGGTGTGCCTCCATTCCATTTATTGACGCTTACTTTCAGGGGTGTCATAAGAAACTCAAGTTTCATTTCCTGTGACTATCTGTGTCAGAAATTCTCCGCCGCCTTCACCATAAGGGGTCAAAAAACTGAAGTGCACTACCCATCCCTTTTGTTTTGAGTTTCTCAGTAAGAATCTTTGGCACCCAACGTGAGCAAATTTCATGAAATTTCAGTTTTTCGTTAAAAATTTCATGAACTAGTGATCGTGAGATCTGGGGAAATTCCATAGCGAGAGAACTAATTCTAAACTTGCGGTTATCGTGGATCTTGCTTGTCATCAATCGCGTGAACCAGTTCTTCTGTAACCAAAGATAGACGCCCACTTCGTTCTTCATCGTGCACTTCATTACGTCCTTCATTGAACTGTTGGACCCATCTTCTCACCATTGTATCACTCATCGGATTTTGTCCGTAAACATCGCAAATTTGCCGATAAACTTCAATTGGTTCAGTTTCCTAGCATTGAGAAAACGAATCACAGATCTGAGTTCACAAGCGGCGGGATTTTCAATCAACACCGACATTGTAAACAAGCACAACAAAGCGTATGTGGCTGACAGCGATCTCACAATGGCGCACGTTTCTTCTCCTTTATAAAAAGCGTCTACTGCAAATGTGCGGAACTGCGATAAATTGAAACAGAGCTCACTTTCTGGACGCCCTTTGTATATTTACTTTGCAACCACCATATTTATATAACATTCAATCCAAGTATTTACAGTTCCTATGCCTTTATGTATCCTAGAACTGTAACCAAAACCTTTATTAAGAAAGAGAAAATCTGTGTTTGTGAATAGCAGGTGTGTTTTAATCTAACGTATTCCTCTTATGCGAACGCGACTTTAAGGGATGTGTTATCGCCAACAATACTAGTACTATCTCCGGAAATTTACTGCTAGACTTCTCAAGCGCTTCAACAAGGCTTGCGCGAAGTATTTAACACAGATAGTAAATATGAGGGCTGTTCAATAAAGAATGATCATAACTTTTACGGTCATAATTTTTTCGCACTAAAATTCAATCTTACTATATTCTGTTAGCTTAATGTGAAACAAACACACCGTAGTAGTTTCATTGCTAGTACTCCTGGTTTCCGCCTGTGAGAACCAGACAAGTTCAGACATGTTCAGTATCGCCTACCGCTGCAATGGAGCTAACATGCAGTTAAAGTTGATGTTAGAGGAATATCAGGAGTTTCTTTCAAACGTAATCGCTGCTGATGAAACTTGGCTACATCATTTTGATCCTGAGAGCAAACAGCAAAGCTCAGTGTGGAAATCTCCTTCATCACCTACCACCAAAAAAGCAAAAGTGGTTCCGTCTGCTGGGAAAGTTATGGCCATCTCATTCTTTGATGTTCATGGAATGGTTTATCAGCATGTTGTAACTGCACACACAGCAGTAGCTGGACAATACTACAGGGATGTCCTGAAAACATTGCAAGTGCATATCAGACGCAAAATACTGTGACTTTGTGGGTTCGTGAAATGAAAAGTCCAATTTCACCACTCAAAAATGTTCTTTATTTCCACCGACTTACAGTTAAACTCTTGCCAATTACACAGAATTACTTGCTGCACACAATTACAATTCACCAGTTCGTCCGTTACAATTTCCTTGTACTCGCGATTACATAAACTCCGTTGCACATACCAGTTACGTACAGTCTTCCGTTGCACAACCCTTTCGTTCATTTACACGTCACTGACCAACACTGCCTTCTTACACCAAGAACTGTCCTCATTCACACACTAACCAACTGACTGACTGACTGACTGACTGACTCCGTCTGTCTGTAACCCTCTTTATATCGGAATATCCCGCCTTCTGGTGTTTACAGGATTGTTCTAGTAACAGAAAGATCGAGAACCAGGTGTAGAGAAAACAGGCGACACAGTCATGTTTTTTCCCTGACCACAGTCTGTCACCACCACAAGACAAACGAGGAGGAGGTGTGGCTAACCGAACCTCCCCCGCCTTCCGCTGCCAGCTGCTTTCACAGGGTGTTCCAGCGCTCCCGTTACAATACCACATTTCCATGAAGCAGGCTGGATGCTGCATCACGATAATGTGCGGCTGCATATTGCCAATTTTGTTGCTGAATATCTTGCAAAAATCAACGTGAAGTGCATCCGTCAACCTTCCTATAGTCCGAATTTAGCCCCATGTGACTGTTTTCTATTCCCTAACTTCAAGAAACGCCTTCGTGGGAGGCATTATGCATCATCAGAAGTAGTGGTGAAGGCTGTGGAGGTGATTTTGAAGCATCTGTCAAAAATGGTTTCCAGCATGTCTTTGAAGACTGGCAGAAACGCTGGGACAAGTGCATATAATTCAGGGGAGACTATTTTGAGAAGGACCATCAATATTATGAGGATAGCCCTCGTATATTTAGGCCATCACTGTGAGCTGCCATTTGGTATTTACTGTATCCCCGTCGCTTCTCCAGAGAGTAGAAACTCCATGGACATTTTTATCATCAGAAGGCCACAGGCTAGAGTGTTTCAATACCTAATATTAAGTTGCTTTTTAATAAGCATATGCCATTCAGACCATTGAACTTAAGGGTTGTGAATAATCCTATTGCACAAATCCTACTGTCGGGGTTCATTCTTGTATAAAGCTCAGAGCACGAGATAAATTCTCAGCTAATAGGCCACACATGGAGTAGGGGAAGGTCATGCAGTATCGGCCGGGTTGAGTTTTTGACTTTACTGTGTAACTGAGGTGGTTAATCGGAATCTTACTATATTATTCTCTGTCTAGAGATAGTATAGTGTAATGACTTATTTTTCATTTATAGTAATTTATTACATCGATAGTAAAAAAGCTAGAATTATAAGGCTTGTAGAAAGTGTCTTGCAGTATCGGCCACTGTCTTTTCCGTTACAATATAGATTGTCAGTGACACATTGCACTGCCACATATATAATACAAAAGCGTGAGTACATACTGTCACTATTTCTGTCCAGTTCACAAATGTTTAGTTCTCTGGTTTACAGAATTCACCAATATAGCGCTGCTATAGGCCTCAGAATATCCTCCGTGCGCTAAGAGCTACACTAACCACCATCAAGCACTCAGAGCAGACAAAGAACTGAAGAGAGAAAGAAGATATCCGACTATAGAGCACGTAGATGTACAAGCTTGCTACTGCTTACTGGAAATTCTGTCACATGGAGGCGAAAAGGGAAATCTCAGCAGTGGACGGTACATATAATTCTGTCTATTCACAGTATATATTTTCTGACCTCTGTTTTCTGCAACAAATCAAAACAATGTTGCAGTATTGAATTGAATTAACTATCGGTGTCAATGAAGGCGTGGATCTCAAACATTATTAATTTGAAGGTTTTTTGTTTTGTTTACCGTTTGATGTTGGTACAGAGTCCCGAAATAAAGAAACATCGTGTATATTGCAACAAATGTTTTATATTTATTTCTACATAAGTATAATCGATAAATTGTTTGCAGAAATGATTTAATTACAACTTACATTATGGATACAAAGAGCTTACGAGAGTCAAATGTTTTTCTGTGACATCGCGAGAAACAATAACACAGCCTTCCAGCCGCGCTTGGGGTCCCGAGTTCGATTTCCGGTTGAGAGTGTTTTTTTCCAACTAAAATGATTCCCCATCTTCTCCAGAATCTGTAAGTATGAATGACAGTGTGAATGTGTGCGTGTTCTAATTATAAAGCCCAGCGATTACGAGTTAACACCTCCGGTATGTTCCAAAGGAGAACGGCCGCCGATGTGACCATTGCAGTTAAAGGCGGGGTATAGATGCAAATAAATAAAAAATAACATAACGATAGTAATCTAATAAAACGACAAAAGATTTTTTCTGCCTTGGGATTTATCTATCTGTTGTGCTTATTTTAAATTATGCAAACGTCTTACCAATCGGAGAGGCCTTCACAGGCACTTTTTAGAAATTCATGTGCATGTCACCCTGGTGGTAGACTCGCGAAGCCGATAAAAAAATGATGGCCGATCGTTACCGGAAGTGAGAGACAGTTGAGGGAAGAGTTTTGAGAGAAAATAAACAGTTTGTGGTTCTAGCAATTTTGTAATGGTGAATAGTGTATTTCGAGGAGAATAAAGTGTAGTTTTTGTGTTTCGTAACCTAGTTTTATTATTTCACGAACCCACAAAGTCACAACTTGTGTCAGGAAGCGGGATAACAACATCACGGAACATTATGGCCATGGAATCGGCATTGGAAATGCTTTTGCAGAAGATGAACGAATTAACAGCGAAGTCGGAAGCGGCAAATAACAACTTGGCCGCGAAGATGAACGAGTTAACAACAAAAACAGAAGCGGCAAATAACAACCTGGCCGCAGAGTTGAAAGAAATAAAGACCGAATTGACCACAGAAATGAAGGCAGCGAACGACAGTCTGGCCACGGAAATGAAGGAGGCGAACGAGCTCCTCGCCGCCAAATTTGAGGAACAGTTGGCCGGCGTGAGGGATGACGTGACGGAGCTGGGCAAGCGGATGGGCCAAGTGGACGAGCGCGTAGAGGACCTGGGGAACCGCTTCAATGACCTAGGGGAAAAGGCCGACAATAACGCCAAGTCCCTGAACGCCATGGTTGAAGACGTCGAAGACCTCGCGTACCGCGTAAACAACCTGGAAGGAAAGGCCGACAGCAGCGTCAAGTCCCTGAACGCCATGGTGGAGGACGTCGTCGGCAGGAGACTGAAGGATTTGAAGGCTGACGCACCGAGACGCGACACAACATCGGCGCGCGTCAAACCTCCGAAATATGACGGCGCGTCAATATTCGAGATCTTCCGCCGCCAGTTCGACACAGTGGCCAAGCACAACAGATGGTCACCGGAGGAGGAGGCCACACAGTTAATAGCCAGCCTCCAGGGACGGGCCGCGGAAATCCTAAACGCGGTGAAGACGACGGTGGCGCCCAAGGACATCTGGGAGGCCCTGGAGAATCGCTTCGGGAACCACCGCTTAGCCGCAGCATACCGCAGCCAGCTAAAGACAAGGTCGCAGCAGCCGGGGGAGACGCTGCAGGAATTCGCCATAGCGATCGAGCAGCTGGCTAGCAAGGCCTTGGTTGACCTGCCACTGGAGTTCGTATCCCCGGAAGCCGCCTACGATTTTGTCGACGGGGTACGGGACACGGAGATTCGTCAGCGCCTAATGCTCGGCGATTATAAAACCATCCACGAGGCGCTGACAGCGGCATTAAGGATGGAGGCGGCCAAGGTAGCATCTATCCCGACGTCGAGAACGAGGAGTGTCCGCTACGCCGGAGACAGAAGACCAGCTGAGGGACGCCGGCGAACACCTAGTGGCCTGTGTTGGGGGTGCGGACAGCCCGGACACCTGCGGAGAGACTGCCTACACCAGGAAGAGCAGCCGGAAAACGAGTAAGGCCCGTCGTGGAGAGGGGTACGTCGGCGCTATTACCACCATCCCCTCGAGTGACAATCCGTGCCGTCAGCCGGCGGATGGATGACAACCTCATCGCGGACGGCTGGGTAAGAGGAAAGCCGTGCCGCGTGCTGGTGGACACCGGGGCGGCCGTGACCATCATCAGACCTGACGTGGCGAAGGGTTTGCCGACGAGGAAGCCGAGCCGACCATAAGAGCTTGTGACAGCATCGGGCGACACCATGCCTGTGGAGAAGGAGGCCCTACTGGAGCTGAACTTGGGACGGAGTGCCGTGCGTCTGTGGGTGTTCGTCGCGAAGGTGGCTGAGGAGGTGATTCTGGGACTGGATGCCCTCAGGAGCCACGAGGCGACGGTCGACGTCGGCAGGAAGGTCCTGAGGCTCAACGGAGAAGAGGTTATACTCCGTCAACCAGAAGAGCGCCTTGGAATTGGCAGGGACGTCTTGAGCGAAGACGTGGGTGCCCCGAGGAAAGATGTTGGTGGTACACCTGGATCGCCTGGCCCGCTACGAAGGCGCTGTTCGGGACGACCAGCCTTGAGGAGGGAGCAGTGTCACCCTGGTGGTAGACTCGCGAAGCCGATAAAAAATGATGGCCGATCGTTACCGGAAGTGAGAGACAGTTGAGGGGAGAGTTTTGAGAGAAAATAAACAGTTTGTGGTTCTAGCAATTTTGTAATGGTGAATAGTGTATTTCGAGGAGAATAAAGTGTAGTTTTTGTGTTTCGTAACCTAGTTTTATTATTTCACGAACCCACAAAGTCACAATATTATTTGGAGTTTAAAATATGTTGCTGTTTTCAAATGCTAGGTTTTGGCAATGAAGCCATTAGCTCTCTTGTTCTCCAATATTTCTGTGTGGTGAGTCCAGCAGGTAGGACTTCACAGGTTAAAAGATGTTCTTTAATCATTTCCTCTTCTTTGTTGCACAGAGGACAATTTGGACTTGTATAAATTCCTATTCTGTGTAGGTGTTTGGCCAAATAATCATGTTCTGTATGTAATCTAAAATTTGCTACTGCAGCTTTACGTGGGATTCCTGGAATAATTTCTGGATATTTAACTAAAATGTACCAATTTCTATCTTTGGCTTTGTTAGATATTCATTGCTTTTGTTTGAAAAGTAAAAAAAAAAAAAAAAAGTAAAAAAAAAAAAAAATATTGAAACCATGTAAGGAGCGGTTTGGATGTGGCAATGTTTCTGAAACTCTCCGTATCTAATCTTTGGAAGAACTTTGACATATATCGAACTTTTAGTTTCAACTTATTTCCATCTAAACTTTGACATCGAATGTTTCAGGTGCAACACAATATTTCCAATAGCATAATGGTGAAAATCTCCTGAGAGTTTATAATAATACTGCTAACAATAATAATGATAATGATGAGAAGCTGTGTATACTAACAGGAATTAAAAATAAACTACTTTCTGCCCTGATTCATATATATATATATTTCCCCACTTAGATGATAAAAGCAGTCAAAGATTTAAATTAATTACACTGTGAATTTACCATTTTTCATCTATGTGAACTATAATCTGCATATTCTGATTGATTTATCCTATTAATACTTGAGTGGGCGATAATCTCTGTAAGAATATAATAGATTGCAGATCACAAATTGCAAATGCTAAGCAAGTGATACGTTACTACTATTATATAGCAAACTGGTTTTTTCATAACAAGGAAGGTATGTTAAATGAACACCGGAACTAACTCATCCTGTCACGCTTCAGCAAATAGTGGCTGTTTACTACCAATAATTAGGATACATTTCACAGAAAAAATAACGAGGACCTGAGGAGTGGCGCCAACTGACATATTACTAGTCTTACGGAACTGCTTGTCTGGACATCTCGACTTCGTGTTTCAAATCTTTCTTAAGAAAATACAAAACTCCATGAAAATATACATTGCAAATGTGGTTTCATCATGAAAAGGCCACCGCAAAAATAAATGTATTAGTAACGAAAAATAGAAGCAATGCTATCAAGATTTGTTGAATAACTAGAAACAAAACAAACTAAAGATATGTTACCTAGGTGTAACAAAGCAGTAAATCTAATTTATTTAGATGCATTACAAGTCGCTGTGAAAAGTATGAGGAACAGGAAGGCAAGCCGACCAGATGGCATAAATATAAAACTACTTAAATATTCAGTTTTAATGATAGTAAAAGACTCTTACATATATAAAGTGAATATTGCAAAAGTTATAATATACCTGAATATTGCACAAATGTTGAGAAAGTTATAAACTTTTAAAAAAAAAGGTCAGAGAAATGCTGCAAATGATTACAGAGGCATAAGTATTTTATGTTCTGCTTACATGTATTACGCCAAAATTATTAATACTCTTCTTAAAGCTATAACAGAAGTTATATTAGAAGGGAAACAGGCTGATTTTAGAATAGGACGCTGATGCAGCGTTAATATGTTTACTGTTAATCAAATTTTAGAAAAAAAAGAAAAAACAAGAGAAGTGCGAGGGTGGGTCAGAAAGTAATTCCTCCTATTTTTCTCTCTCTTTTAATTGCCAAGAAAATTCAATCCAATTTACATAGCCTGAAAACTACAACATTGACGATTAATTTGTCACTATTCAATAAAATCTCCGTCTTTTTCCATAGTTTTGCTCCACCTTTTAACTAGGACACGTATTCCAGTGTGGTAAAACACACGGTCTTGCTTCCTAAGCCATTGACGCACGGACGTTTTCACAGCCTCCTCATCTTCAAAATGAATCCCACGATGAGCTTCCTTTAGTGGTCCGAACAGATGGAAGTCTGATGGTGCCAGGTCAGGTAAGACTGGCCATCCCAATTTCTCAATTTCTGCAATGGTGTAACGGCTGGTGTGCGGTCTTGCATTGTCATGCAAAATAAGAACATATACCATAGTTTTTGTTGGGCGAACTCGGCGAAGACGTGCTTCCAGCTTTTTCAGAGTTCTGACGTATTGGACAGAATTAATTATGCATCCCTGCTCCAAAAACTCAATCATAAGCACACCCTCTGCATCCCAAAACACTGTCGCCTTAACTTTCCCTGCCGACCGCTTGGTTTTCAATCTTTATTTTTTCTTCGGTGACGTGTGATGCGATTCCATTGACTGCCTCCTTGATTCAGGTTAAAAAAAAAAAATGAACCTACGTTTCGTCTCCAGTAACAATTCTTTCCAGAAACCCCTCTCCCTCCAAATTGCAGCGCTGCAAGTGTTTGGAGGCTATTGTTTTCCTTGTTTCTTTGTTTTGGGCGGTTAACATTCTTGGTATCCAACGTGAACAAGCTTTTGAGTAACCCAGTTGTTAAATAATCGTCATCATACAGCCTTTACAAGAGGGAGGTAATGCGAGACAATTCACCTATTGTTACCCGGCGATCACCACGAATGATGTCATCGACTCGCTGAATGTTGCATGGAGTCACTGCAGTCACCGACCTGCCGCTTCGCTTTTCATCTGCCAATGGTGTTTGCCCTTCAGCTTCGTTACAGCGAAGAACCCATCGTCTAACAGTGCTGACATCCACCGTTGCATCACCATACACATTTTTTAGACTTTCGTGAATGCGAATTGACGTTTCCCTTCCGCAGTCAAAAATTCAATCACAGAGCGCTGTCTAATACCTATGTCGATTTCAGCCATTTTGCAAGACGAAGCAGTGCTGCCACCTGTTGACTTAGGAAGTTACTACTGCAGGGGATTGGAGAAGGTTTGAGGAATTGCGCCAAATTCAAAGTTTTCACATAACTTACTTATTTCGGAGGGGGGGATAGGAGGCATTACTTTTTGACCCACACTCGTAAATTTAGAGACTCATATTGCCTTTGTTGACTTTGAGAAGGCATTTGATTTTATGAATAGGGTTATTTTATGGACAATCATGGAGAAACGGGGGCAACCGCAGTATATTATAGATGTAATTTAAAGTATGTACAAATACTGACATTATCATAAATGTAGGTTTAACTGAAATGGAAGCAATTATAGCAAACCAAGGAGTAAGACAAGGATGGTGTCTTTCACCCAACTTATTCACTGTGTATTAAAATGATATTATAAAAATGGAATAAAAGAGGTGCACCCAGAAATACAATTGAATAGGAATACATATATAAACATAATGTTATACGCAGATGATATCCTAATATTAGAAAATTATGAAGAGAAGCCTGCAGCATTGTCTATAAATTACATCACCTGGGCAGTGAATATAATTTATACATTACTTGGAAAAATCGAAAGTAATGGCACATCAATATAAAACACCTAGCTAGAACAAAACTATGTATCGGAAATAGGCCGGAGCAAGTTGGAAACTTTATTTTGACGTATCTTTCGACGTGGATGGAGTTTTAGAAAATAAGATAAATACGTTCCAACACATGTGTGGAACTTTACAAAACCAGGAAAAAACAACACTTAGGTTTTATAAGACCTTGGCGGTTCCGGTGCTCATATATGGTAGTGAATCGTGGATAATGAAAGAAAAGGATAAATGAAAACTTCAGGCAGCATAAATGAGTTTTTTAAGAATTAAAAGACGTACTAGACTACACTAAATAAGAAATGAAGCAGTAAAGAACTGAACATTTATTAAAGGACAAATTCGAAGAGAATAAAAACAAATGAAAAGAGCACATGTATCATAGATACCGTTTTTAATTAATATACACAAACCAGTAAGGAGAAGGATACATCGGACGTCCAAGAAAAATTGGGGATAGAATGCGAAGAAGAAGCAGGTGTAATAGCTAATGCCTAAAATACAGAAGAAGATAAATTCAGTTACACTGCAACATATGACATTTTATGCAATATTATAGGCGGCCTCTCATTATAGCTTCTTTTCATAGCAAGCCTGTTTCCACAAAATTATCTTAAAGTATCCTAGGAATACGTTTTGTGGATTTCTAAACAGCACTAGTGTTTACTAGTCTTTTTAGCAACCTGTTTTTTTCTCTGTAGAATTGTACAACCTGTTGGCGGTGGTAGCTACTTTTGGAGGATTTTAAATTCTGGTGGACATATCGTTATAATGTTCTATATGTAAATTAGTAACCTGAAATTTTCATAAGGAATTTTGGAGCAAGAGATATCTGAATAAGTACTCCATTGCTTCTCTTGTTTTGGAGTTGATTTTGCTGGCCACTTGGTTTCGTGGTTGTCAATAACGTTGTGGTTTGGACTAGGAGGTGACTGTGTAATTCTTTCTCATGACAGTGGCGAGGAGTCAGGGATGTTGGAAGGAATTTCTTCGTGCAAATTTTGGTTGCAAGAACATCATGACTGCAGATAGAATGACCTCCATTCCAACAGTCCAAAAGCTTTTGATTATGCTGACTGTTTTATCAGTGCAGGGTTTCTTTGTGTGTCTTTTTTCTTCACTTAGAGACACGTTATTCTGGAATTGTATATTTTAATAATATTTTAAAATTGATTTCCTCTTTTATTTAAATGGTGGAATATAGAGTAAATTTTAATTATTATAAGTGTAAATTGTTTCTCTCCAATAAGCCACGCCGTTCTTGCAAACTCTGATATTGGGGTCATAATCACTCTTGAATTAAACTTGGCATGGTCAGGTTGGTTCTTGTTTTAAACTAAATATGAGCAACTTCCACAGTGGGCTAAGAGCTGGCGTTGCTACTAAAACTTCATATCAAAGGTAAATGGAACCTTTAATCGATATACTTGTTATCGACGCCAGTGTAAGACAATATGAATTTTTAAACAATTTATGAGGTGGCTCCCTCCTCCCTTACTCCCGAACATTGGGGCGTATTTTATAAATTTATCGTTAGTGGAATATTTCGATTTAATAGAGTTTCAATCAAGATCTGACCCATAGCTATAGGAACAGTGGTTAGCTGCTAGGAAATATCCATTTTTCAAAGCAGCGCCCTTTGGCTATGGACCCAACAGTCGGTGGTCAAGTATTGCACTGCCGTCAGCAAGTCAAATATCTCGGCGTAACTTTGACACACACAATGAACAAGTCCACCCACATAAAAGATATTGCCAACAAAGGGCGGCAGCGATTAAAGATGTGCGCCCCCATATTTAGGAGTAAATAACTGAAACTCCGCTCGAAGGTTATCTTGTACAAGTCGTTCATTCTGTCAGTAGTTCTTATACGCATGTGTGGTCTGGGCAAACGCATCCAAAACAAACATCAAATACCTTCAAACACTGCAAAATCTCTCCCTCAGGAAAATCTTTTCCGCTCCCATCCGCACTACAAACGACTCCCTCCATCAAGAACTCCGCATCCCGACCATCCCCGAGGCATTGGAAAAAATAGCCTCCTCCATTTGGGCGCGCATTCTTCGGCATACAAACCCTTTAATCCATAACATCGGAAAAGGTGAGCCAAAGCACCGCAAACATAAACGGGTGAAAATACTGTAAATAAGGACGGCTCGCCACCCATTGCGCGCCCAAAATTCCCGGCCTAAAGGCCTCACAAACCGCCGGCAGGGGCCGCCACTCCCGCTCTGCCCAAGGAACTGAGCGACATGCTGCCGCACAGCAGGACAGCTGAATATAAATAGTGTACAAAGTGCAGTGAAGTGTGCGTGAATGAGTGTGTGAGTGCGAGGGACGTACTACGTATGCCCATGGGTGCGTGCGTGCGTAGGTGTGTGTGTGTGTGTTACATATGTAAATAAAATCACAAAAAAACATAAAATTCAAGGAAAAACTGCAGCGCCTAAAAGTAAACGAACTAATTAAAGCTGTTCTCGGTGTGCCCATAAAAGGACGCCGTATGGCCTTTATATAAAGCCATGACGTCGAAACCAACAAAAACTGTAATATAATGCAAATGTAGAGCCTGTAAGCCGGGTCCATTGTACCGGCCTAAGCCTAAAGCTGCTAAGAAAACTGTTTCGTAGTCCATGTGGAATGCTCATGTTTCATAAAGAATTATTTCGTTTGACGTTTTCACGTTGGGGTATTACAAGTTATGTTCTTTGGTACACAGTTTATGATTAAAGTCGTCACCGCATTTGCATTATTCGGAATGAAGCCACTGTACCTTCTGGGCGCTTTATTCATCACACGCATAATACGTTAAGTCCTTCCATAGAGTTGACACTCGCCTCAAAATAATGAATCAATTACTTACACGACTCAGTTTGAACTGCATATACATATCTCTACATGGCGCGCTGCCCTGCTAATAAACTACCGCCCAAGGGAGCTTAACTTTGCTCTGTCTTTGCAGATCTTTCGACCTTTTCCGTCAAAATTCTTAATATTTGTATCATTCAATAGAATTCTAGTAGCACTCTATCATGTTCCTTGCAAATCCGGTTTTTGACAGCTTGTTTTAGTTATTCTCAGCACGGTTCAGGTCCCATAATTAAGACTTCAGCTCCCTTTTTGACAGTCCTAACCGCCTTTTTCAGATTCCTTCATGTTCCAGTAACTATTTCAATTCAGCCAGCGTTGTACAATCCTTACTGCATTCCGGAACAAGACCTGAGTTAATCACGATGGCTTCAAAAGATTTAAGACCAGAATGTTCTTATATCTTATCTCCTTATTGATGTCTGCATCTGTCTAGTACAGTTGTCACTTCATACCATCCCTTAAATAGAGAAGTAGTTAAATTTTGTATTTTATAAGAATTATTTAACACGTTTCCTTAAAATATCATGTTATTAAGATATTACGTTTAATTTTCTGGGAATAAGTTTCACAAGCTTGTGTAACTTGGATAAATTAGAAGTTGTATTATGGAATATGTCGACTGCGTCAAATATTATCTAAAAATAAACTCATGTTAACATTAGGGGTTGCCGAAATATTTGTTCTTATTTCTTTGAATTGTCGAGTACTTTGAACAATGCACACCGAAGTGTCGTCATTATTTTTCTGCACTTGTGAAAATACTGTGCACCAAAGATAAAAATGGAGAAATGCAACACAAACTTCAGTCTGCTATTGGGCATTTATCATGGTCCGTAGAAAGTATATGGAAAAACCTAATGAATAATTAATGAGATAGAAGTGAAAATAAACGGTGGTAGAGAAGGTCGTGAGATTTTAATTGATTTTTTCTAACGATAATTAATACTGTAATCAAGTTCTTTTTGCAATAATTACTAAAGAGATTTTGTGAGCCTTCAGGGAATGTATATTCAATTACTTATATTCAAGTAACTACTAAGCAAACCGTTATATATACCATGAACTGCCAAATATGTTTGATTGTCCTACAGTAATTACAAAGGTCGCCCTAAATAAATAGGTTTATTTATGTAGGGGTGTGTGACTGGTCGGATATACCTTATAATTGAATTAGTGAACTATGTTTTGGAAAAAAATAAGACCGCGCAGTTTGCTTTGCAACAGATTTGAGGTACCCTCAACATCAACCTGCACGGAGACTGTCTAATATCTCTGGTTTGATGATGATTATCTTCAGCTACATCAAGGATGAGCCAAGCGAAATTGGAAACGCTTTCAATGGCAAATCGAGATCTGTCTCTGGTTTAAAGAATAAAACATGTAACAGTAGTTTCGAGTTATATTTAGGAAAGTTATGAAAAGTTTATAAATTTATAAAAAAAAAATATGATTATGTAAATCTATGTAGTAATACTTGTATAACGTTATGTTGTGACGTGGAATTAAATCGGCCAATCACAAAATTAAGCAGGAGTAACGATAGTTACGAAAAATCAATAATCATGGTAGAGATATTTTGTAATGGTGAGTGTGATAGATAGTGGTGTAGGATCAAGAACATTTTTGTAATAGTTGGAACTGTTTAAAAATAACAAAGTAAGAATTTATCGATATGTTGGAAGTGACTGGGAAAGGAAGTTCAAGTAAAATGTAATCTAAATAATACAATTAAATAGTTACAAAATTTGACTTCTCCGAAACTTTATTCCGAACCACGCCTGAAACCAAGATTCTCATGACTCTTATTTAATCAAACACAATCATCAAGAAACAACTCAAAATACAACGAATTAACTCTGTTATATCTGGCTTCTTGACGTGGGTCTTCGAAAAGTCAACGTACATCCCATCTCAAACATAGAAATCCCGCACCAAATTGCGCCCGAACTTGTTGCTGATTAAGATGGAGACAAATTAACTACGAATAAAGAATTCCTGTCCCAAACATATACCCCTTCTTTACATAGGTCCGTGGCAACGTGTGAGGCTTGCATTAGATGGGGTCCTGGGTTCTATTACTGGAGTTGGTCACTCAGAAAATCATTTTTTGTAGGATATCTGGGTCGGTAGGTTCTATCATTAATTTCCTGTCCCTCATTTCCTTTCAGCTGCTTCACTCTATGTGTTTCAGGATTGTAGGCTCAAGCGATGGTTGGTGTGTTGGATATACAGTAGAATTTGCGCTCTTTCTGGTCTTTGGTGGGACTACTAAATACTCCTTTCTAGGAATTCCATTGCCCTCTTAAGGTTAAACCACTTGAGGTAGCGAGTGCCTTAGATAGAGTTAGCCATGTTAAAATTATTGTAAAATTAGAATTATTAGGATCTCGCTATAAGACATCGTTGTCCGGAGCGAGTTAACCTTTGTCCCTTCCTCCTGGGAGACAAATGCACAATAGCTTTTGTCTTTAGTTACAAATGCTAGTTGATTACAATGCAATCTTCCCATTGGTTACTAAGCGCTTGTAATGTGTAAATATTAAATTTTTTGTCATATTACCCGTCTTTGCTTGCGGGTCCAATTGACTTAGCTGTTGAGGGGTCCTAAAACTCCACACACTCACTTTGCTTACCTTTTGGCATGAAATCCAAAATAAGTTTGCAACCCTATCTTCCTAACCTCAGTGTTTGGTTGTAAGGTACTGCAAAGACGTAAGAGATTTCGAAATGGAGAAGGCAGTGACGTATTTCCTTTTATACTTCAATTAAATTTGTTTTAGAGATAAATATCTACAAGCAAAACTTCATTATTTACACGTTTCGTTGCAAGCCTAAGGGAAGCGCAGGCAGCTGTGTATACCCATAACCTTAGAACACAGATCACATGCTTGCATTGATATTCCTTTTTTCTTGCATGACATTACGAGAAACAAAAGAGTGACGATTCACTTAGTATAAGAACAAGTACAATAAAGGCATTGAAAAATTCAGACTATTAACAACCAGCAAATGGACAATACCACAACTGCATTTCACAAAACCATGTGTTTTTAAGTTACTTGTGAAGTTTTTATTTAGTTCTTATGCTTTCATAGATACCAAGCCCCACACAGAGCTTTAGAACGAAGTTGCGTTTCACTGGGAAACAAGGGAGTTATTTGAAACATTTAATGTCGTGCTGGCATGCTGCTATAGTAGCTCAGTGGTTAGAGCAACTGCACGGAAACCCAGAAAGCTTCTAATCCTGGAATAACATTGAACTTTTTAGTCTGACTCTACCTTTCCACGTTTTTTACAGTATTTATCATTACTTAGAACGTTACACATGTCAAAATATTTCACCGATTAAACTTCTAAGTTATATCAAACTTATATTTGAAATTTTATTGTTGGATTAATTTTCACTCAATATTTTCCTATCCCCCATATAAAAATAAATAATGCCAAACTGTAATGAGTTTATACTTCTTTTCTAATATAAGCTCACTTGATTTAAAAAAAAATTCTGGGGTTGAATAATAGTCTGTCAAAGCCAAAAAAATCAGTAATAGCATGTTAAAAAAGCTGATGCTATTTGGGACTTTCTTAAGTAAACAATTAAATTAATTAAATGCCAAGTCATCGGATGGTGAATGAATTGGGTAAAATGATGCTCAAATGAGTCCAGGGTCCATGGGACTTAGAGTTACCTGACATTTTTCTTGAAGGATAAGGGAAACTCCGGAAAAAAGCTTATCCAGGTAACTCACCCTGAACGAGATTCAAACTCGGGACCTCTTGAACGTGAGGCAGACATGCTACCATCTACGCTACCGAGGCGGGCTGTGATTGCTGCTTTACAATACTACACTTTAATAACAATTTCAGGTCACACGACTGGATGATGTAGGTTTCTATTGTTTTCACAGCTACACTGCATTAATGTATAATCTCTAGTTGAATAAATAGGAAGTTTTTGAAAACAATGACCATTAGATTATTAGCTATATCACGTCACAACACTCCTCTATAGCCCTCCCCCCTGGATGTAACAAGCCCATACTTGGCCTACCTGTATCATCTACTGAATTTTGTGTTTAATCAACATAATGAATGTTTGGCGGGATGTTTCAATATACAGGGTGCTTCGAAACGCTACCGAATGAATATATACGAACAAAGAATGATCATAATTTTTTACGGTAATAATTTTTTTGCACTAAAATTAAATCTTATTATATTTTGTTAGCTAAATGAGAAGCAAACACGCCATAGTAGTTTCATTGTTGGTACTCCTGGTTCCCGCCTGTGAGAACCAGGTAAGTTCAGACATGTTCAGTATCGCCTATCGCTGCATTGGACGTAATACGCAGTTAAATTTGATATTAGAGAAAGATTCGGAGCTTCTTTCAAAGGTAATCACTGTTGATGAAACTTGGCTACATCATTTTGATCGTGAGAGCAAACAGCAAAGCTCAGTGTAGAAATCTCCTTCATCACCAACCCCCCAAAAAGCAAAAGTGGTTGCTTCTTCTGGAAAGGTAATGGTCATCTCATTCTTTGATATCCATGGAATGGTTTATCAGCATGTTGTACCTGCACACACATCAGTAACTGGACAATACTACAGGGATGTCCTGAAAACATTGCTAGTCCATATAAGGCGTAAAAGACCACATTTCCGTGAAGCAGGCAAGATGCTGCACCACGACAATGTGCGGCCGCATATTGCCAATGTTGTTGCTGAATATGTTGCAAAAATCAACGTGAAGTGTATCCCTCACCCTCCCTATAGCCCGGATTTAGCCCCATGTGTCTTTTTTCTATTCCCAAACTTGAAGAAACGCCTTCGTGGGAGGCATTATCCATCATCAGAAGCAGTGGTGAAAGCTGCGGAGGTGATTTTCATGGATCTCTCAAAAAATTGTTTCCAGCATGTCTTTGAAGAATGACAGAAATGGTGGGACAGGTGCATCGCTTTCAGGGGAGACTATTTTGAGAAGGACCATCAAAATTATGAGGATGAGTAAAGGTACGTTGTCCAAAAAAGAATTGATCGTTCTTTATTGAACAGCCCTCGTAGAAGTAGTTGTTCAGTTTCTATGTGACACATACAGATATCTATTCCGCCCATAGAGCCGAATAGAAACGCTCCAGAATATGTTTGGATTAGGCAGTTACAGGAACAACGCCGCGTGCCTCACGCTATCGAAGTTTGCAGGTAGGTGAGAGCGTGTCGCGTGCTGTAGCTGTTTGTAAACATACCGACATACTCCACGGTACCTTACTACCATTAAGTAGCTTTGGCTATGAAACCATAATAAAGAACCGATTCTTTAGTTATTTGTTTATGGATGTCTGACGTGTTCCAACATTCTGTTATAACAGTCGATGACAGCAAATAAGATGGTGCACATATGCAACTTAAACCTTTTAGGGGAATTTAATGTTAGTGAGATTGGGGATGTAAGCATTAAATGATAAAAGGAATAGGAAGCAATATCAAAGAGTTGTAGATAAAGTTAACCAAAACTAAATGCCTTATGCAATGCGTCAATCATTTTATTTCAGTGTGTTGAATAATACCAAGTAAAACATTTGTAACTGAAAAGGAAGCTGATGATTTACCAGTAAGTGGTTGACAGTACCCTACAATTAAGGTCATAGCAAAATGAGCAACCTTGGCACTGTCAGAGTCATCAGTCAACTTTTCTTCAAATTGCTGCCCTTTGCCCCATTACCTGAGCTAAGCTAGGATCACTGATAAAGAGAAAGTAGCAATGCTTTTATTTTCGTGGCTGGTGCGTCACATAACTTTTGAGGTTCGCTCACCAGTGGTTCCTGCGCTGACTAATCACAAAATAATGAAATACGAGGCATGTTTTTTTTAAGTCAGTACCGTTTTGCGATTCCGCCGCCGCAGCGCTACGGTCAGCGTTCCGCGCATGCGCTCTGGTTACCTACATCTCTTGTCTACGAACTGACGCCATTACAGTCTGATTCTTCATTGTATACGTTGGTTACTGAGTGTTTAAGTTGCCTCCGACAATCGTGAGTCCCGCCGATTGTGAAGTACGGGCTGCTATACGATTTCTTAGTGCTAAAGGCGTAAAACCTATCGAAGCTCATCGTAAGATCTGTGAAGTTTACGGACAAAACATTATGAGTGACGGAATGGTAAGGAAATGGTTGCGAGCATTTAAAGATGGCCGCACAAATGTGCATGATGAAGAACGGAGTGGGCGTGCTTCGGTCGTTACTGAAGATTTGGTGCAGAAAGTGGACGAAAAGGTGAGAGAAAACAGACGCTTTACAATTTCATCATTGCGCGACTATTTTCCTCAATATTCTCGTAGTGTTTTGTATCGCATTGTGACCGAGAACTTGAAGTACCGGAAATTGTGTTCACGTTGGGTTCCAAAAATGTTGACGGATTTGCACAAAACCCAACGTTTAGGCAGTGCATTGACTTTCCTTGAGCGGTACCACAATGAAGGTGAAGATTTTTTAGACCAAATTGTTACTGGTGACGAAACATGGGTGGCCTGCGTCACACCAGAATCGAAAGAACAATCCATGGAATTTCGACATGCATCATCACCCACAAAAGTGAAGTTTAAGCAAACAATTTCTGCCCGGAAAATCATGTGCACTGATTTTTGAGACAGGAAAGGAGTATTTTTAGTAGAGTTTCTGCCTCGAAATGAGAGAATCAATGCAGCGTCTTATTGTGAGACATTGAACAATCTGCGCCGTGTAATCTAGAACAAAAGACGTGGCAAGTTGAGTAAGGGTATCGTTTTGCTGCATGACAATGCCCGTCCACATGTGGCTAATCGGACCAAAGATCTCATCAAATCTTTTCAATGGCAAACTCTAGATCATCCTCCATACAGCCCTGATCTGGCGCCCAGCTACTACCATTTGTTCCTGCACTTGAAGAAACATCTGGGCGGTCAGCGTCTTCAAGAGATAACGAAGTCAAAACAGTTGTGATACAGTGGTTAACACGTCAGGTGGCAGAATTTTATGAGGAGGGTATTCAAAAACTGGTGCCACGTTATGACAAGTGCCTCAATATTCACGGAAATATTGTAGAAAAGTAGATTAAGGTACAGGCGCTCATGTAGAAATAAAATTATTGCGATATCTATGCACGTCTTTTTTAATTCCAAAACGGTACTGACTTAAAAAACATGTGTCGTATTTAAAGATGCATGAAATTATGCCTAAGAGAATTTCGAAGCTCGACACCGAAATTCGGAGTTGTTAAGTTATGAAGTACGAAACGGCTATATTCGTTGGATGTAGTTTTGAAACAACCTGTATATTGCATGATTACTAAGATATTGCAATTCTTTATTCATAGGACATTACGCCTATTGTTAGGTAGCTGCAGGACTTCAAACGTTACTGTAAAAGTGCCCCAAAATAAAACATAAGCTATCGCACAACTCAGAGTGGCAGACAACACCGGTAGCTCAAGAATATCTGCAAATGGGGGATCAAAGGCCTTTCGTTGAAACACTACTACCATCACTTCCTCCTTGCAGTTTATGTCCTCCATACTTGCGCAGAACAACTTTCTAAAAACGCTGCATTCTTTTTGTTTGAGAAATAAAATTGCAGATCTTGTTTTAAAGTTACTGTTTTAGGTAGACCACAAATCAAGACGTCACTGCCGTTCTGTTTTCAATGTCCAGAGTACAGGAGGTCTTCTCATCGCGTGATTACACCCATTCGAGACGCGTGATGCTGCATTTGTTTGCATACATAATGCAACTATCGTCATGTTTGGTAAATTAAGATTCTAAGCATTTCTTGTTTTCGCCCAGGTACTGTCACTGGTAGGGGAAGCTGATAACATCATGTTCTTCTTGGTGAAAGGGTAGGAGCAACAGGTCTATGACCTTTCCTCCCTTTGCCAGGAGGTGAATGTAGGAACACTGTGTACAGCAACCGAGTTTATCATGATGGGGAAGTCTCCCTCGTTATTGAATACAATGTGCCATTCAATGTTTCAGATATGGCAGCTGATCAAATCGAAAGCTGGGTGTTCCACACATTCAAGTGTTGTTTGTTTATCACCTCCTATGACGGTATTAGCTTTATCGGCTACACGATCGAACTATGTCGATCGACCACCTCGGTTTTCTGAATGCTCCGTCGCACCTGCGCAATCTGAAACATCTAAATAATTGATGGCCTGAAATTGATCTGACAGTGTGAAATAATTTTATGTGTCTGGAATAGAAATGGATCTGGCAGAATGAATTGGACAAAGTGTTAAAACAAGGTGTCAAGACACTCTCCATTCATTTCTGTGTCTATCTCCATTTCACGGTTTGTTTAGTGAACGAAGTAACTCAAGGACTAAGAAGTCGGTTCAGAAATTCTCTGTAAAATACTGTCCAACATTTTGTAGGGTATAATTACACAGTGAAATGGTACATGAGCAGAACACTAACAAATCTACTGCAGCCACTACCTCTCAGGGAGCAAGGGATGACGTAAAGAAATTACAGAAGAATGAGTGAGTGTGTGGTGTTTTAGGGCCCGTCAACAAGGTCATTTGGGCCCCGAAATTACAGAAGATTTTCTTGAAGACCCGTCTCATTGTTGGAGCTGTCAAGAGAGGGCGAGAAACGACCCATTGAACTAGCCAACCTCCTCACCCCATGAAACCTAGAAACAGCCCGGAAATATGAGAAGGGAGCGAAATAAAACTAAATTGAAGAAAAAGAAGCATCGGGAGATGAGAAAATACGCAGCATTCACCATAACGTGTTCAGAAAGCGATGAGAAACCTGGGCAGTCGACGCCAGTCGAACCCGGGACCTTTAGAATTTCTTCTACACGTTATTCGAAGCCAAGTGCCTCGGCCCATAAGATTAATGGCATAGAATTTATATCAGTGTCATGTAATATAAACACTACTTTACTGCACTTTAATTTAAATTGCAAAATGTTTTAAATAGCTACAGCAAAATTGAGGGCCTGGTGGTAATAATAATTCATGCTTAACCTTGCGCGACTTGTTTTACCAAACTAAACATTTAGCGCTTTAAGAGCACAATTTAGTGGTTTAGACATGGAAAATTCAGTTTTCAGCTTCCTTCGATGAAATATCAGGTTCAGCAATCTTAAGCTCTATTGAACCAAAGGTTAATTCTTGTGTATATTGCTTGGCTTCCTTCATAACTCTTGGGGTTTAAATATTATATTTAATTGTATTGTTTTCTATATTAGAAGTATTCCTGTACGTATCAGGAAATTTTTGTTTAATATTACAATTTTTTCTGGTGTAGAAACATTCTATAATCTACACAGAAGAACTATTATTTTGAAAATTTTATTAATAATAAAAATAGTGAGGTGTTTTTCATTATCTTGTTAAATGAATGCCACTGCTTCGAACATTTCAACAATTACTTTTAACTTCGAATGTGGGTTTAAGCTATCTCGAACCTCGAGCAATGATGTTAGTTGAAGTATTTGGTTTCTTCGAAAAACAGGCAGAAAATGTTTCATTCGTACATCAATAAGCAATGTCACAGTATGGGAAAAATGTAGGTTTCAGAAGACCATTCAAAAATAGTAGCTGAGTAATTGGTTAATCTGAACATAGGCTGTTTTGGAAAACACTAAGGAGAAATGCGTAACGGTTTTATATTACACAAGAGCACCTTGTCCCCTGCCCCTTTGTAAAGGAGAAATATTGGCTGCGTATTTACTAAAGTGTGGGTGTATGGAGGAATGCAGACTGCTTAATCCTGAGTGATTCCCTCAGTGCACTTCAAAGCCTACGGCAGCTGTACAACTACCACCCTATTGTGCAGCGTATCCAGGATGCCCTCCATGTTTTACACGCTTCTGGCGTTAGCGTGGCGTGTGGTGTGTGCGTGGATCCTTGGTCACGTAGGCTTGCGGGGGAATGAAATGGCGGATTCGGCAGCCAAGACGGCTACCATGAAGCCCAAGGTTCGAGTACCATCTGTGACATCGGAAGATTTTAGGGCCGTATTGCGGAGAGCTGTGCAAACCTGCTGGCAGGAAGAGTGGTCCGCTCTCCGCAATAATAAACTTAGATCTGTGAAAGAACTTCCGATTCCCTGGGTTACCTCCTGTCGGTCATCTCGTCGCATGGAGGTGAGTTTGGCTCGGTTACGTATTGGGTACTGCTTTTTATACTCATAGTTTTCTTTTTAAAAAGGAGCCTGCTCCACTGTGTCCGTTTTGCAATGAAGCGTTATCTGTACGACACGTGCTACTAGAGTGTTTATACCTAGCAGACCTTAGGACGTCTCTGCAGCTGCCGGTCAGCTTTGCAGAAATGCTAGCGGACGATAACGCAGTAGTGGAGAAGCTATTTCGATTCTTTTCTAGATTACACTTTAGGATTTAGTGAAGGAAATTTCTAGTAGGCTTTGATTGATATTTCGGTTTTTTAATATATATGTGTGTGCAGTTTTAATAGGTTTATTTATACTTACAGTTTTTAGAAATTTTTATATCTGGCTTTTGCCATGACTTGTTTCTTATAGGGCGCTGATGACCGCCGTAGTTGAGCGCTCTTATACACATCATCATCATCATCATCATCATCATCATCATCATCATCATCATCATCATCATCATCATCATCATCATCATCATCATCATCATCATCATCATCATCATCATCATCATCATCATCATCATCATCATCATCATCGTTGAGGAATGATGATCAGAGGGCTGATAATATGAAAGGGTTGTGTATGAGGAGCTATATTTTAGTTTTAGTGCTTCATAATTTGATCATTTTAAAAATAATAGTTGGTATAGATAGAATCAACATGAAAAATTCAATGCCATAGCCGGGATTTGAACCACGGATCTCCTGGTTTCCGTCCAGTCGCTCTAACCCTTGAGCTCAAGGTAGCTCAAAAACCTTAGCCTATATATGGCTAGTGTGGAGAAATGATTAATTTCCATCAATTAACTAAAATAAAAAGAGTTAAGCGATGAAGCCTAGGACTCAAGTACTAACGACAGTAAGTCGCCACAAACGGTGTATCTCGGGTGCGAGAGCCCCTAGTTGTTTTCCGGGGAAATATATGAGTCAAATGGAGAATTTAATGCCATGACGGCAAGTTGGCCATGGTAGCTAAAGGGTTAGAGCGACTGGAGGGAAACCAGGAGATCCGTGGTTGACTCTATCAAAAACCTTATCCTATAAATAGACAGTGTAGAGAAATGTTTAATTTCCATCAATTAACTAAAATAGTTATGTTGTGTTTACTTAGAGTTACGGGTGTTCCATCAGACATTTGGATTTTTTTTTTTTTTTTTGTAATTTTATGTCCTCCAACGTTAAGTCATATCGGACGATGAATGGAATGGGTGAAATGATGCTCAAATGAGTCCGAGGTCCATAGAGCTTAGAGTTACCCGCCATTCATCTTTCTGAATTAGGGAAAACCCCGGAAAAAACTTATCCGGGTAACTCGCCCTGACCGAGATTCGAACTCGGGACCTCTTGAATGTGAGGCAGACACTCTACCACCACGCTACCGAGGCGGGCAAAACAAAACAAAAAATCGATGCCAAATATTTATGTCTTGTGCACACATATACACATGAACAGGATAACTCTTAAATGTGTAAGTTAAATACATTGACTTTCCAAGGATGTAGTACAACATTTCACCTACCTCGATTTCTTTTTTACGTCCTCCAATGTAATGTCATATCGGACGGTGAATAAACTGGGTGAAATGATGCTCAGATGTATCCAGGTTCCAAGGAGTTTAGAGCTACCCACATTTGTCTTTAAGGATAAGGGAAAACCTCGGAAAAACCTTATCCAGGTAACTCACCCTGACCGAGATTCGAACTCGGGACCTGTTGAACGTGAGGCAGACACTCTACCACCTACGCTACCGAGCCGGGCTTTCCTCTAATTCCAAACAACCACTTACATTTAAAACTTTCGAACATTTTTATATTCTCACACGTTTGAGATGTGTTCACCCCAAATTCATATCCTGAATATTTTCTGGGAAAACCCCCTGAAGTGTGCTCCTATTTGAATGACAATTCCTTAACTGGTTAACTGTGAGAGAGAGAGAAACAAAGTGTAGTATAGACTAAAAATTAGATCCCGATAAAACACAGAAACATATCATTTGTATGTAGAGTTGATCGTTTAGATATTAGTTTTTAATTTTCCAATCTTTTAGTTTTCACAAATGAGAAACATTATTTTTCTGAGCTGCTGATAGAAATACAACATAATTTCTAAACCTCCACATAGATTAACATAAATAAACGCTTGTAGGAAAATTTGTACAAGAGTGAATAGGAAATCACATGGGCGTATACATAATTTCTTTCATTACTGAAATGGAACATAACAATACATCTTGTCAGGTTTACCGTAGTCCTGTGCAATATTTATATTTAATTTGCCCTATTTGAATGATTTCTCTTTTTTCTTTCCATAGAGTGGTGATTTATTGTTTCGAAATGTTTCTTTTTTTCGTCTATTCCTTTGCCATGTATTACGAGTATTTGGGTTATGGTTCTGTACTGCATATGGAACCGTATGATTGATAAAGATGTAATATTTTACTTAAATAAGTACATACGTGCATATCTCTGTTTAGTTCTTTACACTAAAGGGACTATTTAGAATCTACAGTTAAGTATAAGATTTCGCCAGCGATATTTTTTGCTCCATTACTTTGAAATGAAGCAAGTGAATGCATGTCTTTAGTGCCAAACATGATAATCTCGTAAAAAATGTGCGCCCAAGATGGAACAATGAGAATAATAGAAAAAAAGTCTTGGATATGTGTATACTGAGAAGATAGCTGAAAGCCAATTACTAATGGAAATTCCTTCTACACAGACTGGCATTGTTATTCCTTCAAGGTCTTGTCTCTCCAAGAGAGAAAAAGTGGGATGTCGGCCAGAGCACCTCAATGAGAAATCCTTAGCTGCAAGTAAACTTTCATGTTCAGGTTAAGGCAGTGGCGTCATAACTATGAGGTAGCCCTGAAGAAAGCTGTTCTATATGCTACAGGAACTCCAAATATCTGATGTGTACATTTACACGTTTCTACTATTCATTCTTGTACAATTTTTTCTTGCAAACCCTCATTCTTCTATACATCTTAAGCTTCATACACATTTACAGAAATTGCTTCACTGCATATTCCATATAGGTACTACGCCATCAAGAGGGCACACTATAAAATGCAAACAAATCACAAAAAATATCACAAAATTGTATATAAACCTTTTAATAGGAGATGCCTTAACTGACACAAATACACCTAGAATTTTAATATTTTAGAATTTACGAAGGCTGATAACATTTTTTTTTTGACAACCTACCTTTACTCATCATCCTAATTTTGTTGGTCCTTCTCAAAATAATCTTCCCTGAATGCGATGCACTTGTCCCAGCGTTTCTGCCGGTCTTCAAAGACATGCTGGAAACCATTTTTTGAAAGATTCTTCAAAACCACCTCCGCAGCCTTTACCACTGCTTCTGATAATGGATAATGCCTCCCACGAAGGCGTTTCTTCAAGCTAGGCAATAGAAAACAGTCACATTGGGCTAAATCCGGACTATAGGGAGGGTGAGAAATGCACTTCGCGTTGATTTTGCAAGATATTCAGCAACAACATTGCCAATATGTGACCGCGCATTATGGTGGCGTAGCATTCAACCTGCTTCACGGAAATGTGGTCTTTTGCGCCTGATATGGACTTGTAATGTTTCCAGACCATTCCTGTAGTATTGTCCAGTTACTGATGTGTGTGCAGGTACAAAATGCTGATAAACCATTCCATGAATATCAAAGAATGAGATGACCATTAATTTTCCAGCAGAAGTAACCACTTTTGCTTTTTGGAGGGTTGGTGATGAAGATTTCCACACTGAGGTTTTCTGTTTGCTCTCAGGATCAAAATGATGTAGCCAAGTTTCATCAGCAGTGATTGTGTTTGAAAGAAACTCCGGATCTTTCAACTTTAACTGCATGTTACTTCCATTGCAGCGGTAGGCGATACTGAACATGTCTGAACTTGCCTGGTTCTCACAGGCGGAACCTGGAGTACCAACAATGAAACTACTACGGCGTGATTGTTTCACATTAAACCAACAGAATATAATAAGATTGAATTTTAGTGCTAAAAGTCATTACCGTAAAAAATTATGATCATTCTTTATTGAACAGCCCTCGTAAATTTGGAAGGACTTTAAGAAATTTTTGAACTCTAATCGGCGACAGTAAAGCTGCCCGGGTTCGATCCCATCCATGGGTGCGAATTTTAAGTTCCGTATCGTGAGGAAAGTGAGGAGCTTACGCTAGGTAAGCGGCCCTGGTCACGAAAACCAAAATTCCAGCTGGGGAATGCCGGGATGCTGACCATGTCTCCTCTTCGTATCAGTGGCGTAAGTAGGCGCGAAGCCGGCAATCGGGGAGGCAGGCCTTGGCCCTCTTAGGCGACATACAAACACTTTCTTTACGCTAGAGACAAGAAGATGCACGTATGTACTTAGGCTTCGCACTGTTAGACCACGGCCAATGAGCCCGGAAGAACATTTACTACAAGAAGATCCACGTTTTCATATCGGCTCCTAACTCTTTCTGCGAGACGATGTGAACTGTCTAAAGATAAAATGATGGCTAGGAGTGAACATTAACTCTTAAATTAATATGATTTTGATAAAAGAAGCTATTTTTAGTTAAAAGTATAAAATAAGCCAGCAAAGACAATAGGTAAAAAAGCATTTGTAACATTTTGCTTAGAAATCCAGGCTCTAGCTATTACTGAGCCATCTTGGGTTCGTAGCAAATATGGCATTTGCTTTAATTTTGTATCTTGAAATTTATTTGAAGCTAGTTGTAGAGGTAAGTAATAAGGGCTGCTTGGAATTACAATTACAAAAATGCACTTTATGTATATAAATACAAAATTTAAATTGGAGAAATCCATAGAAAAAGATAACCTAGTAGAGATTAATTTAGGACTAAGACAGGGTGTCCATTGTCACCTACCCTATTTAATATATAAATTAATGACGCAGTTGTACGATGGCAAACTATTCTCAGAACACATTTTAAAATAAACGGGAGAAATGTTGACACATTCTTGTTTGCTGATGACCAGATTTTAATTGCGGAGACTGGAGATAACTTACAAAGAGCCAGACATGAATTAAATAATATTACAAGAGAATATAATCTTCAAATTTCATATGAAAAAACAAAAATAATGGCTTTTATAGGAACGAACCATTTGAGAGCAAAAATTTGCATAAATGATAAACCTATCCAACAACAAAGTTATTTTAATTATCTTGGCTATATTGTGTCATATACCAGTAATAGAGATATACAAAACAAAATAAACAAATTCCAAGCAATATGTGGCACAGTAAAAAAAAAACTTTTAAAAATTTTAATCGTCAAACTTTGTTAAAACTGTATAAAATAATGACGATCCCAACCCTGCTTTATGGGTGTGAAAACTGGGTCTTGACTATCTCACAACAGAAGAAAGCGGAGACGGCTGAGATGAAATTTATGAGACATGTGGCAGGTTATAGACTCATAGACAAGAAAAGAAACGAGGATATTACAAGAGAATTGGAAATTCAGAGTCTAAATGAAACAATCATTGCATACAGGCAAAAATGGCAAGATCATGTGCAGAGAATGGCCGAAGACCGTACACCACAAATAGTATACAAGTATAAACCTGGAGGTAGAAGAAATGTTGGCAGGCCACGAATGAGATGGTTCGATCAATTTCCTTGAAGTCGGAGCGGGCCACAAGGCTTATACCGTGATGATGATGATGATGATAATGATGGTGATGATGATGATGAAAAATACACGTACCACTTCTTTTTGCAACCAGGTGTAACAAATTAACGTTACTTGTGCATAATGGGCCCTAATGTCTTTTTATTACCAGTAAATCCTTGGTCTAATTATTACACTGACATTACATTTGGTGTAACACAAATCCTTCCAGACCTGTACTCATTTTTTATGAACGCTCTGCAGGATTTCCGCTTTATCTTCGTATTTAAGATACGAAATGAACATAAAAATAAGGAAGATAAGACGAATGTCTCTGTTAGATGTAGGCGCCAGTGCTCCTAATAGCGATGTAGATCACCACCCGCCGATACATAAGAAGTCAGCACGATAGATTTATAGCCTAACTAAACAAAAATGGAAGAAATATAGCGGCAGTATTAACAACAGTCCTAATTATCGAAACAAGATATCATCGGCTCGTGACTCAGCATTACGTACCCGCCCAATGCTTCTGCTTCTTCCTCTTGCCTTTCGTATTTTCTCCTCTTTTAAGTGCTCGAAAATAATGGATAATTTAATGAATCAGCAAAGTGACTGAAATAAAGAGAATGTTGAAGTCATGCTGCCATTAGAGTTAAATCACAGTATTAGAAACATTATTTTGAAGTGTTGGGACTTATTACTATCACATCCTGGCTAATTTATGACATTCCAAAGCTCTCAAAGCAGCTTTGAGCTGGTAAAATATTGCACCCGAGTTTCACGGTAATCATAATAATCTAGATGGACATGAACACCTTCAAATGTTTTACTTTTATTGCTTTCTCTATTACGGGGGGAAGTTGGGCCCGGAGGTAAATCATGATAATCCGAAAAATGAATATAACTTCTAAACTATACATAAACCTATTTCATCACTGACAAAAAATAAAACAAAAAACTCCTTGCCACCTGAAATGAATACCTTTAATTTTATGAAATATCGTGTAAGTTTACTTACGTTAGACTCCATGCTGCTTGTTAGAAACAAAACACACAAGTTAGCAATAAATAAATATGAAATAATGAGGAGTAGATGAATGAGGTTTCTGTATTTCGACAAGCAAAAAGATTATTTATTATAAGAGCTAAATAGAAATGCAGGCCATGAAGTACCCTGAATAAAAATGAACCCCGAGTGCATGTATAGCATTAATCAAAGAAAAACTGGCTCAATGCCAAATATCATACAGACTTAAACAGTGCAAGATAATGCATTTAATGAGCATCAACTACAAAAAATATTAATTATCTATTTGAATATATGACCAATATATTACCGTCATTCATAAAGTATATTACATGTTGATATTGTTGTAATTATCCTGTGCAGTTCACCTTTTATTTTAATTAAATGTTCCGTCACTGCAAAATAATGAGAGATGCACAAAAAGGTGCCATTGGAAAAAAACTTTCGGATCTAAATATTGCTGCTAGAAGTGGTGTTATGATTAAATATTCGTCTATACACCCTCCCCTGAGCTGTGGCCGCAGCATTAAGAGTAAAAATGAGAGAGAGGCTCATTATATGAGTAATTAGCCCGCGTGTTCATTTCAAATTAGTTGACAATATATACCTGACATTCATCTCGGATCGTTATCTCATAACAATATTTGCAAAAACTTCACTTAAAAAAACAGGCGATTTGTGGAATTTATGCTGTCAAACTTCCCACAACTAAAAGTGAAGAAAAAGAAGAGGCATTTATGCCGTGCCTAGTTGAATGCTTCAATGAACCGTAAGTTGTATGATCAGTTGTTTGGTCATTACCTACAAGTGACAGTCTACACTGCTTACAGGTAAATATGCATGCCTAATTATACACTTGACATGTCCACATTTCGCCCGTGGGAAGATATTTCCCAGTACTGTCTCGTATTTGCGAAATTATTGTTATTAGAAATTCGAACCAATAAGAAATACCTTGAATATTAAATATTATTGTGAAGTTTTCTTTTGACAATACTGGATTTTCTTTTGTAAGTAATACGATTTTGTATACGTCTTGCGTATTATTAGTTATGCACAAGTCGTCCTGGAAAGAACTGGAGAGTCTATGTCCAAACAATTCAAGATATGCATTTAATTTTCCATAAAACAGTTGGAACATACGTTATTTTAATCAAAGTCAAAGTGACCGACCACCTGGCAGGGGAAAAGATAACTCGTTATCATCCACAAGTTATCGAGAAATAATGGACTGTTCTGTTATATTCCCCTGCCTACAAAACATTGTAGAATGTGGCTATTCATTAAAAAATAGCTGTTCACTACAAATAGTTAACTGATGAGTGTATTTCTGATGCAACATAAAATGCTGTTCTGTGACAATTATAACGTGCAGTGAGTTCTGCTTCTGCGAGAGATTAGAGAAATATTACGTTCGACTACGAGCGAGTGATAAGTCTTAGTGAAAATTGAAGAAGTTTGGAATAGTGAAGTGGCTCTGTAAACTATACTAAATGACAATAAGAATTTAATTCATGACAATGAAAATTGGAGAAAGTTATAATACCTACGTATAGAAAATATATATCTACCTATATATATTTCAAAGAAAATTGGTATTCAAACAGGGAGTAGCAATTTTCGGCAGCATGCAACTTTTATTACAGAAAATCTACCTAAAACGATGATTTTACCAAAGCAATTGTAGATACTGTTCCACCTGTAAAGAACGCATATTATCACGAAATGAAAGGCAAAAGCTATTGAAACCTTTCCCATGACGTCAGCATATTAACAGCTGTAATTCGTTCCGCAGATTATTTTTGCGATCAATCATGATCACGAATCGAACAAAGGAACTCCAGTTTGTACTTGAGAAGGTATCAATTTTTTCCTTCGCTCCTGCATGCAATGCACTAGTTTTTGTTCCTCGGACAATTTCGTCCGCTTCATGTGCTTTTTAACCTACTATCTAGGAGTCGGACCATTGAACACGTCCGGTAGAGTTATGTTCTATTTTGTGCACTAATTTAGCTTAACCCTTTCGAATGGGCAACACAGTTTAGAAGCTACATAATTGCATACAAAATATGAATTACGTACAAAATGTACTGGCACTTACAGATCATTATTATTTCTAGAATATGTTTTGCACGAATGCGCTTTTCAGATATTTTCTCTTCATGCTGCCATGGTAGAAGAACCATTTTTTATTTAGGTGCCAAACAAAATATCTGCCTATTTGAGCATCTTTGTTGCCATTTGCAAGTTTAAGGTATTCAAGATATCATCATTGTGGACATGCAGTATAGTAATTTTGTAGCTAAAATTTGCATCTTTTTTCCTCTTTGGATCTTTCTAAGATTACAGCCTAGATGTACCAAAATGTAGGTGTTATTCTAATGCCCTACATTTATATATATATATATATATATATATATATATATATATATATATGAATTCCTTAATGTGTCCACAAAAATTGCAAACCAGTTTTTGCAGGGCGCTTACAAAATGAGTAACACCTCCATAAAATAAATATTTATCCTAATAAGAATATTCTATTATGTGTTTCAAATTGGATGATGTTTGCCTTCAGCATTACTAGGTGAGCAACCAATCGCGGAGTACTGCGGTTTTGTCGTATTGCATTCCCCCTATGTGGTATATAACAAGTGGCAAACTAACCAATCTCTAATAAATACTATTCGCACTAAGACAAAAATTCAGATAATGTAACAACTGATCCATGAGGAAGAAGATAGTAACATAATTAACTAAAAAACCCATATATTTAGCTCAAATAGTTTTCCTAATACAAATAAAGTAGATGCCATTATATGATAACAATGCATTGTGAAGTAAGCACTGTAATGAATATAATTATTGGTTGGCACGTATGCTTGAACGTATATTTGAAATCACTCAGAACTGAAACGTCAATATTTGACACGACGTGGTAAAAGAAATATGTAGGTACTTTGAATAAGCCAAGGTGTTTATTAAATTCGATGAGAGGAAACAATACACTTCTTGCTAGTCTGGCAGAACGTGTTTGGTCACATTATATCTTTGTTCATGAATGGTTCGTATCATCATCATCATCATCATCATCTCTATTTACTCTAATCTGCTTCATATAACCTTGCCCCGCTCACTCCGCGTGCAGTTACCTTCCCCCTCATTCTAATTGGCTAATGCTTTCGCGCCATAGCACATAGGCGGTGCCTTCCCGTCACATTGAAACCTGCAGTAAACGTCATAATAATTTCTAGGAAGATAGATAAAAATCATACAAATAAGCACATGAAGGCATGTAAAAATAATGAAGTTCATAATGAAACTGAGTAACTTGAAACTGAATGAATGAGCAATGAAACTGAAACAAGTTTATAATGAAAGGCCTTCGACCTTTTCCACCACCACACATACCTTGCAAAAATGCTTTTCTTTCAGTCTTAAAAGTCGTGTCACGCCATACTTTACTTTTCGTGTGTCCTTCATTCACCCAAGTCTTGTCAAGGTAGTATATCTTGCGATTTGTATCTCAGTACAATCTGATTGTCCTTAAATAACGTCTTCGTCACACAGCAATATCGCCCCTGGAGTGCTAAGTTTTCCTGTTGTCTCAGTTTCATGTCGCGATTTTCCTACGCATCTAACACTCACACTTGTAAGTTCAGAGCCCAGCTGTTCGACTTCACTCACTGACAAAGAGGGATTCTTTTCTGTGAGTGGATTAAACACATGCAACACAGTTCTTTTTTACCGCTTTGTAAAGGTTTTCCCTTGCGATGCTTCAGCGAAAAACTGGCGGTAGAATCTGCCATTATACATATAAGTACACGCACAATAAACGACCAATAAAATAATTTAGCTCTCGTACTCGGCACAACACACCGTCGAATGGCAATATATGACTAATCCAGTTCAAAACAAGGTCAGAGATAAAAGTCATATAAACAAACATGTCATGACTACCGCTAAATCACATGATATCGTGTCATGTGCTTGAGAGCAAAGGAACCTCCTTTTTACTTCGTTTAAGAATTAACAGGCATTTGAGATAAATAAACTCTGTTGAATAATATATTTAATTGAAACAATTACGAAAATATAAATTTGACAATTCTCTTCCAACATATAAAGACATATCACTATGTTAAATAACGAACTAATTTTTACCGCACGACAGTCTGCACCACAACTGCAGCCAATGAGATGTGATAAAGTCACGTGACCGTTAAGAGATACGGGGCACGCTTTGTGAAACAAGGATTAGCAGCATTATTCAGTTACTGTTCCATGAAAGTGTGTATAAGCTGGATCAATGAGACGCGATCCACATTCCCCCCTTACTACTGCTAGAACAATTCAATGGAGTTAATGTGGGCTCAAATTATGTTGCAAAGAGAAATAATATTTTTAAACTGATGACATTGAACGACTTCTTCACGAAGAAATTGGCAAGAAACACAACAAGATTGGGAAAACTACGTGAGACATCAGATAAACTAAAAGAAGACGACTTTTGGAAAGAAATAGCACGTGCCGAGAAAATTTAGTTTGCGTTCCCTTTCGTCTAGCGCCACGAACACGCGCAAGTGTGCGAGAGAGAGAGAGAGAGAGAGAGAGAGAGAGAGAGAGAGAGAGAGAGAGAGAGAGAGAGAGAGAGAGAGAGAGAGAGAGAGAGAGAGAGAGAGAGAGAGAGAGAGAGAGAAGTATAAAATATGGGAGTAACGAGGTGGGATGGCTGAAGACTAATGCATCTGATTGGCCAAAGGCGAGAACTCTTCCCATTTGAAACACATTTTAGACGCTATGATATACTGGTCAAATAGAGATCTTGGATTGTTCAAAGCTTTATGTAAATACTACAACAAACAGTTCTCAGGGTTCTATAAATATAGAAATGACAATTCTTTTAACACCAGAGGCTTCCAAAAGTAACTAGAGCAACATTTAAAAAATTATATATTCACTACTCAGCATCCAACGTTGCTTATATGTAGTTAAATAATTATTAGACACCAAAAAAGGCACAGAAATAGTTACATGAATACGACCTAAAACTTTTGCGAAAAATTAATAATAAAGGCAAAGCACTATAACTATACAAGGACTTCAGCCTGAGAGATAAACAAAACGACAAGGGTCTCTCTTGTTCTGAATGAACTAATGCCATGAAGATTACAACTGTACCAGAAAACCACTGCAGAAAATGCAGTGAAATTGCAAATACATACCTCATATATTCTAAAGCACGAAGGCTGTTCAATAAAGAATGATCACAACCTTTCTGACAACGTAGCTTTACTCATCGTCATAATTTTGATGCACCTTCTCAAAATAGTCTCACCTGAATGCGATGTACTTTTCCGAACGTTTCTGCCTGTCTTCAAAGACATGCTGGAAAACATTTTTGAGGATAGTGAGATTTGTGGTGAACAACACGGCGTTGCGGCGGGTTTTCTCCGGGATCTCCGGTTTCCCCCGCCATCTCATTCCAACGGTGCTCCATCTTCATCTCATGTATCATCAGTGTCATCGCCTGTGGTGCCGTATGTAGTAAAAGCGGCTGTTAAACACTACACACACACACACACACACACACACACACACACACACACACACACACACACACACACACACACACACACACACACAGATACAGCCTTCAAAATCACCTCCGCAGCCCTCACCACTGCTTCTGATGATGGATAATGCCTCCCACGAAGGCGTTTCTTCAAGTTAGGGAACAGAAAAAGTTCACATGGGACTAAATAAGGACTATATGGAAGGTGAGGTATGCATTTCACGTTGATCTTTGCAAGATATTCAGCAACAACATTGGCAACATGTGGCCGCGCACTATCGTTGTGCAGCATCCGGCCTGCTTCACGGAAATGTGGTCTTTTGCGCCTGATATGGACTTGCAATGTTTTCAGGACATCGCTTAGTATTGTACAGTCACTGATGTGTGTGCAGGTACAACATGCTGATAAATCATTCCATGAATATCAAAGATTGAGATGACCATAACTTTCCAAGCAGAAGCAACCACTTTTGCTTTTTAGGGGTTGGTGATGAAGAGTTCCACACTGAGCTTTGCTGTTTGCTCTCAGGATCATAATGATGTAGCCAAGTTTCATCAGCAGTGATTACGTTTGAAAGAAACACCGGATCTTCCTCTAACATCAACTTTAACTGCATGCAGACCTGCATGCGAATATCCTTTTGTTGGGGAATTAACAGTCTTGGAACCCATCGCGCTCAAACACGTCTCATATGTAATGTTTCTGTCACCAACGTGTGAGTGGCGCCCCATGAATTGTTCAGTATTTCAGAAAGTGGTCCTAAGGTAATTCGTTGAACGTCTCTCACAATGGCAGCAGCAGTGTTGATGTTTTCTTCCGTAAGAGCAGTAGCTGGAGTACCGGGTCCACCTTCCTTTTAAATTGATTGTCTCCCATCTTTAAACATTTAAGCCACCTTCGAGCTGTGCTGTAGGGAAGAACAGACTCTCCATAGGCCTCAACTGAAGATTTTTGAGACGAAAGTAGAATTTCAAAGTCGCATATTGTTCCTCGCGTATTACCGCCATTACAGCGGTAGGCGATACTGAACATGTCTGAACTTGCCTGGTTCTCAAAGGCGGGAATCAGGAGTGCCAACAATGAAACTACTACGGCATGTTTGTTTCACATTAAGCTAATATGATATAAAAAGATTGAATTTCAGTGCGAAAAATTATAATGATTCTCTATTGAACAGCCCTCTTAATTTCAATTTACTTAATTTAAACAATAGGTCCTCTCCATTTGCTGTAGCGTTATGCAAGAAGAGGTATCGTCAAATAAAACCACAGATCATTGCTAATGCCCTACGAGTAAAAGGTGTCATATTTTACGAAGGGGCGTAGAGACCTTCAATCGATGACAGTATTTTTACTCTTCACGCTTGGGCAAAACTAACAACCGACTGTCAGATTTGGAAGCCACGGAAACCTTGTTATGAAGTTCACAAAGAAAATAAATTAATTTGTGAACCCACCACACCCTACCAGATGTAAACCTGGCCATATTGAAGTAATTGGCATTATGTCTGAAGTCAGAGGAGCCATTTCTGGGACAATAGTGAACATTTTAAGGGAATCAGATTTGGGCACTTAAAGGGTCCTAAAAATACTGCGATATCATTTCCTGAACCACATTCATTTACATTTTAATTTTTCGAATTTTCAAAATAAACGTTTTGTATTTTTTTTTCGTTTTACCGGTTTACCATTTAATCATTTTTATATTGCTGTTCACATCCTTTATATATTTTCCCAAGATTTAATTTTTCCTATAATGTAATTATAATATCATCCTATATAATGTAATGTAATGTAATACTATATGTTTAGGAGTTTCTCTCTTAACAAATAAAATATTTAATGTATTAAGAGGAATGGCTAAACATGCTATTTAATAATTTTTAAACACGAAGCAATTTTTCACTAACACTTAGTATATTTCTTATACATTTAGATAGGGGAAGCCAGGTAGTGGCTTTGTGACGTCAGCTGTCAGCTTTAACCGCCAAATATTGTGGCAACCCTGTATGGGTTGTCAGGCCTGGGGCCACTAGGCTGAACTTTGTTCGTTGGCTGCGCTGGGGAGGGGGATGCCATATTCTCTCTTCCCCAGACGACCGGCCGCCACCAGAGGGAGAGGACGTATTTGTAGCAACCCTCCGGGACACAAACCTCATTGAATGTAAGTTGTCTGAAATTATTAAACCTCCTTTAAAAATGCACTTGTGGGTTTTCCTTCGCTGGACCTTCCACCTTTCACCACCAGACAGGTAAGCTAATTATCAGTAAAATAACATGTCCACCCTACCGCGTGGTGTGTAGTGTTTGTTAAGGTGGTTTAGCTCTACCGCTACGGGTCCCCCCCAACGCTAATAAATATTTAAATCTATTCTAATGTAGGGTGTGACATATTGGTGGAGGCGCCAGGTAAGATCTCAAATTTTTTTTTCTCCTTGCTTTATTCCTGTTTTGATGAAAAAATTTGAATGTATACGCTGGTGAAAGATGGAGGAAACATGGCCGACCGCGTGGTGTTCAATTAGTTAGAAATTCTAATCCGGTCATCGTGTCGTAATCCTTTAACTTTTGGTCTGTTTTTTATTTGATTTCTTTAATAGTAAACTTATTTCATAATATTGTGCTAAAATTTTTTTATAACTACATGGAAATTGATTATTTGCGTTGAAGAATGGACACCACGTGGTGACATAATTTGTTTTTAATTAGTTTTCTTTTCAGGCTTAATGTGAGGTTTATTTATTAATACAGAGTTTATAGTTTAAATTTGCGGAGATTTGTTTTTCTAAATTTTGAGTATTTTGGGATGTGAACTTAAATTTTGGTCGACCACGTGGTCACGTGTTAATTTTCAAGGGACGCTATGTGAATTTTAGCAGTAAAATTCAAAGTAAATAGTTTCTTTTTTGGTGTTTTTGTGAAGGATGCACTTCATTTTTGTGTTCATTCCAGTTGGTAATTCTGCTTATTTTATTCTGGTGTCCAGTGTTACTTAAAAGTAAGTCAAAATGCCTAAGAAAACGCGGCAATCATCCAATGTGCCAGTTACAATGGATTCACATGATGTAATAGCTTCGACTTCTGCTTTAGCTAATCAACGTGCACATGTACCTAGTAATTTAGAAGTATCCATGGCACCTAATGTTAATCAGACTCAGACAATGCAAGTTTCTCGGCCTTTTATTGATCCACCCTGTTTTGACAGGATAGCACTGATATCTCCTTCAGAATTTTTGAGAAAATTTAACTTAGTTTCTACAGCAAATGGTTGGTCAGATGTACAAAAGTTGAAGTTTTTCCCATGTTACTTGCGAGACACAGCAGCACTTTGGTACCGAACTTTTTGCCATAGACACCCTGAGCATGATTGGCATTTTCTAACTCAACAGTTTTTGGCAGCTTTTCAAATGTCCAATCAAGATGAATTGTTGGAAATTAAACTTAGGCAGAGGGTACAATTAGAAAATGAACCTGTATTAGATTACATTTATGATGTATTATCCTTGTGTGACCAAGTTAACGCTGCAATGACACAAATGGAGCAGGTAAAAAACTTATTGAAAGGATTGAAACCTCAGTATGTGCAAGCTTTGCTCCCATTAAATCCACAAACAGTTGAGGAGGTTTTACAAATTATTAAAAGCGTTGATAAAGCTAATTTTTATGTGCAACATAGACAACATTTAGTACAAGCACAAACATCAACTTACACTTCTCCACCTGTGTCATCTGCACCTGTTTTATCACGGTTTGAAAGTGTAAATCACTCTGAACCAGTTATTAATGTTGTTTCCACATTGAGTGAACAGGTCACTAAACTTGCTACCCAAATGCAACAGCTTCAGTCTCAATTCACTGCTGCTGCATCTACTGTGCAGCCACCTCCACTTAAGCCTCCAAGACATCATGAAAAGAGACAGCAGGCACCTATTGTGTGTTACAATTGCAACAAGCGTGGTCATATGGCACGTAATTGCTGGACTTCACCATCTGGTTCAAAAAACTCGAGAGGCCCAGCCTCCAACGACATAACCTAGAGGTACCCAAAGTAAGTTCACCTGTGTCTAATGTTGTTTCTCTTCCAGGTCAAATTTTGCAAATTTTGGGGTCCATTGGGGAATCAAAACTTCCAATTTTGTTGGATACAGGAAGTGCAGTTAGCATTGTGAATGCAGCTCATATCAATGACATTTCTAAAATGAAACCTGTCGAGATTTTGCTTAAAACAGCTGGTAACAAGTTATTAGATGCGCCTTATCAAACAAATTTGAAATTTCAAATTAATGACTTTGTTTTTCAGGAAGATGTGTTAGTGGTAAAAGACTTGGCACATAATCTCATTTTGGGTAATGACTTTCTAACTTCACATAAAGTTACCATTGATTATTCTTGTGCAGAAGTTAAGATTCAAACTCATGAGGGAGAAATGGTACACATTCCTTTTGAAACAACATGTGGTGGTCCCTTTACAGATATTGCTGTGATTCCATTGAACGATGAGGTACAGATAGTTAATAAAGTTTCTGTTGTAAAAGATGTTAAATTGCCACCGCTTACTACTTGTTTTGTGGCAGTGCAGCCTTCAGCTGATATTACAAATGAGGTTATGTTCGAGCCTTCTACCAGTATTATGCATAAGAAGAATATTTCTATTCCACCTGTAGTTTGCAAATCTTCAAAGGACTTTGTGATACCAGTACATAATAATTCAGCTGTTCCTCAAACACTTTTTGCTAAAACTGTATTAGCTAATGCTCATGAAGTTGCATTTGTTCAAAGTAACTCAGTTTCACCTAAGGATGTTACTCCATTGAACGCTCCAAAGTTTGAATTTAATGTTAATACCAACTTAACTGAAGCTCAAAAGTCAGATCTTTATAATCTGTTGTTAAAATATGAACATGTTTTTGCCACTTCATTGCAATATTTAGGCTCAACTAATGTAGCGGAATTTAAAATAGAGGTAAAGGATGAAAAACCTATTAAGCAACGACCCTATAGGGTAGCTCATAAGCAGAAAGAGATTATTTCCCAACAAGTAGAGGAAATGAAATATGCTGGTATTATTAGAGATTCTCAGTCACCTTGGTCATCACCTGTTGTGTTGGTAAAGAAAAAAGATGGCTCTATGCGGTTTTGTGTAGATTATCGTCAACTGAATAAGGTTACAGTAAACTCAGCCTTTCCCTTGCCTCTTATTGATGACCTCCTTAGTTACCTTGGAGAAGCTAAATGGTTTGCTTCCTTAGATTTGTTGTCAGCATACTTTCAAATTCCTTTAGAGGAGAATAGTAAAAATTATACCTCATTTGTTACTCATGAAGGGCAGTATGAATTTGAACGTTTGTCTTTTGGGCTTGCTAATGCACCAAGATTTTTCAGTTTTGTTGCTGAGAAATTGTTAGGAGACTTGAAATTTAAGAAAGCTTTAGCATATTTGGACGATATTGTTGTTTTTGCCAAAACTTTTGAAGAATTATTAGAAAACTTAGAAGCTGTTTTTCAACGTTTGGAAATGCATAATTTTAAACTGAAACCTGGGAAATGTTTCTTTGCTATGGAAAAGATAAAGTTATTGGGTTTTGAACTATCTAAAGATGGAATTTCCCCAGATTCTGAGAAAGTTACAGTGATCATAGAACTACCACGCCCAAAGAATGTTAGAGACGTGAGAAAAGTTTTGGGTTTGTTCAATTTCTACAGGAAATTTATTAAGAATTACTCTTACATTGCCCATCCATTGATTCAGCTGACCAAGAAAAGTCAAAGTTTTATTTGGGGCCCGGATCAGCAAACAGCATTCCAGCAGTTAAAGAACTCTCTTGTTTCTGCTCCTGTGTTGGCTCATTATAATCCTGGAGCCTATACAGAATTACACACTGATGCTAGTGGTCTAGGAATAGGATGTGTTTTACTACAGAAAGTAAATGATAATCTTAGACCTATTGCATATGCTTCTAGAACTTTGTCAAAATGTGAAAGAAATTACAGTGTACCAGAGTTAGAGCTTTTGGCAATCGTTTTTGGTTTAACACATTTCAGGACTTTTGTGTATGGCTATAAAGTGCATGTTATTTCAGACCATCACTCCCTTTGTTATCTGAACAATTTAAAGGATTTGACAGGCCGGTTGGCTCGATGGAGTCTAAAGTTACAGGAATTTGATTATGATATATGTTATAAATCTGGTAAGAAACATAATGACGCAGATGTTTTGTCAAGGTTCCCTGTGTTACAGCCTGAAGAGCATCAAATTGAACAACTTGATGAGCTAATTACCTGTTTGCTATCACCAGTTGAGGTTGCTCAGAAACAAAATGATGATCCAGTTCTGACTCCAATTATTAATGCCCTTAAGGATCCTGAATCTGCTCCTGCTAAGGTTCAACGTCAAGCTTCTACCTATATTTTGAAAAGTAATGTCTTGTACAGGAAAAATTCGGGTTCTACTGGTCCCTTGCATTTACTAGTCATTCCTGAGCTGTTAAAGCATGAAATTTTGTCCTCATGTCATGATGATCCACTATCTGGTCATTTAGGTTTTTCTAAAACTTTTAGTAAGATTAACTCAAGATACTACTGGATAGGTATGAAAAAAGTTATTGAGCATTTTGTGAAAACTTGTCCAAGTTGTCAGTCTAGGAAGGCACCTAAGAATCAAAAACCTGCTGGTCTTTTGCAGCCTATTCCAGTTAACTTTATTGGAGAACGTTGGGGAATAGATTTGTTAGGCCCTTTGCCTCGTTCTACGTCGGGTGATAAGTATATCATAGTTGCTACAGAATATGCTTCTAGGTGGGTTGAAGCTGCCCCTCTCTCTTTGGCTACCATTCCCCAGGTTACTAAGTTCATCTTACATCAGATTATTTGCAGGCATGGGGCCCCTGCCATGTTACTGTCTGATCGTGGTAGTGTCTTTCTGAGTGAAGTAACCCAGGAACTCTTGAAAGCTTTGTCAGTTTCCCCTCATTTTACTAGTTCATACCACCCTGCATGCAACGGCCTTACTGAACGATTTAACCAGACTTTACTAAATTGTCTTAAGTCATTTTGTGGATTCAAATCAGCGCAATTGGTCTAATGTTTTACCATATGTGATTTTTTCATACAATTCTTCTGTTCAGGAAACTACAAAATTTTCACCATTCTATTTGATATATGGTCGTGAACCTTCCTTACCAAATCAGGTGCAACTTCAGGCCACTTCAAATGATTTATTTGTTCGGCAAACTTTGGAAGAGATTCAGAAAGCTCGTGAAGTAGCCATCCATAATATTAATCAGCAACAGATTAAACAGAAAGAAAGATATGATGCTAAGCATAGAGATACTCATTTTGCAGTAGGTCAGCTTGTTAAGATTTTTACTCCAATTAGGAAAAAGGGAAAATGTACCAAATTGCTTCATAGATATTTTGGGCCTTTTGAAATTGTTCGACAAATTACTCATGTTACTTATGTGGTTCGTCGACCAAAGGCTCCTAGAGTTAAGGAACAATCAGTACATGTTTCTAGGATATTCCCATATTTTGATCCTGTGGGACCATATAGACTGTAAATGCATTTTGATTTTCTTTTGTGTCACATCAAATGTAAAAAGGTTGTATGTAAAGTATATTGTCCCTTGATTTCTGAGTGTGAATTTTGAGATTTAGTGTATAGTGTGCTAAGCTATTTTGTTTTGGAATATGATGTATATTATTGGCAAATGGCAATACTTGGATAGATGTTTGATGAATTAGATGTCAAAAGTTGAACATACAATTGTTATTATTGAAAGTCACAATTAATTGATATTAAAAGTATATGTTCCCTAATAACTGTTTTGAGTTGAATAACCTCATTTTATGATAAATTTTGCAATGATTAGAAAATTGAAATTTTGTTTATTAATTTTAAGTTTACATTCTGGAATAGTGCTGTGCTACCTCGATAAGAAGGATGAATGAAATTATGTGTGATTATGTGAAAGATGTAGAGGTAAAGTTTATCTGGTTAATGGGGTTGCTGTAATGTGCCCGTTAATCCAGTGTTTTAGGCTCGATAAAGTGGCTGAAATGTGCTTATCGATGCAAGTAATTAAGTGTATTTTTGAGTTTTGTTTAGCATTGGTGCTGAAATGTGCATGCTAAGATGATGAGGAAAACCTGAATCACAGAGAGGTTTGTGAATGACTGTTATGAAGCTGAGACCTGGGGATGTTCTGTTTGTCATCCTCGCCATAGTTACCAGGTATTTGTGAGATAGCACATTACTAGTACAGATGTTTACTTTGTCTCTTTATTGCAGGATGCTAATAGTTTGAACATTTTGATAAAATTGTTTTGGATTAAGAGTGATATATATTTTGGAGTTGTGTGATTACCAGTATGCTTTAATGGTTTATTGAATTCTAAGTTTTATGTTGAAAAGCAAAAGTACCCTTCAATGTATACAAAAGTTTTTAGAATAGGCTAAGACATGATACTATATTTTCTCTTTTGTGTATCTAGGATGTGAAATTTTGAGGCCCCAGAACTTAATTTTTTCTTTCAGTTTTGTTCTATGTATTGTGTTGTAGAACGATTTTTTTTTCTTTTGTTCTTTTTGTTGGTGTAGTAATGTGACAGTAGTTTTGTTGGCATGCAAAATGTTGATGTTAGTAGATTGTAAGTAGTTTTGTTGATTTGAAAGGTAGTAGTACTGATGATATTAAGTAGTGCGCGCACATAATAAATATGATTGAAATTATAATGGTAAAAACAAAGAGAAAAACTGAGCTCATTTTTGTTTAAGTGTACACGTCAGTTTTTGTTAAAAAGTTTATGGCCACGTGTAATATTTTGGGGTACCCCTCTAATTGTAATTTTTGGTATTTTGAAAATTTGTAATATTTTTATTCAATGTTTTGGAAGGTCAAATTATTTTGTGCTGTGTGTATTGTATTATTTCTACCCTAAGGGGTTTTTGTAAAGTCTTGATTGTGACATTCCTACGTTTTATGTATTCTTTTGTGAAGATTATTTTGTGAAGATTATTTGATTTATCTTGTCAAAATTTGTAAGCTCTATATATTGCCGAGTGATGGAAATTATCTTAGTTTTATCATGTATCTTGCTACCCAGATGGGGTGTACCTAATTTTTTTTATTATTTATTATTGTTCAGAAGTGAAGTTTGTTTTTAATGATGTAGTTGTCTTCTGTAATTGACGTACACTTATATTTTTGGAAATAATGTTGTAGTATGACGATACGTATCAAGCCAACCCTATTTATCTGCGTTCCTGCTGCACCACACTGTTCCTACCGAACTGTTTGCACCATGGGAGTGCTAAACCTGCCACACTGCCTTGTGTCATCGGGCTCTGGTCCGCCCTTTATGACCACTGTTCGTCAGAGCTTTGGCAGCTATTAGTGCTGTCACTTCGTACCTGTGTTGGGGGCAGAAGAACTATTAATGCCCCACATTGTTATTCAGTGTAGAGCAAGTACAATTGTGCTCAATTCAGTGGTCTTTATTCATCAGTGACTGCAGGCAAGCTTCAAGTTTTTTTTATTACATTTGTGAGACCAGTGGGAATGGAATGTACTGTTCAGACAGGTTGTGAAACTTTTTTTGCTTGGTGCAGTAGTGGTGAAAAGTGCTGAACTTCATTTATTTTTCTTTTAGGGCTTTTTAATTAAAGTTATAGACAGACACTGGAGTAAAGAAACGAATGTGTAACGTCAAGAGACAAGATTTATGTTTGTAATACTGTTTGTGATATTTGTATGCTAATTTTTTTTTTTTTTTTTTGTTTTGTTCCATCACTCGAGCGAGTTAAATTTTCTTTTCATTTGTGATTAATTGTTCTGTTGACCCTGGGTCAACAGCTTGTGGTCCGGGGGGAGGTGTGGCAACCCTGTATGGGTTGTTAGGACTGGGGCCACTAGGCTGAACTTTGTTCGTTGGCTGCGCTGGGGAGGGGGATGGCATATTCTCTCTTCCCCAGACGACCGGCCGCCACCAGAGGGAGAGGACGTATTTGTAGCAACCCTCCGGGACACAAACCTCATTGAATGTAAGTTGTCTGAAATTATTAAACCTCCTTTAAAAATGCACTTGTGGGTTTTCCTTCGCTGGACCTTCCACCTTTCACCACCAGACAGGTAAGCTAATTATCAGTAAAATAACATGTCCACCCTACCGCGTGGTGTGTAGTGTTTGTTAAGATGGTTTAGCTCTACCGCTACGGGTCCCCGCCAACGCTAATAAATATTTAAATCTATTCTAATGTAGGGTGTGACAATATGCCCCCGAACGAAAGGCAGGTTAGCGTGTGACGTCACCGCGCTGATTTCTGCTGCCCAAGAGGAAGGGAATAGTTTGATGTGTTAGGGTACATCTTGGGTTTTGTAATATTAACACTGACTGCTTTAATTAAACAATTAGTCACAGTTTATAAGAACTACATTTTGGCTCTGTGCTAAAAGAAAGCATATAAAACTTCAACTCGTAGTTTTTTCTGAAGGTCAGGCATGTTATAAAATAAAACGAAGTAATTTTCTCTGCAAATTAGAGGAGACCCATTCAGAACAAAATTACATGAACAAAATTACATGTTTCGGTTTTCTTTAACCAATTTATCAATGTCAGGACGTAATGTCTGGGAAATTTGTATTCGAAGGCTGCATGTTAGATTGTGATCTAACAGGGTACTTCGGGGTTTGGACTTAGCTAATTTCATAACAGGAAAAGAATTGTTCGCACACGTATGTCGAGCCAAACATAAACAATGTCCGTCTGGCAAGCGAATACAACCTCGGAAATCTGATTTGGGGGACATTACTGCAAAAATAAGCCAAGTCTTTCTTCTGTGTATATTTATCCTCTAATAAATCGTCACATTGTACATTTAACAGTTCCATTAGGTACGTGGCAGCTACATTGCTGTCATCGAGTGTGCTACACCTGACTGAACCCTCAGATTCTGTACTCACAGCGCCATTTATATAGGTAACTTGGTACTACACAGCTCTTGCTTGACGTCACACGCAGTACACGCCTCGCTCCCGGCTGAAATAGGTCACAACTCTCGAAGCTGTCTTCCACTGGATTTAGCCACACACAGCCTTAATATTGTAGGAAATAGGACCATATTATCTTTTTTAACATTTAAAGAAATTATGTAATTCTTTATGCCTCACTAGAAGTACATACTACGAGCTTTCTTCGATAACACTAGAGGAGGGTGTCTATACTGCTGTTCCTCATATACCAACTAAAATATTATGTGAAGACGTAGTATTTAGCTTTCAATTTTGTAAGAAAATTTAATAAATAAATATTACTAGGCTTCCAGAAGTGGAAAACAGTGTTGTGACTTAGCAGGCCAAACTATAATTTTTCCCCTTTACACCTAAACCGCAGCACACGATGCGTCATTCCCAAATTTTATTCAATAGTCACTTGTTTGAATTATACGAGTGTTCTGTATTAATTTCTGTTGTTGAAGGCTGCCATATAGACAAAGTAGAACTATGCATTTACAGTAATAAAAATAAATTACAGTACAAATAAAGGAAAAGTATCAAACTGATAACGACTAACTTCAAATAAAGTGTTGTTATAACATAATTCTGTACTATTAACTAAATTCATGCGTTTAAGAAGTATGTACCATATTCAATTATCTTTCTAAGGTTGATTTTATGTTTTAAATGGGAATTTTAGGGTTCTTAATTCTTCTTTCAAGTTCCCCCTCCTAGATAATGCTGAAATGACAATGCTAGAAGCTTAGAAAATACACAAAGAGGAATGTTATAAAAAACACCGTGTAAAAGAGATGTTTATCAGGTATTTTATGCTCTTAACATAAATTACAAAATTATGCAAATACATTTTAATGTCTGATAGATGGGTATTGGATAGATAGAGTCAGACTGAGGAATTCAATGTCACAGTTGGGATTTGAAACACGGATTTCCCGGTTTCCGTCCGGTTGCTCATAACCATTGAGATACCATAGTCAACATGCCAGCATCACATTAAATTCTCCAACTGACACGTATTCTCCCAGTAAATGAGATACGCACTGTTTGTGGTGACTTACTATGCTGTAATTACTTAAGTCTCAGGCTTCATAGTTTCTACTATTAGGCTAATTGATGGAAATTAATCATTCTTCCTCAGTAAACGTGTAGGCTAAGATTTACATAGATATAGTCATACTCTAGCCGAGATTCAAACCACGGATTTCCTGGTCTCCGTCCTGTTGCTCTTTTAACCATTCAGAAACCATGGCCAACATGCCAGCATTATATTAATTTCTCCAACTGACTCGCATTGGAACCGTACCAGGTTGTACAACAGGTATTCATAGGAGAGAAATATATCAGACATAAATTAAGAAAGGAAACATAATATAAAATATTATAGAACATTAAAGGTGCTTGAAAGGTTTATCCAAAACAAATACTGGACCAATGCGTTAGGACCAATGAAGTGCTTTCAGGCCAGTCTTGATTATGCAGTACTAGATTAACGCAAACCTGATTAAACACCCTTTCTAACTGTGCTTTACTCCTAGCACACTGCAGCGACTTTGTTTGTCGCTGCCTTCGATGGATGTGCTTATTTTCGCAGCGTTTGTTTAGGAAGTTGCAGTTATCATGGCTTAACTTTTTTCCCGTTGTCATCTCTTTCCAGTAAATATAATTTAGCTATCTAATGGGAATGAAATGACGGTCTGAAATTCATGAGGTTATATAACTATTTTTGTAAAATATATAATTTTCATTTTAGGTATTTTTCTTGTTTTAGGGGCAGACTGCATTGTTAAAATAGGTATCGCCTGATTTCAAAAATTTTTGATAACTTGTTCATGTGAGATATTAAGGAGAAAAAGCAAAATCTCTTGCAGCGGTCACATATATTTTCATTGTTACTCCGAGCCCAAATGTACTACTTTTTGTGGGCAATTTACGTCCTCCAACGTTAAGTCATATCGGACGATGAATGAAATGGGTGAAATGATGCTCAAATGAGTCCGGGGTCCATGGATCTGAGAGTTACCCGACATTCGTCTATCAGGATAAGGGAAACCCCGGAAAAACCTTATCCAGATAACTCACACTGACCGAGATTCGAACTCGGGACCTCTTGAATGTGAGGCAGACTCGCTAGCATCTACGCTACCGAGGCAGGCGTACTAGCTGTTGCACTCTCAAATCACTCACTCACTGAATCGATCACTCACTAAATCACTCACTCACTGAATGACTCACTCACTCACTCACTTAATAACTCACTCACTTAATAACTCACTCACTGACTCACTTAATAACTCACTCACTGAACCACTCACTCACTGAATCACTTACTCACTAACTCTACGTTGCCAAAAGTTGGATGTTGATTATGATTCGCTTCAGAAGAACGTAAGAGATTGAAAAGCATAATCTGAAATAACGAGGCGTTGAATTTGGATTATTACCACGTGATGTATCTGTGTTGAAGCTGTCTAGGGTTCTAACAACTCTGTATCATTGATAATGAAGATTATAAAGAATGAAAGAACCTTAGAATAGCTCATTATAGATCAAAGTTTCTCATCAATAAGTAGGAGTAGATGATTAAAATGATTTGAAAGTGATAGAAGGTTTTATTGTTTAATCTAGATTGTTCAGGATTCAAAAGGGCCGGAGCGACAACCGCAGACAGACCAAACAGTGCTCTTGAGTGGCTCAGATGAAATCAAAGCACTTAGAAAGCCATGGTCAGGCGGAACGATCAACACAATAGATAGAGGAACTTCGGATGGACACCATATGGAGGAATAAGGCCAAGCATGGATTGAATACGGAAAATAGCCTAGGTGAGAGATAAAAGATTACTGGAAGAGAGGGGAACCGATAATTAGACCGGAAAGAGGTTGAAAGCTTTAAAAATGAAGAAGATACTGATCGAAGATAGATTAATCCAACGGTTCTTGAGCAGCAAATTGCATTTATAGAGCGACAGATGGGCACAGATTTTCTCCTTCGTAGATGCACATCGTTAAAACAGCTGTGAATCTGAAGAACACTCATTACAAACAAAACACTGCTTTCCAACAATAGATATAGTTTTCTCTGCCTAATGGAAGATCCTAAATTCTATGAATTTTCCGTATCATTTAATCATTCTGCTTTGAATAGGTTTGAATGTTACTGTCTCAGATTTCTTTGACGTCCTGTAATTAAGCATGTTTCTAACTAGTGCAACGTGCGCCTTTAAGCTTAAGATGACACAGGAAAACAAGGTCAGCTAACTTGTTTCATATTGTCAAGCCTAATTTTCTCTGAAGTCATAGTCTCTTCGTTATTCAACTTGATTTGCCTACAGCCATTGTAAGAAACAAAAACTCTTTGACACAAAACATATCCACGTCTCCTGATACCTCCAGAATGAGAAATAACAATGACTTCCCTTAAAAGTAGCCTCAGTTATATGTAGCACTAACAATTTATAAGAGCTTTAAAAGCATATAGAATCACTAAGAATTTCAGTGTTTCCAAACGAATTTAAAGTCGTTAATAGCAAGAGTAGATTCTTATTTGTTGTTTTTAAATATTAAAATGAAAATCACAGCTCTTGAGAATGTATATTTTTACATTGTTCTGATGCCAGAATTATTGACCGCAAGAGCAATAATTGTATAATGAAAGCCTACGGAAATAAATTAATAATAATTGCACTAAGTAATTTAAAAACTATTTACCTTCAGGATGAACAACAAGGATTCCGGCTTGGTAGATCTTGTACTGACGCTATTTTTGTGATAAAGTAGGTAATAGAAAAAGCTATTGAGTATAATAAACCTGCATTTCTGTGTTTCATGGACCTCGAGAAGGCCTTTGATATGCTGGAACTTATATTTTAAACATTTTATAAAAACATAATATTATTGATTAATGACATTTTACTAACAATTTTAATAGAATAAAAGTGGAAGGGAAAATATTTGAGCAGATACCAGTCAGAAGAGGGGTTCGATAAGGAGATTATCTTAGTCCACTACTATTCAATTTAGTAATGAATGGAATTATAAAAGAGATCAATACAATGGGTGGATATAAAATGGGAAATAAAAACCTTAACATTGTATGCTACGCTGACGATGTTGTCCTAATAGCAAACACTGAGGAAGACTTACAGAGACTGCTATATAGATTCTATCTTGGATGTAGAAACTATAACATGAAAATATCATTAAAAAAAAGAAATCAATGACCATAAGTAAATTCCCCTTGAGATGTAAATTGTAACTAAAGAGGAAAATAATAGAACAGTTAATGACAATAAGGTACCTGGGTGTTGAGTTAAATAGTTGGGGAGCACTGCAGAATGAAGTTACACATTAAGCGAATAAAACAGCGAGAATTGCAGGCTGCATAAATTATATTATATGGAAAAATTTAAATATAGAAACCAAGACTAGAATCTATAAAGCGGTAATACGCCCAATATCCACGTATGCCTGTGAAGTAAGAGCGGACATTTCAAAACCGAAACAGATTCTAGAGACAAATGAAATGAACGTTTAAAGAAAAATTATAGGAAGAACAAGAAGAGATGAAATAAGAAGTGAAGATATTAGAAAGCAATTAAACATTCAAGCAATAGGTGATTGGGTGGATACAAGACGAAGCGAATGGAATGACCATGTATCCCGTATGACATCGGACAGAATCGCACATATAGCAAGAGACTACTTACCAGGAGACGGAAGAAGATCTTCTGGAAGACAAAAAAAAAAAAAAAAAAAAAAAAAAAGATGGAAGGACTCCTAATTTTTGAAAGGAACAGGTCGTAGGCCTATATGATGAGAATAATAAGAATTTAAAACCGAGCGGAATGACTCAGGTGGTTTCGTCTGTGGCCCGCATTCGGGAGGCACAGGTTCGACTCCTGTGGCCAACCTATCTGACCCATGGTTTTTTCGGGGATTTTCCCAGGTTGCTAGGCGAATGCCGGGTAGGTTAATTACATCCCCAGAATTTCCTGTCCCTCCATTTCATCTCCATTATCATTTCATGTCATAGCCCGCCTCGGTAGCGTGGTGGTAGCATGTCTGCCTCATGTTCAAGAGGTACTGAGTTCGAATCTCGGTCAGGGTTAGTTACCTGGATAAGGTTTTTTTACAGGGTTTTCCCTTATCCTTGAAGACGGATGTTGGGTAACTCTTAAGCTCCATGGACCCTGGACACATTAGACCATCATTTCACCCAGTTCATTCACCGTCCGATATGATCTCTGGTGATCTCCTTCAGGATAGAAGTGCCGGCGGGTGTCTCGGCGGTGCATGACAGAATGATATGCTCTGAGGAAAACTACTTCCTCCTCCGGTCGGTTGCCAGTCTCAGCTCCTCTGGAGGGACAATTTCGGGACCGCCAGAGGGACCTTTGGGGCTCGGTACGCCTGCCTGGGACCATTAGGGCTCGGCTGCTGGGCTCCTGCCATCCCGCTGCAGGGGAGCGAGTTCGTTGTCCTGGCCTGTCGGGGGAGGTCTCTAAGTAAACTGTACGGACCCTGCCCCCTGTACTGTAGTGGCTCCTTGGTCGGCCGCCCCCTGTTTCCTTCGCCTCATACTTTCTCCCGGGGTACCTCATAGGGACAATGGGCCCAGGATATTTTTTTTGTTTTGTTTTTTGTTTTTGTAATTTACGTCCTCCAACGTTGAGATTAAGGCCGCGCCGTGGCTCAGTGGCGCGCCGTGGCTCAGTGGTTAGACCGCTTGGCTCTCACCAAGGTGGCCCGGGTTCGATTTCAGGCGACCGCAAAGTGAGATATGTGGTGGACAACACGGCGCTGGGGCGGGTTTTCTCCGAGATCTCCGGTTTCCTCCGCCATCTCATCCCACCGATGCTCCATCTTCATCTCATGTATAACCGGTGTCATCGCCTGCGGTGCCGTATGTAGTAAAAGCGGGCGTTAAACACTACACATTTTTTTTCCAACGTTGAGTCATATCGGACGATGAATGAAAAGGGTGATATGATACTCAAATGAGTCCGGAGTCCATGGAGCTTAGAGTTACCCGACATTCGTCTAACAGGATAAGGGAAAATCGCGGAAAAACCTTATCCAGGTAACTGCCCTAACCGAGATTCGAACTGGGAACTCTTCAACGTGAGGCAGACACACTATGATCTACGCTACCGAGGTGGGCACCCAGCATGGTGGCCTACGTACCAAATCCCCTCCATAATGAAATCTTATGCTAAGTAATTTAAATATACAAGCATCACATGGTGAAATTTTATCAGTGAATAATAAGTCAATAGCTAAGTTTCGTGTTCAGGAGGAGCAGTTGCTTATATGCCGGACTAGCTAAGGCAATTAAGCATTTCTTGAACTCAATCAACAAAACATTCATTAGACTGAAGCTTTCGGTAATTACAATGCGATATGTTAAAAAACAATGAACTTTCAGACAAACATATACCAGTTCTGAAAATTGTAAAGGGGAAAAAATTCTTAGGATATAGCAAGACAGGAGTAACACTGTGTAATAGGTGCCCAAAACTTGGTTTACATTTGGCAACTTATAGACCAGGACATTGTTTGGTGTGGTATTTAAGAAGTAGGTGGGACTCATATTGATGAAACAGTGTGTATTTCGGGTCTTTCTATCTTATAGAAGTGAATTAATGTGGTCCATTATAGGGTGTACTTGCCGCTTAAAGTCCGCGCTCGGGTTACACATTCTAGACCATAATTGTAAGGAAATTTTACGTTTAGTATTTTACCGACCCACCACAGTGCTCAATACCTTACGGAAGTAGTTATTTTAAACAATAAATTTATTTATGCATCAAAACTTAATGCATTTCAATAGTAAACCATTTACCAATGCTGGTAAATTTTTCATTTTAATTTTCAGTCCTGCAAATTGCATCTAGAATTTGCTGGCAACATAAATGTGTGTATATAAGGGATCACTACTCTTAACATACATGAAAACCATGGACTGAGCTGCCTTAAAACCTCGGGAAGAATTTCCAAAGATTATGTAATCAGGACACCGTTACATCTGCTGCAATACCGATCATTTTGGAACCATCTGGAATTTACCTATGTGATGGCAAAATGTCTGGGACCTAACCAATGATTTCGTGGAAAAACGGCTGTCCTTACAGTAGGATCCACTTGTGTAGCTGCTTTTGCATTCAGACATCTGCACTTCATCACCCAGCTACTGAATCACCTATGACACCAAAGAGAAATAAGTATTGAAATGTCGCTTTTGCCATAGAAACCTGTGGACCATAATTTATGGACGGTACAGAACTCGTTCGAGAAATTTGTCAACATAACAAATGTTCCGCTGATCCTCTTTTGTCAGGTATTTAAGATAGCGAATATTTATCGTATACAACGTAGAACTGCTCCAAGCGTGAGACATTTCCCAAATTTACTATCTCAATAAAGTCTTCACCATCCGAAACTCATGGCAGTTACAACTTGCGCTCTTACCGAACGTCAGTCTCCTCCTCCTCCTCCTCCTCCTCCTCCTCCTCCTCCTCCTCCTCCTCCTCCTCCTCCTCCTCCTCCTCCTCCTCCTCCTCCTCCTCCTCCTCCTCCTCCTCCTCCTCCTCCTCCTCCTCCTCCTCCTCCTCCTCCTCCTCCTCCTCCTCCTCCTCCTCCTCCTCCTCCTCCTCCTCCTCCTCCTCCTCCTCCTCCTCCTCCTCCTCCTCCTCCTCCTCCTCCTCCTCCTCCTCCTCCTCCTCCTCCTCCTCCTCCTCCTCCTCCTCCTCCTCCTCCTCCTCCTCCTCCTCCTCCTCCTCCTCCTCCTCCTCCTCCTCCTCCTCCTCCTCCTCCTCCTCCTCCTCCTCCTCCTCCTCCTCCTCCTCCTCCTCCTCCTCCTCCTCCTCCTCCTCCTCCTCCTCCTCCTCCTCCTCCTCCTCCTCCTCCTCCTCCTCCTCCTCCTCCTCCTCCTCCTCCTCCTCCTCCTCCTCCTCCTCCTCCTCCTCCTCCTCCTCCTCCTCCTCCTCCTCCTCCTCCTCCTCCTCCTCCTCCTCCTCCTCCTCCTCCTCCTCCTCCTCCTCCTCCTCCTCCTCCTCCTCCTCCTCCTCCTCCTCCTCCTCCCTCCCCCTCCTGCTCAACATTATCACCATCAATTCGTAATGGTTTAGGAGAATTATTCTCTTTCGGCTTCACGTTTTTCCCCATTTTTAATTGTATCTTCCTATTGTTATATAACCATAAGGTTATGCAGTTATCCATTCGTTGTAAATTACTTTTACACTTTACTCTATTCATTTTTATCTTTTATTTTAACGAAAGACTGCTGTATTTCTCATTTAAAATATGATTTTGCACTTTACATTCTTTTACTGCTCAAAGACATTTCATTTCTGCCGCTTGTATTTCCTCCAATCTTTATTTTTAATAGTCCATGTGTCGGATTTATATTGTAAAAGCGTATAGGCTACTATCTTAGAGAATTTTATATTTTTATACTTTCGTACTTTTCTTTTCAAGTTACGAGATAATATTCCACAGGCCATTTAATTAAATTTCCCGCATGTTTTAACGCGTTGTTATTTAACTATCTTGATAAATTTAATCTTTTAACCTTGTATTGCACTTGTCTTGTGTCTTTTGTCATTAGAGGCAATAGTGTACAGAGACTTAAGACAAAACCTGGATAATGCGTAGAGAAAAGATCAAAATATAAATACTGAGAAAATACTTAGATATGAGAGACAAATAAGATCATCTATGAAAAACATCTTCATAATATTGGTAGACCCTTGACCTACTGGTAGACCTCTGTAGATACTTGGTGCTCATCGACCATTATTTCCTTCTGAATGTGTGCGAGAACAGAGAAAAAGCAATTTGAATATAGCTTAGTCTACACTGAGAATCGGTAAGAACGTACAGTATCGTTTATGGCGGTATCTATTATGTACTAAAACATATATTATATCAAAGTGCTCTCCTACCGTATAAGGACAGTAAGTTGGAATCATATTCAAGGTCTTTATTGGAAAATTTCGAGAGAAAGCACGTGTAACTTCCGCTGGCTAAGGTATTCGCCTAATTAAGACCGTAGGAATAATAAAATAAAAATAGTCAGACACTTCATGGAAACGTAATTCATTTATTTATTTAGGATTCTAACTTCATATTTTGTTAAATGGCACAGAAAGGACAGACTTAAGGACAAAAGCTAATCGCAGGCTGCTATGCAAACAATTCTCAATGTAATGAGTTAATGGGGATGTACACACGTACTTAATTTTAAACTGTGGTTCTTTATTGAAGAAATAGGAGGGTCCAGTTATCTCAGTGAACAGCAAGTCATAATTCTTTGGAACTCGGTTTTTCTATTACAACCAAAGGTAAAGTGTTAGTGATTTAATCATTGTGCCTTTAATGACATCACATTTTTCTTTAAAACAAGGATTAGCAGGTAAGATATGGATAAAATTAGAGAAAGCATCAATCTCCAATTTGCTCTAGCAATTAAAATAACTTTGTTTATTTTAAGTCCATTTCAAAAGAGTTTCTTTGATGGGAAAGGATGTAAGTAGACTAACCTACATCACCAACAGTATATTCTCATAAAAGGGGCACGTCGTATGGAACATATTGGGAAAATTTATGAATGGTGCCTTGTGTCATTGCTACTGGACAAAAATTTCCCTATGATAATTTGTAATCGCCATCTGCTACAGCAGGTCTCCTACATATATTTCCCTACAGGATCCAAAACTTGTGGCAGTAAATGCTTCCGCGATGACTGCTGCTTTTATTGAAGGGTAAATCATTTTGAAAACTACAAAATTACTGCGGAGACCTTGCTACTATTTGACAGCACAACTTCACACTTAGATACAGACATTGTGAATGTAGCAGAGAGATGTTTATAACGTTATATGTCTTCCTAGCAGCACCACTCATCCACTAGAACTAATGGACAAATTGGGTGTTCAAGCCATTTGAACCGCTCTAGAATGACGAAGTGTTGGCATTTTGGGAAACACCCTGGGAGGAAAATTACAGAACTAATGTCTGGTCTGTTTTTGAAGAAGTGTGGCCATGAGATAAACGTCATCAAATATAATTGCCGAATTTCGCGGGACTGGGATTTATGAATTCGATCCAAATTATTATAATATAATACCTGAAACAGCTGAATAAAGAACTGTCTATATAAAGTATTGTGAAAAATAAAAAGGGTGCTCTTCTGGAAGTGGAAGTATGCAAAGACATCAGCACCCGATCCATCAGGTAGTTCATCTGATGGATCATCTAGTCTATCGTCTACCCCAAACTATGGTTTTAACTCAAGCCAAACGCCTACATCAACTTTTACTCATTTCACTACTTACCCATCCTTCATAGAAATTCTTAAAACGTATGGGATTAAGAAATCTGCAAAAAGAAACAAAAATAGTCTTTAAATTACAGAGATCAGGAAACAGATCCTTTTTTCATAATGTGAAATCAGGAACATTGAAAGCAAAAGAGGCATTTACTGATCTTACAAATTGACCTTATATGAACAAACTGAGACCCAGTTACACGCGGAAATCTCTAAAAGAGAGCTAGTATCATAGGAGAAAATGTTTGATATGATAATGTGTGAAAACTGTCACAGATATGTTTATAAATTTTGTGATAGTAATACAAATCAAGATAAAATTATGTAGTTTCACTGTTCAGAATCTGACCAGACTTGCGTTTTGCATTATCCTTTCTCTCTCTCTTTTCTTAAATTTTGGTTTGTATAAGTATATTTGACATTATGTATATTCATACCATATTAATTTTCTTCAATAAAACATTTCGGTGTAGAACTTCATTTAATTATTCATATCTGTATTTTGAATTGGGGTTCCTAAACCCTAGACTTAAAAGGTCAACTTGTCTCATTTTAGATAACCGAAAATAGGAACTTAATATTCCTAGTGATATCAACGATCTTAACATTTCCTTTCCTTCCAAGGACAAATACAAATTTACAAAGTTTTTAAAACAATCTACAATTTTAAAACTAATTTTCTTCAATATGGTTATCATCAGCTTTCGTACGTCAAAGCTAGCAGCAAATTGAAGTAACATGAAAATCGGTTATAATTGAGTTTTCAAAAAATCTCTTCCACGAGGGAGAAACGCACAGTGAAGTTTATCGAAACATAAATAACCCTTTTAAGACCGAAGTGTTATTTTCATTAAGGGCAATGACAAAATCTGTCGAAAATTTAAAAAAGTAATACTTTTAATTAGTATAATGTATGAATTCTTCTACAATTTTAGGAAAAATGATTTCGATGACGTGGTACATTTAAACAACCAATTAATTGAAGCTCTGAATCACTTTACGTTCTCGTCGCTAAACCTGGTCTCTTCGTAAGTCTCTTACCAGCATTTTCCATTACTGTAATCCGCCATTCAATGTAATGTCCTTTTGAATTTGTTTCTAATTTGTTCACTGCTTCTCAAAAGTATAACAAATAAATTACCATATTTTTTTTAAAATAAGCTCCAATTTTGAGAAATAAATTATTAGCTTTCTAGAAATCAAGCATTTTTGAGAATATAAACATTAATACAATTTGTCAAATAATTAGAAGTAATTTTAAAATACTTTATGTATATAGTTATGGAATCTTATGTGAAACCTAAACGTTTTGACATTTTCTAAAATAAATCTAAGGAGTACTCTTAGGTTTTTAAAACCACGCAAAAACAGGCGTTGAAACATGGCAAAAATATTCTCTTGTTTTGTGTAACAACCGGTATAAACTCCAACAAAATGTCATGTATAAGTTTCATAGATGCATTAGATCTTTATGAAACCAAGTTACCCAAGTGAGCACATGGTCCATAATTTGGAAGTTTCATTCTTAAAAACATATTATAGCAGATACTATTTTTCCATTAATATAGCTACATTTATTTCTATAGTATATAATTAGGTAATTTTCCAGCAATTAAGAAGAATACTGTTGTGGAAGGTAGGCAAAATAACAGAGTATGGAGATATCAAGAGCGCCGCTGGTGGTCAGCACATCAACCAGCCGTGAAGAGCAGCCAGTCGCGTGCTTCACGCACCGCTGGTTGCATGATATCAGGCGCAAACCGTTACCAGTCGTGACCGGCCACACATGGTCCCAACAACCCCTCCGTAAAATATTTGTTAGCACTCCTCAAGGCCTCGCCACACTTTGTGCCTCAGAGATCCGCGACTGAGATACCGTTGGGCACATAGGAAACGGGAAAAGAAAACTTGCTTTTTTGTATAACCAGGGCCATGAATGTCTAATTACACTAGCAGCCAGCATGTCTTTATACCGCATCTGTTTGTGATAAGCTTGTGGAAACTGACTGAGTTATTGGCTAATTAGTAATTTATCAACAGTAATCTTACCTAAGCTTATTTTATGTTAAGAAAATTAAAACTCCAATGGGATTTAATTGACTATCTCACGTTTAAAAGAAAATATATCTGCAAAGATTAAAATAAATAAATGGAGGAAAAGTTTAATTAGCTACCTAACTTAAATGATGGAACTTCTTCCGTATACTATTTATCTCTGTTTTTGATGTGCTGTTTTGGTAAAACCATTAATAGCGATACGAAATTAAATGATAAATACGAACAGACAAACGCTAGAAAGGAGATAAAATGTGAGATAAGCACACATCATTAGTTGAAGCAGGCTTTTTTACACCTACCGGAAAAAAGTAGTATAACTTAGTAAAGGTGGGATATTATTTCAAATTTCGAATAATTTAAAAAAGTATAAGATATTCAAACTTTGATTTTTCAAAATGCCAGAGTACTTCATTCAATATTTTCAACTTTTTATTGCTTATGCTCATTAAAATATTCGAATTCAAACTTTATATATAAGTTATGTCGTTCCTGGGCTTTTATTTTAAAACACGAAACAGCTATTTTATAAAATGTGAATCCTTAGTAATTAAGGGATCTAAAATATAATAAATGAAATAAAATAGCTAAAATTTTATCTGCTAAAATAGAAGGATGTTCTACGGGAGGAGATGCAATATAGTTCTGTTTATGTTACTGATCTATAAAACAAGTTTGCTAAATAAACAATTAAATTAATTTCATTTTTAGGTATAAATGTATATTTTGTTCAATATTAAATTTAGGATGGCCACGCTACTGAGCGGTTAGATCACTTGGCTCTCACAAAAGCGGCTCGGGTTCAACCCCAGCCGACCGCAAAGTGAGATTTGTGGTGGAAAACATGGCACTGGGACGGGTTTTCTCCAGATCCTCCGGTTTTCTACGTCAGCATTCCACCAATTGCTCCATTTTTCCTATTATTCACCTCGCTCTCATATATATCATCTACTTCCTTCACCTTCACACTAGGCATTGGGCTGATCACCTATTCTGGTTCTGTATCGGATCCAAAGCTTCGGTTCCTAAGGCCCGACCTTAAAAACCGGATAGAGGTTTAAGAATCTGCTATCACCAAAATAGTGGTGCAACCAGGGAAATGATTAAGAAATAAAGTAAATTTAGGTATTTCTCAAAAATATATGGTAATAAAACCAGGGTAAATTTATTGGTATACGCATTTTTATACTTAGGAACTTAGGAAATGCTAGCATATTTTGGGTAAACTATACCACTCTGGTAACTTATAAACTACTTGGTACGGAGCACTATAAATGGTAAAAAAAAGTTTTTTGAAACATTACAACCAAGACACCTTTCTCATTATCCAGCTTGAAATATTACTTTTACTCTTTTTAACATAATATAATACTTTAATTGAAATGAAACCTAGTTAGCAAAACGTTTACTAAGGTACATATAACATTTTTGGATAAGATATGCAGAGAAAAATCAATTACCAAACACTCCCCTCAGGTTTATTTATAAAGGACATGTAACTTCTTTATTTTCAATTCTAAAACAAAATTATTTATACGAAAGCATTCCTGAAGAATTGTCAGACTTTATACGGAGTTAACTCGCATAGTTGCAATGTTGACTATTTTTGATTAGTTTTCCCTTAAATTTGAAGAATTATATGATAGAAAGTTCCTAAAACAAATATACGTAGAAAATAAATTCTTATTTTTCTGTGTGATTCAAGATATATTTACTACAGCTTATGAAGTCAGCGAAAAAGTTTTTAAAATCGTCTGAAGTAAACCTATGCGTAAGAAGACTAACTGTAATGTACCGGACTTGAGAGCACTAGCTGGCAATATCATATGGAATGGAACTTTATGGCTGGTAATAAAATAAATCAACTAATTAATCAATAACAAAATCAGCTCATTAAATCTCACAAGGAAAAAGGAGCAGGGACATCTCAGTTACTACTCACACGGGTAGTCATTGTGCATGAGTTGAAGAGATTTACCTCTTCAGAGTCCCCTATGTTTAGAATATTGCGTTTGTTGCCCCAAGACCTAACTGTCTGTTCACTTCATTTGCTAGAAACTATTTATGATACTAGTGCAATATTCTTCCAATACTACTTGCCTTTATTTATTGAACTGTCTCATTACTGTTAAATCATCTGATGATTTCCTGCACTTTTGCTGAAGGGGTTGGTCCATCTACGTCTTGGGTCTGCCTATTTTCTGCTCACATGTGTACGTGCACCATTAAGAGTTGCATCATGGGAACCCCCTCTGCCACCGTTCAGGCTTATCATATGTCCTGCCCATTAATAAACTGCTCTGGAACATCCTTTGTTTGTACTATTCTTTGAAGAGAAACCACGTTGGGAACCTTGTATTTGATGAAGATTGCTTATATTTTTTCTCTAGCATACCTGTATGATATTACTGTATTTACTTTAGAGGAATCAGGCTTTTACATCTGTAAAGTAGCAAACACTAGGTGGATATAGGTTTGTAGTGCTTCCAGTCTGAGATGTCTGCTTAGTGACCACTCCATACTATGTACATTAGAGTCAACGAACTTAGCGATACACAGTTTATAATTTGGAACGAAAGTTACTGTAGTAAAACTTCCAGAACCTTTAGAAACAAAACAAAAATAAATATAGTTCTAAGATTCTATAAAGTTCTAGCTATTCCACTTCTAACACAGCAGTTAAAACTAAGCCCTAAGTGGAACAAAATAAAACAATCGAATGCATAGAGGAGGAATACTTGAATATGCTTTAGGAGATAAACAGACACAAGGGCAACCAAACATCTATACTAGCAAGCAAAAATTGAACTTTTGAAGTAGTATTGGCATACTGAAAGAAGTATCTCAGTAAAATACTATAACAAATGTTCCTTTATACTTCAGCTTGTGGAATATCAATAGGAAGACGGAACTCGGAATGCGTGAATGGTCTTTGAGACCAAACAGATTTCAGCTTATTCTTGAAGAACAAGAATAAGTTATAAATATAAGATTCATGAACATCGTCTGTCGGATAAGGTGGTAAAAGACTGACAAATTTAATGCCATAGCGGGATTCAAAGTAGAGCTTTTTTGTTGCCCATGCCTTTGCAACGACTGAGCTACCAGAGCAACATGCCGGTATAACTAAGCTTTTCTGATCCCTAAATTCCTCTGTAAACCATAGGTAAATCTCAAAGTCATTTTGAGATGATATATTTCTCTAGCAACTTATAAAAACCGTAATCCGCACGAGGAACTTTTTTTGTAGTAATTTACGTCCTCCGACATTTAGTCATATCGGACGATGAGGGCCACGCCGTGGCTCAGTGGTTAGACCGCTTGGCTCTCACCAAGGCGGCCCGGGTTCCATCCCAGGCGACCGCAAAGTGAGATTTGTGGTGGACAACACGGCGCTGGGGCGGGTTTTCTCCGGGACCTGCGGTTTCCCCAGTCATCTCATTCCACCGGTGCTCTATCTTCATCTCATGTATTATCAGTGTCACCGCCTGCGGTGCCGTATGTAGTAAAAGCGGGCGTTAAACACTACACACACACACTCGGACGATGAATGAAATAGATGAACTGATGCTCAATGTGTCCGGGGTCCATGGAGCTTAGAGTTACCCGACATTCGTCTTTCAGTATAAGGGAAAACCCCTGAAAAAAACTTACCCAGGTAACTCACCCTGACCGAGATTCAAACTCGGGACCTCTTAAACGTGAAGCAGATACTCCACTGTCTACGGTACCGAGGCGGGCCCGCACGAGGATGGGTTATTTGAGCCTCTAGTGCCAAGTCGAGATTTTCTTGCCTCGCCTCTCATACATGTGGTCATGCTAGCGAGTGGTAAGGAGTTCTGCGCGTCTCGACGCTTGCGTTGTCCATTCCTGCTCATACGTGTCCTGCTGTTATTTCATCTCGTGCATTCCTCCAGGCGGTGTACGCACGAAGTTTCAATTGCTGTTCGAGGTGCTACGTGTCCGCTCAGCTATAATCTACTTCTACAGTATCGTAAGTACTTTAAGCCAGCTTCATAGTTAACCAACTAATAAACCAACCAATGATTATGTTGTTTCACACAAGCTGTGTGTAGGACAAGGTTAGAAAGGTATAATCAGGTTGAAAAATTCAATGCCACAGCTGGGAATTTCAAATCCCGGCTATGGCATTGAAATTTCCACTTTCGTTCTTACCCTTCCAATTCGTATTAGAATTCTGTTAATACCACAGAAGCAACATCTATCAAATCAAAGAAAAATGAATTAACAAATGAACACTCATTGAAAAATATTAGATGTTAAATTTATGTCATTCTCTGTTCATTATTCTACAAAAAATCCTAAAAAGATTATTATTCTATCCAAAAAGAATGCCAGCTAAGTAAATTGAGTAAACTATTTCACCTTTTTTTGTAATTTACGTCCTCCAACATTAAGTCATATCGGACGCTGAATGAATTGGATGAATGATGTTCAAATAATACCAGGTTTCATGGAGCTTAGAGCTACCCGATATTCGTCATGAAGGATAAGGGAAAACCCCGGAAAAACCTTATCCAGATAACTCACCCTGACCGAGATACGAACTCGGGACCTTTGAACGTGAGGCAGACATGCTACCATCTACGCTACCAAAGCGGGAATATTTCACCCTTGTAGTACTCTGTTAAGATGATACACAAGTTTGACACCATATCCTCCACTTCAGGTTTAATCGTATTACATTTTTCATTAAAAGGTTATATTATATATTTCCTGTTAAGCACAAGGGATTAGAAAGACCAATACTAATATTTATATATTTAAAATCAAAGAATCCTTCTCTAGTTTTAACATTCCATATATTTTCTATGACGTCGTCCGAAACAATTCAAAAGTGACAGCACTTTAAACAAATATCAAAGTACTTTTGATACCAAAGTTCTATCTGAAATAAACTGTACGATATAAAGAATTCCATATTTCTGTTGTAGTATGCTTACGGTTTAACATTTGTACAGGGTCATTTAAAATGAAGAGCACTTCACAGGCAATAAATATTCTTAGGAAACTCAAGATGACCACACATTTCATTTGTCATTGCAAATATGTTATACATATTTAAGTTAATTGATGGAAATTAATCGTTTTTTCACAAATTCCCTATATAGGCTCAGGTTTTTGATAGAATCAACCTGAAGAATTCAATTCCATGAGCAGGATTTGAACCTCAATATTTCAATGCATATTTTTTATACATATTTTAATAAAAATGTTACGGACAACTTTCAGAAAATAAAGAAAAATTTTGAAGTGAAGCGTAGTGTTGTCGTGAGAATGCTTTTTTTTGAAAATATTCCTTTTGCAACTCTTGAAGACATTGAATTTAAATAGTGCATTTCGTAGCCAACCAATTTTTCCTTCTTTGATTATGTTCGCATAGGCGCAAATACGTATATTCACTTTCCTTTTTATTCCAGGTGACTCAAAAGTTATATTCCCGGAAATTTGAATCCAGGATGTTTTAGATGTAGTGGAATACCTCTGTGCTTACTACAGGTGGGGTATCTTTATCCCCTATCGGATGTGTCCCTCGGATAAGCGATCCCACCAGGTACGAGAGTAACAGGGACGTGTTGAAAGGAAGAAGTCATCTGGAAAAATCAGAGAAAAGACGATCAAATACATTTTGAAGCCTGAACGGGCATTTACGCATAATCCTTGAAGTGCAGAAAAACAAGAAGAACAGAAATCAGGTATCTGTTTAAATTTATATACTTTTATTATGATTAGTTCATTATAGTCTAGTATATGTACGTTAACATATAGTACATTCAAAGAAATGTAATCATAATGCTTTTAGTATATGTATATTCTACTTGTGCAGGTAACTGAATTTTCAAACTTTTAAAGCATTTCTCCTAACTTATTAAAACGTGTACCACTGTGCAAGCGGAAATGGAAATATGCTTCAGGAATTTAGGAATAAATTTCAGTATCATACAAAAATAATTCTTTGAGTTCTAATTTTAAACCTTTTGCTCGGATTAAAATGTTCCTTGCAATTCAGTTTTAGCTTTTGTTAACATACTGACACGGTTTATAACCCATGACTCGTCTTTAATGCATGCGTCGTCAAGAAATCTTTTGTGCACTTCACTGCTGTATTCGTTCAAAGCTTTGCCTTTAACAAGCTTACACTGAGTTAGCTTATATCTCTATACCACTGAGGCGTGGCGAAAATATCTTACAAACGCAGATTAATATAACTTAAATTTTTTTTGCAGACTTGCAGAGCGTCGCGTAAAAAGGTCTGACCCTAAGACGGATTCTTGCAGAAGTACTGGTTCTTGCAAAGATTCTAACTTCTTCCTTATTATGTTGCCATGGTTACACAAATTCTAAACTTATATTGGTTAACGTCATAATTTACGTAATCTCACTCTAGGAATTACCAATACTCAGATGTTAAAATCGACGTTAACAAATGTAACGTAACAATTGTCACAGCGCTAACAATTTCTTGCATTTCACCAACATGTTTTCTGAAAATGTTAACAAACACGTGCTAATGCCAAGAAACTTGTAAATATTACAGTTATAGAAGGCTGTGGATGAGTCATATTATTTTCTGAACGTACTACGATGCGCTTTTGTTTCCATTTTCTTCTGCACCGAAGTCTGCACACAGCTAAAAAAAGATGGATAAACAAAATCATAAACAAAAGCCATGAAACAAATTTCTCATAAATGGATAAAGGATTGTTAATTGAATTGGTGACGAAGTATAACGATATCGTGGAAATTAGGACAGATGCGGTGAATGTAAAAGAGAAAGATGTCACACGGGGAAAAATTGGAAACAAACAATTCAAATACATGTGTCATTACTACAAACGAAACGCATTAGGTAAATTTAAAACGAGGTGCGAAGAAGTACAAGTGACGAGTGACTTGTACGTTTCAAGACGGAAGGTGGACAGTGTGTTATCCACAGTGAATTATAAAATCGCAAATTTATTAATACTTGATGCAAAGGCGAGATCGCCATATTCCTTTCGATGCATGTTCTAACTCAGTATTACGTAAATTTAAAACGAGGAGCGAAGAAGGGCAAGTGACTTGAACGTTTCAAGACGGGAGGTGGCCAATGTATTATCCACATAATTAAGTGAATTATAAAATCGGAAGGTTATTAATAATTGAAGCAAAGGCGAGATCGCCATATTCCTTTCGATGCATGTTCTAACCTCTCTTGTACTTCAGCAGTGACCTTCATATCAACATGTTTCGACAGTCAATACCTCCATAAAAAATTTTCTTCGGATAGCTCCTCAAAATCATTTCTCCTCATAGGCCGTACTCTATTACGAATGCCACGGTCTTAAATATAGCAAATCGACATCAACAGCTGAGTTTATGCTCGCCATCTTTACTATTTACAATTGTTAAGGACTTAACATCAGAAATTTGGCGTGTTAGTTTAACAAGAGATTTAACACGAGTGTTACGCTAACACTTGTTGGTGAAATGCAATTTTTGTTTTAACTATTGGTAAACTCGTGTTAAGTCTTAACATCTGTTGGTGAAATCGGGCATCAATCTTTTACAAACCTTAACTTTCTTTGCAATATTCTCATGACCTGCTTTACTTTAAACTTATACTTTAACATAAATTGCAATCTCTTCAACTATGTTTAACACATTCATTTTAAAGGAATTTAAAACAAATAATCTGCTACAATACTAACAGTTGAACACAATACGTTCGCAGAAGGGACATCTAAATCTAGAGCATTTCTAGGGACATATTTTATAGCACGCTCATAAACCATATGTAATTTTGCAATAAAATATTACGCAAGGAACGTTTTATAAAAAAGATGGTGAATAAAATAAAGAGTGGCCAAATAGAAAACGAAGGAGTTTTACTCTCATCCTAGAATTACCCTACACCATATGAGGCACGATTGACAATAGTATAAAAGAATTATATTAAGAGCGGATTTTCTCTCACCATTTTAATTACATAAGTATACGCTCATTTTTAACTATTACTGGATTATAACTTGAAAAGTAGCCATCATTCATTTAAGAAGGCTATCTATTAATTTTAGTTTGGATGTTTCATGATCTTTCATCATATTTCACTCACTGCTCCACCTAAATTCTGAGAGCTGTAAAGTGCACCAACAATGTATAAGAAACACTTAACATTTTGTGCTCCTGATAGCCGATAATTTTTGTATTAGTCTGATTAAATGCCTGAAATTTTCAAATTAGACGTTTATGTACATATATCCTTATTTTATTACTTTATGTTACATTCTGCTTCATTACGGAAGATTAATAGTGTGTCCGTTTCATGTTACCAAGATGCTATCATTCAAACCTTTGATTAAATTGCTAGCCACTTTCAATTAAATCAGCCAGTTGGTCATCTGCACACAGCTGCCGGCCTTCTAATAATCCATTCCGGTACATTAAGTAAGCCATAAAGGTAATTTGCTCCGTTTTATTGCTTGTAAATGATATCGTTTAAATCAATTGAATTTTAGAAATTGCTCACAAAGTTTCGCCAACCTCATCTTCCTTAGCTAACCTGAAAAATACTGTGTTCAGCGTACCTCCTTGTCGTACTTAATGGCCCTACGTGTTGGGCATATCGTAAATGGCTTAAAATTTCAGCAGCTCTCGGCCACACATGACTTAGATGCATTGTCAAGTTTCGGCGATTCGGTCTCGAGAAATTTTCAGTCTTACTACTATGGAATGAAATATTTTAAAGAAATTTAGAGTTCTAATTACTTAGATTTGTCCACCTCATGCTACCTTTATGATGATTGTAGGTCCACGGTAACAAAGTTCTGGGGTTTTATTACTGTTAGTCGTTTTACTGTTTTCTAATAGAAGGACCAGGCGAGTGGATGGCGGTGGAGTTTGAGTTGAACTTTTCGGTACATCAGATAAACCACTTCGTGGGGCTTCAGAATGTTATATCGGAAGACGTTTAGGATCCTGCCTTTGTCCGAGACTGCCTTCATCAATGTCATTTATCTCAACCTCTCCGACTGGAAATTTCCGGAAGCTTCTAAAGGGTAAATATGAGGGTCGTTTAACAAGTGTGGTAAATTCCCATAAAGGGATGGAAATTTTTTGTTGCAATTTGTGGGTGGTAAGCTTGATTATTCAAAAGCTTCTACAGAAAATTTGAATGTGCTGCAATACACAGTTCATTGTGGACAGATATCTGAAGTGGTCAGTGTGATAGCTACGATTGAAAATTGCAAAACAGAAGAAAAAAAAGTCTCATGCTGTTATTTAACATTTTCATTTGAAGGGCTGGAGTGCCGCACAAGTCAAAACTGAGTGGGATGAAATTCACGCTTTCCCTACACCAACAGTGTATGTGCAGTCGTGACCGAGTGGTTAAGGCATTTGACTAGAAATCATGTTCCCTCTGGGAGCGTAGGTTCGAGTCCTACCGACTGCGTAATTTTTCATCAAAGCTCTGACGTACGTTTATTTGCTGGCCCTCGTAGCCATGGTCGCTAAAGCGTATGCCTCTAGCGTTCTGCCGCGTAGAGAGTCGCGGGTTCGAGTCCCGCCTTGGGCATGGGTGTTTATGTGTATAGTAAATATGTGTGAAACTAAGGAAAATATATAAGAACACAAATGGGATTAATGAAAAAGCGGTTAAATAAGGGGAAAAAAATAAAAAGGAAAAATATATATCTATATACATATAGATATATATATTTTTTTACTTAAAAAACATTGAAGAACATTTACTTTTGGATCAATGAATTTAAACGTGGTCGTAGAAGCACCGAACATAAATCACGCTCTGGTCACCGAATTGAGGTCACCACGTAGTACACCACTGAAAAAAATCCACGATCTGGTTATGCAAGACCGCCGAATCAAAATTTGTGAGGTTGCTGAGGCTGTAGACATCTCACCTAAGTGAGTGTACAATATCCTGCATGAAAAATTGACAATAAAAAGCTATGTGCAAGATGGGTACCGCGATTGCTTACAGTCGAACAAAAGCGCATCAAGAACAACACTTCTACCGAGTGTCTGGCGATGTTAAATCGCAGTCCGTAAGACATTTTTTACCGATTAGGGACTGTTTGTGAAACCTGGATCCATCATTATACCAGAGTCAAAAAGCAGTCAAAACAATAGACAAAAGCGGGTGAAAGTCCATCAAAGAAGGCACAGAACATTTTGTCAGCTGGTGAGGTGATGGCCACTGTTTTTATGGAATTTTTAAGGAATAATCCTCATAGACTACTTGGAATAAAGCAGAACCACAACTGCAGCCTACTATGCTTCATTGTTGGAATGTTTGAGCCATTAGTTGACTGAAAAGAGACCGAGATTGGAATGCAAAGGGTGCTCTTTCAGCAGGATAATGCACAATCGCACACATTAGTAATCCCAATGGCTAAAGTGCATGAGTTGGGCTTTGAATTGGTTCTTCAAGTGACTTCTTCCGTTTCCCAAACTTGAAAATTTGGCTTTGTGGTAAAATAGTTTTATCAAGTGAAGAAGTGATAGTCACTGTCAACGAGTATTTGGCAGACTTTGACGGAATATATTTTCCCGAGAAATGAAAAACTTGGAATATCGCTGGACCAAGTGTATAGTCATCAGTGGAGGCGAGAAATAAGATGAGATGTCCAGGAAAAATATATATATATATTTTTTTGCTTTTTACCAGACTTATCAAATGGCCTCTGTATAAGAAGCAAGTTAGCTGATGATTTAAGATATAATACGAAACATTATTATGAAGGAACATTACATTTTACACATGATGCTTTTGAAGGAATGACGTAACAGACTTTCAAGTGCACCTACCGCACTCTCTTCTACATCCTCATGTGATAACAATAAGACTACGCTCCCTTTAAATATGTCTCTGGTATTTTAAATTAAGTAACTATTTAATTTTAACCTTTGCTTATTAAAAAAAGCCTTTAAACGTCACGGTGTAAGTGTTTCACATTAGCCACGTCTAGTGCATGCACAAACCCCTTAAAAATTTCTACTCCTAATAATACATCCTTATTTTGTGAAATTATCATGTAAACCATTTTAAATCTTCATAAAAATTTAGCTAAAAACTGAAATTTTTGTTGGAAATTCCTCAATGCATTTATTTTTACTTCCTCCTTTCGAATTTTTATGTAGGAATCAGAGGAAATATGAACTGTACTCCAAACAAAAAGTTGAAACTGGGATTTCAAAGGACATGCATTTTCGAGACTCCCTGAATAAAAAATTGCCTATCTGTTTGTGAACATCAAAGAATGGATATTAGTTCAATACCAACTTAGCATTTTACTTCAGGTCTTCTAAAGTATCTACACTTTACGTGAAACATTTTGAGAAAAGTTTGTTTTTCTGAAAAACTACTATCAATTTTCATTAGCTTACTATATGTTTAATAAAGTTTTATGATAAATGAAATGTTTATCTTTAATTATCTAAGAATAGACTCTGAAGTGATGAGTTTTACTGGAGAACAAATCTTATGACAAACGGTTTGTATCTTCTTAAAGCTTTCCATTAATGTGAAGTACATCTTTTTTACTTATTTCGCAGATATTCCACGTTAAATTTTTATATTTTCAAATGCTTAATTATTTTTTTTTAAATGGAAACTTTCGCTATTTTTTACTTCTTGGTCATGGAAAGCGGAAGGAATTTCAAAGCCATTTCATATCAACCAGCATTTAAAAATTAACCTTCACTTAATCCTACTGTATTCTCGTATTGTGTCTACAAATAAAATGTAATAAAACAATGTTTATCTAGAAGAAGAAAACTTTCCATTAAAATTTGTACAAAAATGAGTAGAGAATTCTATGTGAGTGCAGCATTTAGGCTATCCACTACTGATTGGTGAAGTAATGATTTATTGAATAATATGTAACTTGCCTTGTAGAACGGTGATCAATATACTTGTCTAAGGCGCAGGTGCAGAAGCAGCTGACGTCTTTGATAAAACTCTTAGTTCTTGTGCCCTTAGTATGTATTCCTTAATGGATTTTTTAATAGTGGTTTATAGCTCGATCTATGTCTTTTAAAGATGATTCAAATTCCTGCTCTATACATTATGAATTCTAAATTGGTTTGGAGCTATATGCATCACTTCTTCTTAGATCGGAGCTTGACATGACACCCAAAAATAATTATCTGCCATAGTAATCTAAAACCTATTTATCAAATACTTCTAAGCAATTTATAAGTCCTTTCTTTGAGTAATTACAGTGAGAAAACGTCAGTCGTTTTAATGAAAAACAAATATCATTTGTAATATATACGACCACCTCCTCCATAATTCCCTAAATCAGTTTCCGATTAGTTTTGCAAATATCCCAGTTTTCCTGAGAACATAAATGAGCAGAAATGGGATTTGTTATGAACGAGGCATGTTTTTAAGTCAGTTCCGTTTTGGAATTAAAAAAAGACGTGCATAGATATCGCAATAATTTTATTTTTACATGAAAGCCTGTACCTTAATCTACGTTTCTACATAATTTCCGTAAATATTGAGGCACTTGTCATAACGTGGCACCAGTTTTGAATACCCTCCTCATAAAATTCTGCCGCCTGACGTGTTAACCACTGTATCACAACTGTTTTGACTTCGTTATCGTCTTGAAGACGCTGACCGCCCAGATGTTTCTTCAAGTGCAGGAACAAATGGTAGTCGCTGGGCGCCAGATCAGGGCTGTATGGAGTATGATCTAGAGTTTCCCATTGAAAAGATTTGATGAGATCTTTGGTCCGATTAGCTACATGTGGACGGGCATTGTCATGCAGCACAACGATACCCTTATTCAACTTGCCACGTCGTTTGTTCTGGATTGCACGGCGCAGAATGTTCAGTGTCTCACAATAAGGCGCTGCATTGACTGTCTCATTACGAGACAGAACCTCCACTAGCAATACTCCTGTTTTGTCCCCCCCCCCCCGAAAAAAACAAAAAAAACTGTGCACATGATTTTTCGGGCAGAAATTGTTTGCTTAAACTTCACTTTTGCGGGTGATGATGAATGTTGCCATTCCATGGATTTTTTTTTTTTTTTTCGATTCTGGTGTGACGTAGGCCACCCACGTTTCATCACGAGTAACAATCTGGTCTAAAAATCTTCACCTTCATTGTGGTACCGCTCAAGGAAAATCAACGCACTGCCTAAACGTTTGGTTTTGTGCAAATCCGTCAACTTTTTCGGAACCCAACGTAAACACAATTTCCGGTACTTCAAGTTCTCGGTCACAATGCGATACAAAATACTACGAGAACATTGAGGAAAATAGTCGCAAAATGATGAAATTGTAAAGCGTCTGTTTTCTCTCACTTTTTCGTCCACTTTCTGCACCAAATCTTCGTTCTTCATCATGCACATTTGTGCGGCCATCTTTAAGTGCTCTCACCAATTTCCTTACCATTCCATCACTCATAATGATTTGTCCGTAAACTTCACAGATCTCACGATGAATATCGATCGGTTTTACGTCTTTAGCACTAAGAAATCGTATAACAGCCCGTACTTCAACACTCAGTAACGAACGTATACAATGAAGAATCAGACTGTAGTGGCGTCAGTGCGTAGACAAGAGATGTGGGTAACCAGGACGCATGCGCGGAACGCCGACCGTAGCGCTGCGTTGGCGGAATCGCAAAACGGTATAGACTTAAAAAACATGCCTCGTATATTGTCACCCAAATATCGGAAGGCACGACCAACTGGAGCTGGGTAGGGGGCAGGAGGCATTTAGTTCACTCCCACACAATTATCTTGTAGCGCCAACATTGGAGATGGTTAGGAAAGTTTCACTAGGCACTGTACCGTCTCTTTCCCCTCCCCCTGACGTCTGGAACAGTCGAGATGATGCTCCAGGCCGCGAAGCTTCCAGAAACAGCGATCTCCCTATATTAGGGTTGCAGTGGACGAGTCAGTTCAGTTCTGGCGAGCGGCCGTGAAGAACTCAGTGCTAGCGAACGGACTGGAAGACTGCGTACGTGTATCAGAGAAGTTGTACGTAATTGTGAGTGTGAAGTGGACCTGTGACAGACTAACTGGTGGATTGTAGTTGTGTGCGCTAATCGGCAAGTGTTCCAACTGTAATTCGGTGGAGATAAAGAACATTTTGAGTTTGTGCCATAGGACGTTTAATTTCACGAACCCACAAAGTCACAATATATTATCCAACGAGTTAACTCCAATTCATATAACGAGGCATAATATCTGAAAAACTTCAATTTTAAACTCCAAAATGAGTTGTGGGCTGCTTACAAATGTAGATATTGAAACGAAATAATATTACAGGTTTTAAAATTATATCTCCTTCATCCTAAACTATTATGTATCAGTATTAAGCTGCCAGCTACGATGTATAAATATAAGTTAATGGACATTCAGTTACATAAGGTGATTGGCACTTTTACCAAAAGTGAATTCAAATATTCATACCTTTTTTATCTACACAGTTAATAGAACACGTGTAATGTTGCATTCAATGTAAAAAGTTACCGCATATTACATAGCTCACGAAGATTCAGCCCATTGTAGGGACTTTGATAAAGTTGAATTTACATTTGACTGGCCCTAATAATTAAAGAAATGCAGATCAAACAATGAAGCTGCAACATTGTTGATATTCAGCTTCACGACAGAATTTAGAACACGTATATTTAGACAATATAATAATGAGAGATATTTTAAATGTTTGGTTGTGCAGTTAAAGTATTAAAATATTACCAAACTATATTCAGACCAACGTGGTCTCACACTTTACAAAATGTAATGCTAGTGGGGAGCCAGTCGACGAAATTGGCAAAGTTCTACCCTCGAACATGTATTCGATTTAGCTGACCTCAGGTGGAAAGGAGTGAGCGAAGCTTCTACTAATGCAGAAGTAACACTACCATCCTAATGGCAGCTTAGTGCTACCAACTTAAAGGCTGTATTAATACTGTTAAATTAACGAATATAAATAATAACACACTCATTTTAAAATAATATGCACAGTAGGTTATATGAGCGGAATAGGTAAGATTATCATTTCAACAGACAATGCATGCTTAATCCGGGTTATGGGATAAGGAAATGTGCCATACCGCTTCAATTTTTCAAACTGCTTAAATAAAAATTCCTTATGGCGCAACGCTTTAAGAATGTAATTCCCACTTACCTCGTTATTTCATGGTAAACTAATAGTTTCTGGTACAAAAGTAAGGTTTGGCTACAGTTTCATCAATGGATGTTCGTACACCTCTCCTGACAAATAGAGAGGTTGTCTCCTGGATCCTGAAGGAAGAGAACCTCAACTCGTACTCTCCACTAAGACAAGCTCAACTTTTCAAATGTAGTTCTTAGGTTTTTGCGAGTATTTCGCTGAAACAAACACCCTACTACTAATAAATTGTTATATATGACGAGCATTATATTTTATTTTATTAGTCTTAAGTTGATTTGAGAAAATGCAGTTAAAAATAAGAGAGTATTAAGAGAGTAGGTAAAATATACTACAAATTTAAAACAACTAGATGTAAATAATTCGAGTTTGGCCAGGCTGAATGAGAAATTACTGTGGCATCGCTTTAAGGTGCTCAGCTAAGGTGCCTTTACACATTCCGGCTTGAAAGGTTCAAACATGGAGTTTAAATATGAGACGTTTGGCATTACAATGACAATTGAAATTCTACAACTCAGCAAAGCTTTGAGCTTAGCTTTATTTGCAGAACTTAAAATATACATATATGCACTTATGTCAAAATGGAGAATGAAGTCCAAGTGTAGCAGCAACTTCATAGTTTACTACAGCGCGTGGTTATGGCTCAAACTTCGGGAGTGCGGGAGATAAACGTTGTTTCACATAAGCTTGCCCCATATCTCTTAACGGTCACGTGACCTTATCACATCTCATTGGCTGCTGTTGTGGTGCAGACTGTTGTATGGTAAAAATTAGTTCGTTATTTAACATGGTGATACGTCTTTATAAGTTGTAAGGGAATTGTCAAATTTATATTTTCGTAACTGTTTTAATGAAATATATTACGCAACAGAGTTGATTTATCTGAAATGCATGTTAATTCTTAAAGGAAGTAAAAAGGAGGTTCCTTTACTCTCAAGCACATGGCACGATAGCACGTGATTTAGCGGTAGTGATGACATATTTGTTTATATAACTTTTATCACTGACCTTGTTTTGAACTAGATTAGTCATATATCGCCATTCGACGGTGTGCTATGCCGAGTGCTACAGTTAAATTACTTTATTGATCGTTTATTGCGCGTGAACTTATTATATGTATAATGGCAGAGTCTACCACCAGTTTTTCGCTGAAGTATCACAAGGGAAAACCTTTACAAAGCGGCGAAAAAAGACTTGTGGTGCATGTGTTTAATGCACTCACAGAGAAGAATCCGTCTTTGTCAGTGACAGAAGTCGAACAGCTGTGCCCTGAACTTACAGGTGTAAGGAACATCGCGACATGAAATTGAGACTACAGGAAAACTTACTACTCCAGGGGCGATATTGCTGTGTGGCGAAGACGTTATTTAAGGACAATCAGACTGTTCCGAGATACAAGTCGCAAAATATACTACCTTGACGAGACTTTGGGTGAATTAAGGACACATAAGTATGGCGTGACACGATCTTTAAGACTGAAAGACAAGCACTTTTGCAAGGTATGTGTGCTGGTTTAAAAATATTCCAGTGGAAAAGGCCAAACGCCTTTCATCATAAACTTGTTCCAGTTTCATTGCTCATTCATTCAGTTTCAACTTTCTCAGTTACATTATAAACTTCATTATTTTTGCATGCCTTCATATTCTTATTTGTATTATTTTATCTATCTTACTGGCAATTATTATGACGTTTACTGCAGGTTTCAATATGACGGGAAGGCACCGCCTATGGGCTATGGCGCGAAATCTTCAGTCAATTAGGATGAGGGGGAAGATAGTTGCACGCGGAGTGATACATGTCAGCGGGGCAAGGTTATATGAAACATAGATTAGTGCTGTAGTACAGCGCAAACATCCGAAACGTTGAGGTCAATATCTGCTGGAAGTTTCTATTTTCTCCGCCTCTAGAACGTTCTGGAACTGTGACCATCGGCTGTTTAGTGAGAGCTATTTCGAATAAGTTAGTGTCTCAGTAACTGGGTGTGCTTCAAGTGCAGCAAAAAGGCCGCTCTCCGAGCGAATTTGAAACGATTGCTGTAGTGCTACTATACAGGAGAAATTAGAGAAGTCTTGTGTTCGACTTTCCAGTGAGTGCACCGCCCGGAATAAGAAGTACGTTTCGGGTATTACAACACTTCAGCGTGAAGGTCATAGAACGAATAAAATAGTTAAAACCCAATGAGCAAAGCTACAATATGAATTATATTTATTGTTTGGGCTAAATATGCAAATATCCAACTAAGTTTTATAAGGTTGCCCTTGTAATTTCAACATAATTTGCGTAAAATGCAGATCGGAAGCTGCTTGACAATATAGTATGAAGGGGCAGTTTGCTGAATCGAATGGTACCGTACACAAATATATAATTTTAATTGTTCTTAGTGGCGACAGCGTAAAAATACGAGAACCTTTATCGTTCTAAATCGTGTGTATACTAAGAAACAAACAGCGGAAAATATTAAACCTTATAGGTTACTGCAATTAATGGTAAAAGTCAGTGCAAATACAAACCCTCTGACCTTAACCTGTTCTTGGATCAATTCCTCTCGTGACTTCTAATTTCATGTTTTTTCTAAGTTCCAGTCACTAAATCATGCATGACTCAACAGAGAAATAACAAATACAGTTTAGACTATTGGTGTAAATGTAATTTGAAAGCCTACTTCAACGTCGCAGTGGAAAATAGTGCATTTATTTTATACATGTGTTAGTAGATTCATGCTGGAAGAGGTTCCCTCTCCCGTTGAGTGAATGAATGAATTCCTGTGTTTCCTTAGCTGGAACATAGGGCCTTCAGAATCGTGCAATCTCGAGGATCCGCGTAAGGATTGAGGATCAGAGGTTTTCTGATCCGAGAGATTCCGGGATGAGTGATCAGCCCAACGCCGGAACCTCTCCCCTTACGATATGGATAAATAATGTGAATCTTTCTAATGTATGTATTTGTGAACGAAAAATCAGTTAACTAACGAATTTGGTATTTAAGTTTAGCATCTCCCAAGAATGCCAGACTATTTTCAAGAAACTCCTATAAAATTAAACTACTCTTTAAATTAAACTACCATTAAAAGGAACATTTTCGAAAAATTCAGATTTTCACAAATATGGCTCTAACTATTTTGTTTTACATATTTTCCTAAAAAAATGACTTTTTTGCGAATAATCTCATGTCTACTTAGAGACATTTGTTAGCTCTTCTACGAATCCATAGTTCTCTCTTTCTTTGGCTGTAAGCTTTGTATCTCTCATCTGTACACGTTGTTCCAGTATTTTCCTTCTCCTTCTTCTTCTGCTTCTGCTTCTCCTCCTCCTCCTTCTCCATTCTCTCCTTTTTATCCTTGTGTTTCTTGTCCTTGTTCTTTGTCTCTATTATGGATAGCTGTGAACGCACTATAAATGTTAATTATAAAATAATAAAACCGCCTTCCCTTATTAAGTTTACACAAAAATATTTCTGTTATATAATTCTAACTTAAGTTTCTGATTTAAAAATTAGTTTAATTAAAAAGGATTATAACAATATAAGTGTCTGTTCACGATTAAAAACTACCTGTAACATTGATAATAAATGTCATTCAAACAAACCTTGCCATAAAAATGGGGGGGGGGGACTCATAAATGGATAAAACACATAGATTATCGTTCCACAGAATATGACATCCATGTTCATTAGGATTCATAGTGTATTCGACTGCTTATGTATTTGATATTATGAGCTACAGTGCTGCCATATCCTACAGATTACAACGCTCCATACAGTTAATCCCGATTTTCAGTTATTTCTTGCCTCTTTGTACAGAAGCTTATATAATTATCTAAGTGTATTTATCATGCATTTCTTCTGCTTATGTAAAATAATTTAAAATGTCTTGCTTCGTGCATGCTGCTCACTTATGTAGGTAATTATCTAGTTATTTGCTGCATCTACTGTATATAGAATGCTATTATCAAAGTGTAACACGTTATTTAATACGTTTTTGGTACAGCACACTCTTCTGAAAAAGAATGTACGCTGCAAGGAGTGAAATAAATTATATGCACTTCAGTCCTTTACGTTGGCTGCACTTAGGCTCGAAGCTGGCACTGGGGCAGCTGTGTTGATCTTGGAGTAGGTCATCATCATACATAAAGAGATGAATGGCGAGTTGAAACTTCTCTTATTGATGAGCCATTAGAGTGGCGTTCGAGAGGGAATAAGTACAATACAATGTACCACTTTTTAATGCCTTAGTGGTTTCTAAAACTTAAACGGAAAGAAATATTGGATCTTTTCATACCTACATCGAAACAGCAGTCCGTTAAACTTAATGAGCTTATACTTCTTTCACTCTGCACATTTATTCTTACGATCCTTTAATCTGAACACATTTACTCGTATATAAATGAATAAAACAATGTGTTTGGATGTTTTTGTGCCCAAATGGCTACTGTTTATGTAACGTGTGTTATATCTGAATAGCAAGGCTTGATAGATTAACCTTTTGAAAAGAATGTATGCTGGGAAACTCAGTTTCTATTACATGTTTTATGTTCTCTCCCACATGCACCTGCATTAGTAAAATGCATTTCAAGGTCTGTAGTATCCAAGAAACATATTTTTAGAAAGAGATCTCTAAGCTCGCGTGCGGTTTGTGAAAAGCATAATTCAAAAATGAAAATTTGATTAAACACTAAAGTTAATAAATTAACTCCAGATTTTTCCGAAGATTCAACAAGAAGACTTTAAAGAAAATTCCCCCATCCAAAATTATCCTTAACTTGGAAACACTTTCGAAAATTGTGATAATTTCGAAAATGGCTCTAACGATTTTGATTAAATTAACAAACATTTAAGATTACACAAATATAGCTATTTGTAACAAAAACTTCACTTATCTTAAGAAAGTGATGTAATTTTTTTCATATTAATTAATGAGATCGATTTCATTACGCGATGTTTAATTTTTAAATAAATATTTTCCCAAACCATTAAATCTGTAATAATATTAAAAAGAAATACATATTATAATGCATACTTATTAATATATATTAATAAGAACAATTTAGACCATTTTTAAGATACCTAAGTGAAGTTTTTGTTGCAAATAGTTATAGTTATGTAATATTTATTACTTTGGTGTAGCTAGCTTCATTTGTTAAGTAATTAAACGTTTAAGGTGTAGGTATATCTCGAATTTTCTGAGAATTTATTCATTCTGAGTAACTTCTGAGTAATTAGAGACCAAATTTTACTACATAAAAATTAGATATCATTGAAAAACCAATTGATGTCAAATAGGATTTTTTTTATGGAGACCATTCCCGATATATTCCCTATTTGTTTGAATTTTCCAATAGCTATAAGTTTTTTACTTGTTTTAATATCCTAAAGGCTACTTACGCTCAATAGATTACAAATAAACTGTTGAGAGTACATAAAACATCTACAAGCAAAGGGAGTTTTCAAAGAATAAGCAATATGCAGGTTATGTAATGAAGAGGAAGGAAAATAGCCTCTCAGTTATAATCTTCGTATATCGAGCTGTGGGTAGGAAAAGGTTTGAATTACTGGGCTTAATAAACCCAAAAAATGATCTTCCAAAATTTAGTTTAGTCAATAACTTCTGTCTCTCATAGGTACAAAGTTATTTAACTAAAGCAGTAAAGGGAGGAGACAATACAATAAACCTTTCGGTTTTAGTGTTAAGGGCATGGAACCTGGCTCCTACTTTATAATAAGGCAAGTCAAAGCAAGTAGAGACAAGTCAACTCGAGTCAGGTCAAGTCAATGTTCTGTATATGTAAGGAGCATTGATTTCAATGTTATTAAAATGTTTATTCTATTGCTGACATCTATTTTATTCTCCAATAACCACTGTATATATACATATATACTTAAGTTGTCTGAAAATTTTCCGACCTAATAAAGATACAATATATTTTTTTCAGAGTTTTTGTTTTTTTTCAACATATTCTCCTTGCAACTCTACACAGTTCTCCCAGCGATGCTCCTATCTCTGTATCTCGTCCAAATAGTACTCGGCGTTTTTCTCTGCAAAATAATTGTTCACGAAGGTGATTGCCTCTTCATTTGTCGAAAATCTCTGTCCTGTGAGCGCAATTTTCAGATGAGGGAACAAAAAGAAGTCGCTTGAGCTAGATCTTATGAGTAAGGCGGATGGTCAAGCAGTTCAAACCGTAATTCGTGGATTTTCGCCACTGCAACCGCTGAGGTGCGAGACCGTGCATTGTCTTGGTGAAACAGGATTTTGTTTTTCTGCAAGTGTGGCCGTTTCTCCGCAAGTTCTGCCTTCAGCTTGTTAAGTAATGATGCGTAGTATGCTCCTGTAATAGTTTTTTCCTTTTTGAAGATAATCTATTAATATAACTCCATGACTATCCCAAAAAACAGTCATCACTTTCCCAGTCGAAAAAAGCAGTTTGGACTGTATTCTTGTTACAGGCGTAAAATGGTGTATCCAAGTTTCATCCAGTAATTAATCGGCGCCAAAACTCTGATTTATTGCGCCTAAACTGCGCCAACAGAGCGCTGGAAATGTTCATTCCAACACATTTTTGGTTTAACGTCAGCAAACGCGGCATCCGCGCGGACAGCTTTCTCATGTGTAAATGTTGATTTACTATGTGACAAACACGTTATTTTAACACATTCATTGCCTCTCCTATATCTCTCACTTTAATTTGGTGGCCGTCTAGCACCATTTGTTGAACTTTGGCGATGTTTTCGTTGGTATTTGCAGTTTTGGACGTCCCAAAGGTTTATCATCTCCCAAGCCACGTTTAGATTCAGCTGCTCAAAATGCCGCTGTGGCAAATGATGGTGCAGAGTCCCCAAACACAGAATTCAAATCGTCTTTGATTTACGTAAGCGCATTGCCTTTTAAAAACAAATATTTACTGACAGCTCGATACTCGATTTTACCCATTTTCATAAAAACACTCACATCAACTCACTCAAACGACTGTTACTTAAAAACTGAGAGTACAAAATGGCTGAAACTTTGGTGAGTAGCTGTCAACAGACGAAAAACGAAATTTAATAGCTTTTACTTACGAGTGCTGCCATCTTCATGTTGAGGTCGGAAACTTTTCAGACCACCCTCGTATACTTTTCTCAAATGGGTTGACGTATTATATTTAATCCTAAAGACCACTTAAACTAAATATTCTAAATAAAACTGATATCGGGCCTATTGATGATACAGGAAATATGCAAAAACAAATTGGGATCTTCAAAGTAAAAGCAGTATGTAGGCTGTGTAATGAAAGAGACGGGACACTTCTCATAATTATAATCTTGGTAAGTGAGGCTTTGGGCAGGAAAATGTTTGAATAACTGGGTTTAATAAAATCAGAAGATGATCCTCCAAAATTTAATTTATTTAATAACCTGTTTCTCACTAGCGGTACAGGGTTATTTAACTAGAGCAGTAAAGGGAGGAGACAATACAATAAACCTTTGAATTTTAGTGTTAATAGCATGGAGCCTGGCTCCTCCTTTATAATAAGTTAAGTCAATGTCCTGGATATTAAAGAAGAATTGCTTTTCAATGTCATTAAAAAGTTTATTCTATTGCTGATTCCTATTTTATTCTGTTACCATTGTATATATAATGAAATATATGAGGTTAGTTCTACCTCGATTAACTTAAAGTAGATAGAATAATAAATTTTTATATATTATAGTTAAAAAGAATGAGTGGACAAGGCCATCTGAGTTCACACATCAGATACGTTCACCTATCTCCTTATTCCTTGAGCAGGGAAAATTATAAGAGAAAGAGCCCGTTTTCAGCATTATGGATCACTAGGAATGTAGTGCATTATCTGATAGCAAAATATGGCTATCAACAGATTGGTCGAGGAGGGCGTTTCCTCATTTTTTTCTGTTTATCGAAACCCTTTATTCCTTTCAACTGTCGTGTAGCACGCACAGCAATCAAATAAGGAAAAGTCCTGATTTCTTTAAAAAACAGAAACGATGCACTTTAGTGCACGATTTATGTGGCCGTCAATGAACACAGTTCCAGCAACTGCTAGAACCCTGAGAATAACAAGGCTGTCCCGTAGTCACAAGGCCACTCACCGTGCCGCTTCATCCCAGCTTTTCAACTTTTGTTTACTTACACCTGTTCCTGTGTGGTATTTTTAACACGGGATATAATCATATTTAATGCACCCTTGCCATAGCTTACCCTAAATTAAAAATGCAGGTTTTGGCGGTTGAAAGGCAGTAGACGCATTAACCAATTATACCTACGAGTATATGCTCGATGCTCGGAAGACAGACGACTGTTCAGGTTAACAAAACTCCTTGTATATAGCTGCTTAGCCAAGGAAAACTGATTTGGAATCACTGGAACTTCAAAGTTCCTTTAGGAAAAGGAAAGTTAACATTGAAGGATCATATTAATATTACTATTATGAACGAAACAAAGGTACAATGGTCCCCAGTAGAGTAAACCGAACTAGACGAGAGGTAAAATGGAAGAATAAAGTTGAAGGATATGCTTATATTAATTAACGAATTATTGCCATCAGAGATGTGAGCAAACAGCTTGCAACATTCCAAATGATTTGTGGAACAGTGCATAGAACGTTGAGAAATAAAACATGAAGAGATACAAGATTAAAGTTGTACAAAACAATGGCAGTCCCTGCACTACTTTTTGGAAGTGAGGCATGGGTACTCACGAAGAAAATGAAAAGACAAATTCAAAGTGCAGAGATGTACTTTTTAAGGAAAACAAAGGGATGCACAAGGTTGGATAGAATAAGGAATGAAGACATAAGAAAGGAACTCAACGTAGACTCGATAGGTAGCAAAATTGAAAAATATCAAAAGGAATGGATGCAGCATATACAAAGAATGTCCGAAACAAGACTGCCTAAGATTGCATTTCAATATCAGCCACAAGGAAAGAGAGATGTTGCTAGACCTAAAAAGAGATGGAAGGAGCAATTATTGTGAGACGGAACGGGTACTCTGCCCATGCCGTGAAGTGAAGAAGAAGAAGAAGAAGAAGAGGAAGAAGAAGAAGATTATTGCCATAGCATTAAAAATATCAAGAAGAAATCTCGAAACAGTAGCAATATATACACCTGAGAAAATATAAAGGTCAGAAACACAATATTTCCTCGGTGGACTACAAACTAAGTTACCAAAATAATAAGCTGTGGTTAGGGTATTTTTATTGGAGACTTTAATTCTAGAATTGGTAAATTACTAATACAAGGAATAGGCAGGAAATTTTGAGGACACTTTACTAGATCTAAAGTATGAGGATATGGAAGAACTGTTAACTATAGATTAGATTGATTTGCGTTCAGTACGTTCACTTGTAGCCAGAAAAGGCTGTGAATATTGACCATGTCCAGAGGTATAAAGTTTAATAGCATATATATGTACAAAAGTTAACATAAGACACATATTATAGTATACAGGCAATATAAAAAACATTATGGAAAACAAAGCAGGGATAATTATATATGATACAAAATCAAACACATTTTAATTCAGCTTTCATTTGGCTTATGTCAGTACGTCTCAAACTTTTTGCAATGGATACCATTCTTGTTATTTATTAAATACATATACATTAAAAATAAACTTTCAACATGCATCAAAGATTTATTGGTAATGATTTGTCATTGGAACAGTTAGATAATACTTACATAGCTACAGAAGCATTATCAGGACAATTTGTCATTCAGATAATCTTGTACAGAATAAAAAGATGTTGAGCAAGGGTACTTTCTAACAGCATTTTTAAAAGCACTGATATTATCAATTTTTTCTTTAAGAACATTAGGAAGTGCGCCAAATATTTTGATAGCAAGAAAGTTTAGCACTGGGATAATGGATATTATACTTTTGTTTAGTGTTTATTCTGTGAATTACATTATTTGTTGCAAATAAGGCACGATTGCATACAAAGAATTGTAGGGTCGAGAATATATACATGCAAGAAAGCGTTAAAATCTTCAATCTTGTAAAAAGATATTTACATGAGCATCTCGTGTGGGTATTAGTAATGATTCTTATAACCTTAAACCGGCAAATATAATCGGCAATAAATAAGTTGAAACAATAAATAGGGATGCAAGAGTTTATATCGGAAATAATGTAAACTCAGATCACTTCCAGAAAAAAAGAATGGAGAATAACAATGCGAAATAAAAACATAGGAATGAAGAAGTGGTTAAAGTGTATCTCTTACTAAATATTATATCAGTAGTATTAGTACAAGACTTATAGAATACAATAATGGAAGATAATAAGAACACGAAATTCATGCAGCAACTGAAGCATTTGGAAAAATAAAGAACAAATAAACAGAAAGGGATTAAAATCTGGAAAGAAGAAATCGAAGAAACCATAACAGTAAAGCACAAAACAAAGAATGCATAAGAAAACAAAATAAGCTAGGACGAAATACAGAGAGAGATAAAATTGCACTACAAAAATAATGCAAACGAATCAGTATTCCTGAAACATATTCATATGGAATATAAACAAGAATATACATGACAAACAGGAAGTCGTGTATAAACTTATGAAACAGTTAAATAAGTCACAGAAGATATGACAGGACTACCTGTACACAGAGGATTGGGAAAAGTAATGTTAGACATTATATGTATAAAAACTTAACGAATTATGATTTCCACAGTATACCAAACAAGAAGTAGAGGTACTGTATATGAGGGAGAAAATTTACAACTGCAAGGAGTACAGGAAACTGTAAAAGGACATCAACAAAACTAACAAACTAATTAAACATAAAACTTACACCGTTTTCTAAGAATTGAGTTTCTTAATTCATGAATAAATGTTGGGAATAAAACAAAGCGCCAGCATAATAGAAAACAACAGAAATCATATCAATGTACAAAAATGAAATAATTGTTAAAACTACAGAGCTATAAGTTTATTAAATACAGCTTACAATATACATTTCTGAGTTATAAATTATAGATTGAAGGATATCTCTAATACACAACTACTGGATGAATAACATATTTCAAAAGAGAAATACCTTTTCAAGATAACATTATAAGGCAATTTTCATTATTTTCCCGCCTCGTTAGCGTAGATGGTAGCGTGGTTTTCCCTTAACCTGAAAGACGAATATCAGGTACCTCTAAGCTCCATGGACCCTGGGCTTATTTGAGCATCATTTCAACCATTCCAATCATCGTCGATATGACGTTGGAGGACGTTAACTTACAATATATACATAATCATTATAAGGTGATTGATTGCATATTAATCTATACGCACACAGATATATATATACAATATTGCCAATATGTACGTAAATTAAGCTAAGGGATATTACCCTCCCTTTGTATTATTCCTTTAGCTGTATTAATTTTCTATGTTCTTCTTTTCTAGTATTACAGTACTTGTTCTTATATATATAAGAACAAGTACTGTAATACTAGAAAAGAAGAACAAAGAAAATTAATACAGCTAAAGGAATAATACAAAGGGAGGGTAATATCCCTTAGCTTAATTTACGTACATATTGGCAATATTGTAAGACAATGTGAGACTATAATGCATTCGGAAATATGTCCATACTCCAGAAAAGAATTCAATGTTCGTAGACAATCAGCAAAATGAACAAGTAATACGCAACAAGCGACGTATCGCATAAGCCAAATAGTGAGGATTATATCTTATAAAAGACGAAGGTTAAGGTATTTTAAGATTGGCTGTATAATCTCTGCCACCTGTGCAATCAGTTCACTCTAAGATATTAGCTAATGGAAAGATAATAGAACAAGAATCTCCTTTTAACTTCTTAGGTTGCCCCTTAACTATAAAAAGGAAAATAATGTTGATAAGAAAAATCCTCACATCAAAGATTCAACTATGTGTGCAAAACAAATAAAAACACAAAAATAAAAATAAAATTCTATAAAGAAGGAGGAATATTTGTGTTAATCTACGGCAATGAAACATGAAAATATAACAAGGAAACAGCAACAATAATACAAACAACAAAAATGAAATTTCATAGAACAAAAATAAAAAAATAAAAAATATAAAAAAATAAAAAATAAAGCAGCATAAATTTTATCCAGTGGCTTTATCCTGATTAGTTGACATCTTACTGCACACTAACGTTGTAAAAATCACCTTAGCTTCTTGAAATGCTGAGAATTTATTTAATGACTTAACCATCTCTTCCTGCATAGATGATCATAAAATGTAATGATTTACCGTTATCTTTTGTGTCGGTTACGAAACAATTCCATCAGAGTCGTGTAAACATTTTAACGCCAATATTTAGTCACGGTTAAGGACTATCTGGCCAAAGATCAACTAAGAGGAGATACCGAATGAAAGTTAGGATGGATGGGAGAACCTTGTAATCGTGTTAAAGTGGAACGTGAGCCCAACACAATAACAACTAATGGCTCACGCCACACGAAATTTGAAACCCGTGAAAATATCATGTTACAACAACAGTTATTTATCGCCGATATCACACGATTGTTTTCCTCCACTTAAATCTATATAAAGGCATTGTTATCCCTGGCTATTAATAACCATACGTCATTCAGCGTGCGTTAAACACAATACCCAGGTGATGTGTTTATCATGCAGTGATATATGCATGAGATGAAGAAAAAAACATTGTGTAAATTATGGCAGTGTTGTGTTTCTGAGCCGAGGAACAGTCATGCCTGTGAAACGAAACACTTCCGTTATTCCTTACCACGGAAGGCGTATGTAGGCCCCGATGTCGAGGTCCTTAGCCCCCATTTACAAAGAAGTCAACTGGACATTTACTTGAAGTGCCAAATTTTGAGAGGCGGGGGAATTTTAAGTGCTAAAGTATAGGACAAAAGCTTTGAGGGAAGTAACTTTTTAACTACAGGGCTATTCACAAATTAACATATTTAAAACATTTATATCTTCTGGACTACAAAAGCTAGAAACATGATTCCAACATTCATGGTGAGAGAAAAAATTACAATTGAAATAGCGTGGGGGCTAGAAGCTCCAATCATGGCCGCATCGGCGCTGTTGTTTATCTGTAGTGAAATGGCAGCGACAGCACAAGAGAAATCACTTTTGTCTGCTGCAATTAGCAAAACTATAGTCCATTTGTAACAGATGCTGTTAAAAAGAATAGTTAAAGGAACTGAAATATGTAATGAAATTAAGATATAATGTAAGGTAGGTGATGTGTAACCATGACAACCTAATATGAGAGGAAGTTTTTAAATGTTTCAAAGATCTTTCTTCTGCTTAAGAACGTCCACTTTCCGAGGTTGTGCAGAATTATTTTTGAGTGTGCATTTAAGAGGCACAAATAGCGTATGTGTAAGAAAGTAATAGTTAATCAATTAACAAGTCATCGTTTGTTAAAGAACATTTATATTATTTAAATTTGTATCACAATTTGGAAATGTTCCAATCTTCATTTTTGAAAAAGAAGATAATTACTTCTCCATTCTTCACCAATAGTAATATTAATTTCCTCTACTCCGAGACTACGACCCTGGAAAAAGGAATTCTTCTTCTTCCTCTTCCTCTTCCTCTTCCTCTCCTCCTCCTCCTCCTCCTCCTCCTCCTCCTCCTCCTCCTCCTCCTCCTCCTCCTCCTCCTCCTCCTCCTCCTCCTCCTCCTCCTCCTCCTCCTCCTCCTCCTCCTCCTCCTCCTCCTCCTCCTCCTCTTCTCCCTCCTTCTCCTCCTCCTCCTCCTCCTCCTCCTCCTCCTCTCCCTACTCCTCTCTCCTATCGTCCGCCTCACTCCCCTCCTTCCTTCCTCCTCCATCCCCCTCCTTCCTTCCTCCTCCCGCCCTCCTCCCTCCCCCTCCTTTCTTCCTCCTCCCTCCTCCCTCCTCCCTCCTCCCTCCTCCTTCTCTTTCTTCTTCTTCACTCCATGGTTTTAGCATATCGCCCGTTCCGGTTTCATAGATCTCTCCAGCGTTTCCTGGGTCGTCCTCTGTCTCTATAGTTTAATACTGCATTTGGAAATCTTCCATCCTCCATTCTTAATATATGTTCATGCCATTGTTGACTTCGTTCAGATATTTTGTTATGAATTGGTTCGATTTCTAATTCCTTTCTAATATCCTCATTTGTTATTTTGTCCAATATTGTACAACCTCTAACACTTGTTAAAAATTTCATTTCTGCAGTCTGTATTTTATTTAAATCCTTTTGTGTTGGCACCCAGGTTTCGCTTCCATATAGTAAAGTTGGAATATCCATTACCTTATACATTTTCATTTTTGTATTCTTCCTCACACTGGTTTTAAAGGTTCTTTGGATTGTCCCACATATTGCTCGGAATTTGTTTACTTTTTCTTCTATATCAGTATTGTTTCTAAAACTTATTTGTTACATCCTAAATATTTAAAACTCGATATTTGTTCTAAAATCTTATGTCCTAAAACAATGTTTGATCTTACATTATAATTTCTTTAAAAGCCATAATTTTTGTTTTTTCTTCTGATATTTTAAAATTATACTTTTGTACTATATTCTTTAGAATATACATTGATTTTTGCAGTTGATTTTCATTCCGATGAATCAATATTTGGTCATCCTAAAACAGCACGGTAGGTATTAATATAAATATTTTATTTTATTTTGAATCCTGGGTCTACTAAAAGCTTCTATTCATTTAGAATATCGTCCATATATATACTAAAAGAGTAGGCGATAAGCTACAACCTTCTCTTAGTCCAGTATCGGTAGAAATTTGTTCTGTTAACCTATCCCAGTATCAATTCTTACAGTTGTATTTGTGTATATGCATTTTATTGCATTACTAATATGTGGTGGGTAGCCCTTACTTTCTAATATTTGCCAGAGTTTTGATCTATTTATTCTATCAAACGTCTTTTCCAGGAGAAGAGAAGAGAAGAACTCATTCCTCTGAAATTACTGATGCACCTACAGAGTAGATCCAGAGTTGCAGTGCATACACCAAGATATCTTCAAGATCGTCACCAAAGGTGAGAAACTCATCAGCATCCACCTTCATCCCAATAACCTGCTACACATTTTTGCAGTTCAACTAGGATTTCGCCGTCAATTTAATAAACCACCGCTACGTCATAAGCATATTTACGAGTGGCATCGAAGATTCGCAGAAGATGTTTGCATTTGCAAAAGGAAAAGCACGGGACGTCCTCGCACGTCAGACGAGAATGTTGAGCGTATTCATACACTATGGCAGATCTCCCCACAGAACCACGAGTCGTAATGGCACAATACGCTGACGACGTGCTTCTGTTCTGCAAAGACAGACCCATACTCAGAGCCTTCAATCCCATACAGAGACACCTCCGTCTCACACAGCAGTGGTGCCGGCGTTGGGCACAGAGGTCCAAACTTAGTCTACTGTACCTGTGCCCCCAAGTGAGGCACTCAAGGGAGAAAGGATAAGGCGAGGATATTTACAGCACGGCTGCTTCAAGGAGCCACGAGAGAGCAGAGGGCAGGGTTCGTGCACTTCATCAGTTGAAAGCTCCCCGGCATTTCAATACAACCGTCAGCCAGTGTACTGTGGTACACAAACGGCCCCGTCAGACTGGATTCGGAGACCGTTCCAGCGGAGGACGAAGTTACACCAAGAGCATACCATCCTGCCATGCAACAGCAAGAAAACCATCGAAACTTCTAACCTGAAAAAGACCACTATGCAATAGAGGAAGTAAAATGATAATGGAGGGACAGGAAATTCGGGGGATACAATTAACATACGCAGCATTCGCCTGTGAACCCCTGAAAAGCCACGAAAAATCCCATGAGTCAGGTATGTCGGCCACAGTAGGTCGAATCCGGACCTCATGAATACGAGCTAGAGACGAAACCGCCTGAGCCATTCCGCTCTGTATATTATAAGAAATATTACGTGGACAATAAAATGTGCATATTTCGAAAAGTGCGTAGGATATTTTGAAACAAAATGCATACGCAAAGAAATAAAATCAAACCTTTACTGAGTTAAGGCTGTAGCTACTAGCATACAGAAGTGAGACTTGACGATAAATAAAAAGCAATGAGTAAAATATAGGCTTCAGAAATGAAATTCTTAAGATGTGTGAGCGATGTGCGAAGATATACCTCATTACAAATGAAAGTATTGGAGAAGGGTTAGGAATTTTTAATATAAATGCAAGGTTAAAAGATTTCAAACAAAAGTGTAGAGAACATGTTAGGAGAATGCCAGTTAAGAAAATTACTAAACAAATGCAACACTATCGTAACAAAAGGAGACCTGTGGGCAGACCCAGTAAACGATGGCCGGAACAGGCATTTGATTACCTGTGACAGGAAGTGAAGAAGGGCTTTGAATGTCCGGAAAATCATGTTTTTTTTTAACAATAATGGTTAATTTTTAAAAATACGTGTCTAATCCTAGAATTAAATTCAGCAAGAATGGGAAATATTCTATATCACGCTTTGTCCGATTTTAACAAGAAAGAGTAAACTAACTTTTCAGACAGTGTGAATTACTTTGCTAAGAAAAGTTAAGGAAAATTTATTTTTTGCAATGCGAAATATTGCTACCATATAAGGAGGTTTCTAAATACCATTTTAGGCACTCAACTGGTCCTGAAATATTTTGAAACCAATGTTGAACTATTTTGAAATAAACATTCCTCTGTTACTTGCAGCTGTGCGAATTAATATTTTCTCTACATAGTTGAAAAAAGAATTTGTATATGTACCTTATTTGATACGTTAGTTTTATACTTCACATTACCTATTAATTGTATATTTTGATTTGTACCTGAAAAACTGTTGTACGTTTAGATCATGTAAGAATTAAAATAAATAACAATAACTTCTGTGTCTGATATTGAAAACCTTCGCTTGTTTGGTAAAATAGCAATTTTATTACGCTGTTTCCAGGTAATTTTGTGGTTTTAAGAGCCGTATCAAATCTCAACAAGCATCCATTAAGAAAGGAGCAGGGAACACAGTCCGTGTCTTTTAAAAATTTAGTAACTTTGCTCCATAGGTCCGTGCTTAAAAATTGTAATAAATAAGCTTTATGATATTTGGGATGAACTGAAAAAGGTGAATGGGAGTGGTAGCATCGGGCCTAGTCATACAACAAAGTACGATGCGATACGGCAATATTTTAAGTACACATGCGATGTATCCCACTGCGTATTATTATTGGGAAATCTGTTCTCTCGGCCTATTTCCACATTTGTTTCGACAAATCTTCTGAAGCAACGAACCAAATTGAACACCTAACTCGAATTTCGTGCCCATACTAATAAAAGTCTCAACGATGTGGTTGCTCTCGTAACACGTAGGAACACAGACCAGGTCGAAAAAGTGGAACTTACTGGGTTTCTAAAGCGGCAGGATTGACTGAATCATCTTAACCTCAATTCGAGAACATAAACAGACTTATAGATACAATTAGACCTTAAGGACTTTTGTGAGCGGTGCTAATATCTGGATGTGTATGAGATAATTGTTTTCTATCAATTAAAATAATTTTATTATAACAAAGCTGCTAAAATTGTTAATGTATTTTAACACTGAACTATAACTTGAATTTAGCTACGCCCCAATGTGTTTCATATTCTGAATAAAATTATTAGAACTCAGTAGTTCACTTCAGTGGCACAAAAATTTAATTGAGGGTGACGTATAGAATAGATATACACATATAATTACTGCAAAAAGTCAGTTCTCTGATCCTACGTTGCATGCCTCTTATATTTCTGTCTGATATGTACATACTTCCAGTAAATAAAGGAAGTGAAAAGCAAGTAGAAGAGTAACTAGTTTATTTGTACTTAAGCAAGCAATACTTTCATACATTTCCAACCACAGCTTAAAAATACTATTCTACTATCTGTCTCAAGTAAGTTTAATCCTACTGTAAACATCTGCGTCGGAAGAGAGACAGGGACAGAGATATTGGGACTCAAAACGGTTAAGCTGTTGATTGGCTAGGCGAAGTTAATGGACGTTTTCTTTTATTTGCATGCGTACGATAACCCCCCCCCCCTTTAAGTACAGTACTGTAAGTAGTTTTCAGATCACTGCTCTGTGTGAGCTAATTTCGAACAGAAAAAGGTGTGAAATGTTTACTAAACACGGCCTATAATCTATGTGCTAAAATAATAAACAAAAGGTTGCAGAATATAGCTGAATGTCTTCTCTCGGAAGAACAAAGTGGATTTAGAAGAGGCAGATCCTGTGTAGATAACATTTTTATTATTAAACAACTAATTGAAAAACATAGGGAGTTTAATAAAGAAACGCATATGGCGTTTATTGACTTAGGAAAAGCCTTCGATAGGGTAAACCGACGCAAAATGTGGCAAATATTGGAAGAATGAGCATACCCACAACAATTAGTAAAAATGATACAATACTTCTACTTCTAAACAAAAATAAATGTGAGGAACATTGGTAAAATTTCTAAAAAAAGTTCTTACTAATCAGGTTGTCAGACAAGGGTGTACTTTATTACCTACACTTTTTAGTATTTATATTGACGACCTGGTGTGCAAATGGAAGCAGCTAGTGAATGTAGGTTTTAAAATTTCAAATAAAAACTTTCTAAATATTTTATTGTTTGCTGACGACTTAGTTATTATACAAAATAGTGAGTCTGCCCTGCAAAAATCTATTTTTAAACTTAGTGAACTTTGTAAGCAATGTAACATGAAAATTTCTTTTATAAAATCAAAGGTAATGGCATTCATTGGAAAAGAGCCAATTAGAACAAAAATAGTTATAAATAATCGTTGCGTTGAACAGGTAAGCCATTTTAACTACTTTGGAACTGATGTTAGTTATGACAAGGAATATGATGTCTACAATAAAATATGCAAATTTCAAAGAGTGTGTGGAACAATAAATAGAACATTTAGAAACAAAATACTTAAAGAAACAAAATTAAAGTTCTCAAAGTTATGGCTGTACCTATACTGAAATACGGAAGTGAGACTTGGACGTTAACTGAAAAGCAACAGAGTATAATACAGGCTTTAGAAATGAAATTCTTGAGAAGTGTGAAAGATGCACGAAGAGGGACTTAATAAGAAATGAAAATATAAGAGAAGAGCTGGACATTTTGGTATGAATGGTAGGTTAAAAGATCTCAAACAAAAATGGAAGGAACATGTTGAAAGAATGCCAGATAATAGACTTACAAAACAAATATTACAGTATCATCTTAAAGGTAGTAGATCGGTGGGCAGACCCAGGAAACGATGACTGGAGGACTTCGAAGGCGGAACAGGCACTTGATTGCCTATGCCATGAAGTGAAGAAGAAGAAAGTGTAAAATGCTTCTATTCTTATAAACGCAACAGCCCCACATTTTATCTTTGCGCTTCACATACCTCAAAGATGTGTTCTGGACTCGTGAGTCCTGAAAGGAATATTTACAACAGATATAGGTATACATTTAGTACGCTATACACAGATTATACAAAAGACAGCTGAAATTATACACACCTTTAACTTATTATGTTAAATTAAGCTGCACTTTATTTAACAATTACTAAAGGAAACTGCCATTACATAATACTAGTGCATTCCTATAACAGGCACCTCTCTTGCAACGATATCTGTATGGAGTTGAATACTGATATTATTTATAGTGTGGAGTTGCTTCTGATAGTTGACAATATATTTCCTGTATATCTCGCGTAGTTCACAAATCAAATAACGCTTATGTATATCCAGTTTAAAACCAGTAGGCTTTTCATCATGGAGCAGGCCAATGCTTTAGACGAAATAAAACACAATCGAGGCAAACCTTGAAAAAGTGGCGAGAGGCGAATTATCGTGCATTATTTCGCAGTGCTTAAAGAAAGAAATCCGGAAACATCTACAGAATGTTACAAAAAGGTACGGCCAAACTTTCAGGAAACATTCCTCACACACAAAGAAAATATGTTATGTGGACATGTGACCGGAAACGCTTAATGTCCATGTTAGAGCTCACTTTAGTATTTATCTTTAAATGTAAATTGAAATCATTCGTGCAGACAATTGTCAAAATACCCCATTGTTTCGTTTGTATGTACTGTACTTCCTCGATTCACCTCCAGTTGGCCCAATTGAAGGAAGGTATTGTTGACTGCAGTGCTTGTGTTGACATGCGACTCATTGCTCTACAGTACTAGCATCACGCACATCAGTACGTAGCATCAACTGGTTAGTGTTCATCACGAACGTGGTTTTGCAGTCAGTGCAATGTTTACAAATGCGGAGTTGGCAGATGCCCATTTGATGTATGGATTAGCACAGGGAAATAACCGTGGCGCGGTACGTTTGTATCGAGACAAGATTTCCAGAACGAAGGTGTCCCGACAGGAAGACGTTCGAAGTAATTGATCGGCGTCTTAGGGAGCATGGAACATTCCAGCCTATGACTCGCGACTGGGGAAGACCTAGAACAACGAGGACACCTGCAATGGACGAGGCAATTCTTCGTTCAGCTGACGATAACCCTAATGTCAGCGTCAGAGAAGTTGCTGCTGTACAAGGTAACGTTGACCACATCACTGTATGGAGAGTGCTGCGGGAGAACCATCTGTTTCCGTACCATGTACCTCGTGTGCAGGCACTATCAGCAGCTGATTGGCCTCCACAGGTACACTTCTGCGAATGGTTACTCCAACAATGTGCCAATCCTCATTTCAGTGCAAATGTTCTCTTTACGGATGAGGCTTCATTCCAACGTGATCAAATTGTAAATTTTCACAATCAACATGTGTGGGCTGACGAGAATCCGCAAGTAATTGTGCAATCACGTCATCAACACAGATTTTCTGTGAACGTTTGGGCAGGGATTTTTGGTGATGTCTTGACTGGGCCTCATGTTCTTCCACCTACGCTCAATGGAGCACGTTATTATGATTTCATACGGGATACTCTATCTGTGCTGCTAGAAGATGTGCCTTTACAAGTACGGCACAACATGTGGTTCATGAACGATGGAGCTCCTTCACATTTCAGTAGAAGTGCTCGTACGCTTCACAACAACAGAATGGTGACCAATTGTCTGGTACAGGCGGACCAATTCCATGGCCTCCACGCTCTCCTGACCTCAACCCTCTTGACTTTCATTTATGGAGGCATTAGAAAGCTCTTGTCTATGCAACCCTGGTTTAATTTAAAACAAACCTACTTTCTACCCGTCACAGACTTTATCTCTGTGTTAGTCCTTATGCGACCTTGACCTAATATTCCGTTGTGCCCTCCGTTACTTCACATCTCAACTTACTTACACCTCTCATCCATTTCTTTTTTATTTTGTCTGCATACAGTCACCTCCCTTATCCTTTTCTCTCCTTTCAACGTAAACCTTTTCATTGTGACTGCACAAACTTCTTTATTATCCCAGTTCTTATCCCATAATACTTTTCTCCAGTTTCCTATTTTTGTTACATTCCACTACATGGTGCTTTATGCTTATTTTGTTTCTACATAAAATACACTTCTTTGGTGAACCCTTCCCAATATGGCTCCTGCCTTTAACCAAGCTGAACGAGCATCACACACACGCACGCACGCACGCACACACATCATTTCCACATTCTCTTCATTTTCAGGTGTATATTTAGTAATTTATGGCTTTTCCCCGTGTCACTTGTATGTCAATGTTCTCTTACCCTGTTCTTAAACATTGTCCAACAACCCATTAGATTTATTCCTTTCTCCCTCCTGCCAGATATTCCCCATCTATCCAACGTTCTCTTTAGCTCCAGTAATCCTTACATGTTCATTTCTTCTGTTGTTTTAAGCAGATCTTTAGTATAGGAGGGGGACCCAAAAGAAACCCGAACCTTTTGATGAACCTTTCTACAAAATTACTTCAGCCACCTTCAAAATACTCTCGATTACATGCAATGCACTTGTCAAGTCTCTTTTCCTACTGTTGGAAGCATGTTTGGAACTCTTCAAGTTTAATATTGTCCAGTGCCCTTTGCGAAGCTGTTTTTACCGCCTCCACATCGTCATAACGATCCCCTTTTAGAGTTTTTTTCATTCGTGGAAATAGGAAAAAGTCGCACGGGACTAGATCCGGCGAATACGGAGCGTGGGGAACGACAGACCACCTCTGCGATGCCAAATAATGGGTCACTCGTAAGGCCATGTGTGCTGGAGCGTTGTCGTGATGCAGAAACCAGTCACCTGATCGCCATAGTTCCGGGCGTTTCCTCCTCACATCCTCTCGCAGACGCCTTAAAACATCCAAGTAAAATTGCTGGTTAATAGTATGGCCAGGGGGTACGAATTCCCGATGCACAATTCCACGAACATAAAAAAGGACAGTGATCATCGTCTTCACATATTACATGTGTCAATGGCTTAGGAAGCAAGACCGTGTGTTTTACCACACTAGAATACATTCCCTAGTTGAAAGGTGGACCAAAACTGTGGAAAAGGACGGAGTGACAAATTAATCGTCAGTGTTGTAGTTTTCAAGCAATGTAAATTAGATTCAGTTTCCTTGACAGTTAAAATAGAATAAAAAATAGGAGGCATAACTTTTTGACCCACCCTCGTACATAGTTGAACCTTTTTATAAGATGAACAAGTACAGAACGTCACTTTTTTGGGTAATTTACGTACTCCAACGTTAAGTCATATTGGACGATGAATGAAACGGGTGAAATAATGGTCAAATGAGTCCGGGATCCATGGGGCATAAAGTACCTGAAATTTGTTTATCAGGATAAGGGAAAACTCACGAAAAATCCTATCCAAGTAACTAGCCCCAACCGAGATTCGAACTCAGGACCTCTTGAACGTGAGCCAGACATGCCACGAAGACGGCACAGAATGTCATACGAGAACACAAGAGATTTTGTTCATCATAAATACAGTTTGTGTTTTAGAAAACATACTCAGAATCCTTTCGGAGGCGACTCCAACCTGATGAGAAATGTGATGACCTCTCGTGTCAACATCTATCTTAGAGTAGCACATAGTATTACCGCATAGGACCACACCTTAGGACAGGGGTGTCAAAATCTGCAGCCATTTAGCTAAATACAAAGTATATATTTTAGTTAACTGTGGTGCAATTCGGTGTTTTGGGTTACGGATGTTTGTCATAAACAAGTCAAAGGTAACAAGGTCAAAGATACACTTCAGCAAAACTTATTATGAAACAATATGTCACCTCTAGCAGGAAATGAAGGTATTCTCAATGAATATTAAATGCAGCTAAATTATAACAGTGAGGAATGCAATTCTCTGAAACCTCTGTTTATTTATGCTTTATACGCGTCACTATGCATTGTTCACTTTAATACGCGTCACTATTTACTCCAAACACTTCTCTCACAAACTGGGCTCAACGCGAACACCACTTCTAGTCGCACAGTTTCACTTTGCACGTGGTCACTTGTAGCACACGAATAGTTCATTTTCCAATATCGAATGAATCACTCTCTACCAAGAATCACCATCATTCATATACCCTATGAAGTATCGTCTTCCAAAGCACACCAATATCCGAATCACACAATATCATTATGACCTATCTCCAAGGAGCGCATCAGATGCGACTACCACAAACATTATCCTGTCAAATACACCAGAGCGTGTAAACATGGTCAGTAGAAGTGCTGTTATATTCCATGTTTCTTATCTAAAATGTATACAACCTTATTAGTGGACATTATGTGGCAATTTCTCTCAAAACTAAAGATAATCAATGCATCATTTAGAACTCCGAGTGCTGTCGTGCTTGTTAATAATGAAGATTTAGTGCATATTCAGTTTATTTAAACTTTCAGCCATCTATCGGCGAAGTGCTGGAATCTCGTTGGCACGACCACGCGCTATAAACCGCAATTAACGCCAGATCGTCAACTCCGTGGTGAGAGTTGATGCCACACAGGGCGCTTTTCGTGATGCTTCCGGTAGCACTTTACAGAATTACCGCTGCAGTTGGTATTACAACTAACTGTATTATCAATCAGTTACGGCTGCCGCTTGACGCTGACCGCACTCAATGTTTTTGAAGGTCGTGGAAGAAAACTAAAGGGACTAGAGGTTTTAAACAAAGTCACCAAGTTTTAATGATCTTCTTAAATTGAAGAGAAAGCCATTTAACACAAGGTTACTTTATTTAAAACTTACGGTCCTTTCAGTTTATCTTATGCTTAGAATAGTGTGAGCTTACCGTTTTTAACTGTGCAATTAAAGTGCAATTGATTTCGATCTTCTTAATGGCAGGGAAATCAGTTTTTATTTTTATGGAGTTGTTCAAAATGAACTTTCATTTTTCATATTTTTACCATTCGTGCTGGTAATAAACATTAGGATATGCGATAGTCTGAGTTTTAGAAAGGGAATTGATATGTAATGGATTTGAAATTCTGTTTATATAACCATAAGAATAATGGAACAATAACTTTCTACTTCAAAATGTACCAACTAATTTAAAATTTACATCTGCAACAAGGAGTGCCTCAAAAATTCTTGGATAACGTCACTTAAATACTTAATTGATGTGCATTGTGCTCGTCAATGAGCTGCTGCTTCTTAAACGTACCAATACCGGCTTTGGAATTTCAAAAGCTTTCATGTGTTCAGGAGATATTTCCACTGAAGTTTTCTTATCATTCCTTCTTAAGTAACGTGTAAGGTCTAGGTTTGACATCCCTGCGTTATTAGACTTGCTACGCACCCTCAGGAGGGCGATGTCTCTGCATATTTACTGCGTGTTGCACTCGGCCTGACGGTGGGTCACGGAGCAGCACAACCCGTCCTCGACCTTTCCCGTTTTCACTTTCTACTCGCCTTGATGTGCGGGTGGGGAAAACTCCACGTTCCTTAGGGTGGAACAACACGACCTGCTACACCAACCTTGCTTACTGACGTCATGCCCCGGGATCGAAGCAAACAAATAATACAAAATCTATTGCTTGCTTTTACATGATGCTCTCGACACACTCATTTGCACACAATTTTTATAAAGATTAATTGTCCTTTAACTCCTATTTTACTCTCGAAAGCGATACCTGTGTACCGATCACTATGTTTTGGAGTTTTCTGTGGTCTTCCGTTGTCATGGATAGTTCCCTACTCCACGAATTTCTTTCTTTCCCTTTCTCATTTCACTGCCTTGTCTGCTTTCAGGTTTGTTTGTCAACATAGTAGTTCCAGTGGTTACGAGGAAATGGTACGCACTTTGTGAAGTTTCTTTCGTGATTCACAAAGTAAATTTCGATAATGCAAAGGTTCGTCTGGTTTAATTTAAAACAAACCTACTTTCTACCCGTCCCTGTGACAAGAAACGGTGAAACATTTTGTAAACCCATTGCCACTGCTATCCCCGACTGCCTAGTCTCCATCAGACAGCGACAGATGCTGCAACCAATGCAGGGCTTTCTTATTTGCAAACAGTGCTTTATACTGACAGTGAAATATGTTAATAATGGAAATATGGTATCGAAACCGATGTTGTACGAGATAATTAAGAGAAACAATGATAGGTTCAAACTGTATACAATCGACTCAATACCTCCGCGTCATGTGATACGAATGCTATCGAGCTAATATGGACATAAATTAATGAAGGAGGTAGGAAAGCTACTGGGGAAAAGACGGATTAATTGATCAGTTGGACAATTTCATCATAAATGTAGAACAAAGTGACTGTCCAAAATATCCCTAATGGACGGTAGATCTATACTACCGCCATCTATAGTAGCCTCGTCCATTGAACCCCAAGTGGTGTCAAAAGCTTTCCCTTCTGACCATGCCTCCTCACATGTAAGCAATTATAAAGGTTTTCCACCCTTAAACATACGTTCACCAAGTTAGAGCACTGTTGTAATATTTTTCTTGTGTGCTCAGAAATTATCTTAGACTGTGCAAACGTGCTTCCTATGTATGTTAGTTAAGCTTATATTTATAGAAGTTACATAGTGTTTTACTTAGTATAGTTTTATAAATTTATTAGTGTTTAATAGCGTTTAGCACTTGCGTAATTTAATTAAGATGTGGAAGACCGTGGGTATCGAACCTAACATGGATATGCTAACATGGATTTCCATTCATACTTGTAATATATATCTAACAGTATTTCTAAACTTTCTCGAGTTCTTAAGCGTTTATGACATGTTCAATTATTATGCAGAATGTACGTGATTATTTATTTAAATTATGTTTAGCAGAAGACCCACCCCCAAAAGAAAAACACTGCTTAACTTTATTCAAACTTGTAAAAAGCTTCGAAAATTTGAAAAGAGTAGTAGAGTTTCCTTACTAGTTTTTCTTTAATTCCTTGGTTCGTTTTTTTTTTTTTTTTTTTTTTTTTTTTTTTTTTTTTTTACTTTTCTTTTGTTGTTTTACTTTAACGCATCGGATTCGGCGAGAACTCTTCCCATTTTAAACACATAATAGTTAAGTTTAAACTACGAAACGGCTATATTCGTTCGATGTTGTTTCGAAACAACCTATATAAGAGTGTCCAAACATTAGCTTTGGTTCGTACTTCTGTCTTTTAATGTATTTATTCCCTTAGCGGACTTTTAATACATTTGCACGGTTACTTTTTGTCTCAGAGTGAGATAAAATGAGCCCCATTTTTATTTTGTATGAGCATGTGGAGATAATTATATTTAGAGTGAAACTACTGATTTATCTGGTAGAGGTGATTAAAGCTGGAGGACCAAAACCTGCCTTATGAAAGTATTTATTCATAGAACTGTAACAAGCTCAGTATATTTGCATTGAAATTGCGAACAAGTAGTTTACTTTCTGCACTAATATAGAACAAGTTTCACATAAGTCATTTACGGTTGAAGATGGAGCTTTAATGGAATTCCCCCTTGCCACTAAAACGATATCTCAGTGAGGCAGTTCTGCGTAAGTTAAGTTATAACTCACTGGTGAAATGAGGAATACTGTTCCGAGAGACATGCGATTCCTGTTTGGAATAGGCGGTCCTTTACATACGAAATATTATCTTGCTAAGACCTGTTTGATCAAGTCCTGCAAGGTTGATCTACACGATCGACAAATTCCGAGGGATCTCTGTTCCCCTCCTGCTGTTGCAACAGCCTTGGGAGGGGAGTAGCGGGGTTTGATACCAGGGCGTGGTCATACCTTGATGCATGTAGCAAGTGGCATTCAAGGCTATGGCGGCACGATACTGGCTCCCAGGCATATACCTACACACTTGCCTAACATTGCTTTGTCAGGGTGTTTCACATTTGTTTACTCTTTCCTCAGGCCACGAGTCTTTAATTACAGGTGTATCAGATCGCAGCGGTTCTTTTACAGTTAATACCTGCTTTTTAATAGCCGTTAAACCGAATGAAAACCGAAAGAAATCAAAAAGCACTCAGGTATCCTCTCAAAGATGTGATATAACGTGATACTTGACATTGATTTTATGGACAAATTATATTCACTGGTTTATTAGTAGGGCATTCCCTTAGGTTACCTGCCCTTCAAATGCTGGGAACCTTTCTTGTATGTTTTCACATAACCTTTAGTTGTTTTCTTGAATACAAATTAATATGGTAGCTGTAGAAGGTGATGGTACACATGGACAGAGTGCCCTTCGGTGCCCCTACCTTTCACACATTAGGACAGGTCTGGGTAGAAAGTCGATTGCATACAATATATAGAAACGCAGGAAATATGGGTAAGTCTAGAAAAAAGGAAATCATTACAATTTTACAAGCAAATGGGGACGAGAACCATATGTAGATTACCGCAATAGGCAAGAGAGAAGGGTTAGCTTGGATGAGAACAGGAACAATATTTCTAAGAGAGATAAGAGGTAGGGAAAAGACAATTTGTGAATTCTGTGGGGGAACAGAAAGCATAGAACACTGTGTAACAGAATGCGAGGATGTTTTAATGGGGAGAAAGAGGGTTTAGGAGGAAAAATGGGAGAAAGTAGAGAAGAGGATAGTAGCTATAAGAATGTTAACGGGAAATGAGGAGAAGATTATTGGTGAGTTCTTGCAGAAAGTAAAAGAAAAATGGACCAGAAATGTAAATAATATAAGAAAGGAAGATGGTGGAGGGGGGGGGGAGAATGGGGCTAATAAAGTAACAAAGAGGCATGGAGGTTAGGAGCTACCTGGCAGAGCAGAAGACCAGGGTGTCATGTAAGCCAAGGTAGCAACAAGGTAAAGACAAATAAATGTAGCCAAAAGTTGTAAATTGTAAAACTTTGGAATATGCACAGTAAATAATTCATTCATTCATTCATAGAAAGTCGATTAGAAATTGACCTTCCGCAAAGTATATCCTACAGACACCATTATTCACTGCGTCTCACCCTTCAATCTTGAAAGATGGAGGAAGAGAAACGACAGGAGAAGATTAATGATGTGTCAGAATCCATCCTAGCTGTAAGAAAACCTCGAAAAAGAGTCTTAGTGAAGATGTTGGACCATCGAAGGCAAAGATATCATTTTGTCATACACTAAAGTCCTTCACGAACATTCCTATATTGGGATAGTCAATCTAATAGAATTAGAAAGGCAATGCTTTCTACATTGTTGTTTCACTCAGCTACTGTTTATCCTAACAGATTATCACTTTTTGGTTTGCTATTATACAGTATGCGCAATTTATTTTGAGGGTTCGTCTCCCTTAGAAACATGAAATGCGCTATACTAGTACACTGACATCTAGCGACTAATATGCTAAGCTTATACGCGCGCTCTTTGTTTTCTGTGTGCATTCGTTTTGTGCAAGTTTGAGATTAATTACTACAGCTTAACCAGTTTGTAATTATGGCTGAGGGCACATCAAACTCATCATCATATGTACCTTCCGGGCAACGAACTCCGACTCGGAAACATGCATGTAAAGCCGTGCATAGTGATGGCCGAAAATAATAGGGAAAGTTGCAGAAAGTTGCAATATAAAAAAGGATAACAACCAGTTAATGTTCCCATTCAGCAAATCAATAGAACGAACTGCTGCTTACACAGGAAAAACGTCAGCTCTGTCAGGCGTATTAAATCGTTTTGTACATCTCATCCTAAAGAATCTCCAAAAATACCAGGAAAAGGCAGGTAAGGCTGTCATCTGTGTACGGAAATAACTAATAGAGAGGTTTCCTTTCTTTCTTCTTTTCCCTTCAATCCTTTTCTTTTTGGCTTCCTTCTTTTCCTTATATCTTGCTCTTTTATTTTCTTTTTCTTTTGCTCTGAGCCATTCATATATTTCTACATAGCTTTCTATTTCTCTCCATTACCAAAGCTACACCGGTATTTAATAGAGGCCAACAAACCAAGGAGCAAGACTTACCTATGTTGTGGATGTTATGGTTCTCGAAAGGGGACACACTATTATTCGTTTACCTCCGTATAACTGTGATCTGAATGCAATTGAACTGGCGTGGGCAAAAATAAAGAACGTTTTCAGAGGACACAACGTTACTGGTGATATGTCCGCCACAAATCTGCAGAAACTTGCTATAGGAGCACTCTCTTCTGTAATTGCGACAGATTGGGAAGGATACTGCAAGAAGGTCCAAGAACTGGAAATGAAGTATTGGAGAAATAATGGTGTAAGAGAAAATGCGATTTATGAAATTATCAACAGATCAGAGGATACTAGCGATGAAACTGATGCAGTGAACTAAGACATCGAAGAATCACAAAGAGAATGAGTGAGTATTTATAGCTGTCATATTTGTTAGTCCACAGATCTCACACCTGCGGCGCATATATTCGCTTATCTTACACACTATTTTGCTGTACTGTGTTTCTCAAGGTTGACCACACTGCAGAAAGCAACTTCCCCTCTGCCCGCACTACCCTGTAAATCCAGCGCTCTTCTTATCTTGCGCGTACTGTACTGTTAGCGTCGCTGTTGAAAGTTGATCTGGCTTTTTCAAGCTAGCAGGTTTCTTTAAAAGCCGATATGACTAGTGATGAGCAGAGTTAGATAATAGACCTATTTTGAGGGAGGATCACATCGGTATGTTGCACTTTATGAGCGTTAGGAAGCCCGCCTTGCATTATGCCTGTCATCGAAGTTATGTGGTTCAGTATAAATGTTCTTTTGAACCAAGATATCAGCTACAGAAGAACTAAACCTTCTGCTATACCGCTGTTCGTCCTCCAAACAGCACGCCGTGTTTTTGCCTGTATGACATTCCTTGAACTGTGGAGAACCATCTAGGTGTCCGAACACAAAAAGGTGGATCAGTATGTTATGGCTTTGAAATTTCATATTTTTTGTATGGAAGGAAGTGCAATTACTTAAAATGTCATACCAATAACAAAAATTATTTTGTAATGCTATGGAAGCTTTAATTTGTTGGGTTTAACGAAATATATACTTCTTATGTAATAAGATATTGTCTTTAACTTACCTTTTACTAACTATAGAAAAGTTCAAATATTACAGGATATTATCTGGAAATTCAAGATAAGGTTTATTTGTCAAACACATAGGCTTCGTAAAGTATGGAATTTTAATGAAAACAGCTTTTCAGGCCAAAAATTATGCAAATATTTACTTGTAAAGGGTAACACTTAAAAATCTTTGTCCTGCTTGGAAGAAGCATACGAAATTTCGTTTTAACTCTATTTTGTTTTAGTTATGCTTTTCATACATAAACACGGCACTTTCAACTGAATACTCCATATTTACTCAAGGTGAAATCATAGTATCGAATGCAATTACCTCGGCTGCATATTATAGCCGAACAGTAGAAAACGTAAACAGTAAATTAATAGCACATTATATGTTGCACAATGTGAGTTACATCTTCACCCATATTCTAAGAAACGAAGAAATAGCGTTGTGGCTGCAGCCCTTCCTGATACATTCGCTTGAATTTATACCGTTATCGCAATTCAGAAGACATTCCACTGACCTTCGTAGGTGGAAGAGGTATGCAAAACAAGCAGATGTGCTTTTCTGTTTTCCTTTTTGTTCATGCAGTTGCGCTGTATTTTACATCATAGTTCTGGATTACTCACATATGAATATATAGCTTTGAGCAATGTCTTCAAATTAGCTTCCCACATACCCACAATTCTGCCTCGATGCACCTCCTTACTATATGCATGTATTACGTCAGTTGCATTTCGGGGCAATTTCATTTGCATTTGCACTGGGACTGAAGTTTTTAAATTGTTTAATTTTAAAGCTCATTGCTTTAATTTTGGGTTTCTTAATATGAGTAAATAAAGAAATACTTCGCATATATTCAAAGCAACAGATAAAGTAGTTTCTAATACAATTAAAATGTTCAACCAATGAAAAAATGTTATTTTTTAAACAATATATTTCAGAGAAGTACGATAGTGTCATCTTATGGATGCTTTGTGAAGTAAAAAAAATGTGATAGCTTTCTGTCCCATACAACACAGGAATCATCCAATGCAATGCATTAAAAAAGGCGCAAGTCACATATGTCGCCTACAGGTTGCATAAATTCAAAAATAAATAGGGGCAGGTGACTCACTTATGGAATGTCAGCAGAGAGAATCCCAAGAAAGGCATATTACTACAGGCCGAAATCATTGAGGCCAGAACAGGCAGTTAGGTATAATTGTGCAGAAGAACAAGTTATCACACCTTTCATAAAAACAAAGTTGGCATGTCCTCAACTACATAGCTTTCCGACAAGGGCGAGGAAACCCGACTTTATCCGAACCGTGTGGAAGAGTTGCCTAATTCGCTGTAGCAAGCTTTAGAGAAGCTTTTTCTCTACTGAAGAGAAATTGGAGTGATTATTGGCCCAGCTTTTGCCGGGCACTTTCCAAAAATTTATATCGAATCAAACATCCCATCACTATTCAGCATTCCGGCAGCAGACCAGCAGATCGGCAGCAGGCCCTCGTAGCGTAACCGGTAAACTCCGATGCGAGTAGCCATGCCATAGCAAAACCATTATCCTCTCAAATACACCAGAGCGTGTAAACATGGTCAATGGAAGTGCTGTTGTATTCCATGTTTCTTACCTAAAATGTATACAATCTTCGTTAGTGCACATTATGTCGCGGGTTCTCTCAAAACTAAGGATAATCATTGCAGCATTTAGAACTCTCCGTGCTGTCGTGCTTTTTAATAATGAAGATTTAGTGCATATTCAGTTTATTTAACCTTTCAGCCATCTATCGGCGAAGTGCTGGAATCTCGTTGGCACGAGCACGCGCTATAAACCGCAATTAATTCCAGATCGTCAACTCCGTGGTGGGAGTTGATGCTACAAAGGGCGCTTTTCTTGATGCTTCCGGTGGCACTTTACAGAATTACCGCTGCAGTTGGAATTATAACTAACTGTATTATCAATCAGGTACGGCTGCCGCTTGACACTGACCGCACTCAATGTTTTTGAAGGTCGTGGAAGAAAACTAAAGGGGCTAGAGGTTTTAAATAAAGTTACGAGGTTTTAATGGTCTTCTTAAACTGGAGAGAAAGCCATTAAACACAAGGTTACTTTATTTAAAACTTACTGTCCTTTCAGTTTGTCTTATGCTTAGAATAGTGTGATATTACTGCTTTAACTGTGCAATTAAATTTCAATTGATTTTGTTTTATTACTGGCAGAGAAATCAGTTTTTATTTTTATGGAGTTGTTATTATACCTTTTTTTTCTTTTAGTGTCAATTTATTTTTGTGAGCCAATAAGTAGAGCAATCTAAAATGCATATTTAAATCTTTATATAAACTTTTTGAGGTTATGTATGCAAATTTATATCTAATCAGAGTAAAAATGAATTCAAAGAGTATATTTTATACACAGAAATACAAAATTTAATGAAAAGTGGGCGGGTCTATTGGGAATAAAACGGAGCATATGGGTGACATGCCGTTAGGTTTTAAAAAGCGTAGATCAAGAAAATTCTTGGCCAAAATGACCCATAGGTGCCTATAGAAGATTTATATTTCCCCAACACACACAACTATTTAGTCAAACAACAAAAGCAGAAGGCTCGTGCTATATGCGCGCCCTCTGTGAAGGTCAGTAAAATGCTACCTGAATCCGTATACGGAACCAAGGTACTAAACCTGAAGTAAACACAAAAAAGGCGTAGATGATGAGGGAGTTGGTATGTTGGACCGACATTGATTTAAGGGAGATCGAGGCGTGCTGACCTCATCGCCCACTCACGTGCCTTACGTAACAACCAAACGGGACCGACTACAAACACAAGCAAGTCATGGGTGCGGCGACAGCGGCGGCGGCGGCGGGTGATTTTCGCTTTCAGATCACGGACACAACCCACAGTCATCGTTATTAAATTAGGCTTTTGTTGCCGAGTGCAGCGGCCCGTAGCCGACCTGATGGGGAACATCGATAAAAGATTTAGGTGCGAAAACCGACTGGCGCTAAGGGGATGTCCAAATAAAACAAAGGTAGGGCGTGGTTCCTCGTGATTCATATGACGGTAGCTATGAGGTACATCCGTGCACACGTCTCACAGCGACAAATAGTATACTAGCTTTCTAGAAAACATGTAGCCAAATTCTTAATAATATGCTCTTCACTTCAAGGATGCTTCCAAGGATGCCTCTTTCTTCAGGTATCCGATCCTTTTTTTCTAAAGCTTTATAACTTAAGGACACTGAGAGGTCGACGGACTTAAAAAAAGGACTTTTTTGTTTTTAGTGTTAAAGTTATATAATTATTCAGGTTTTAAATGATGCTTATAACATATGGCATCAGCTGTTATTAAAGCTCTTTAAGCCATCAATCTAAATATGGTGGCGCATTGACACGCCCACTTTCTGGTCTTCTGCATATACACTTCACTCAGCATTCTGCCAAAGCTTGAAATTTCTGAACTAACCTACTTAGAAACATAAACACTCTCTTCCAGAAGAGGTTCTTTTGGCAATTAAACCAATATTTAGGGAACTTTCTCAAGATGAATTACTGAGAAAGTTCTTGCATGGTCGAACCCAAAACCCAAATGAAATGTTTCATCATCTAATAAGGGAAAGAATTGCAAAAACTGTGCATTTTATGCCAAAACTTTATAAATTGGTGTATATGATACTGCTATTTGTTATAACGATGGGTGCAGTGGTAGATATAAAGTAATGATAAAAATGGGTATAAAGGTTGGTGAAAATATGAGGACAGCATGTCTAAAAAAAGATGTGCGTCGACTCTCAGAGGCAAAAGAACAGCTCAGTTGCTTGAAAGTAGAGCTAGAAGTAAGAAAATAAAGGAAAAGATGAGGAAACCCTAACTAAGCGGGAATATGAAGCAGGCTGTTCTGAGAGTATAATTTTAAAAGAATGGTGCTTAAACTTGGATCGTGATTTCCCAAAACCTTGATTTTTCATACGTTAGGTACATGTTTCTCAAAAACTATAAAAGATATTGATACAAAATTTTAGTTTTTATTTGTTAATAATCCCTGAACACATTAATCTACCTTTTATATTCATGTACTTTATAAAATGGAGGGAAAATAAATTTCAGTCCTTAAAAATATATTTTTTGTTAACAACTAAATAATTTTTCATTTGTTTAGTATTAATTATGTATGCTTTTTATTAAGTTTAGATTCTAAAACTGTGCTTTATGTTATTCAGGAAAAAGATTGGTGCCTATAGCTTTAAATTCCTACAAGGAACCTAGACCTGAAGTATAGGGTGTAATACCTTTTTTCAGGATACACTGAGTTCCTTATGCCCCTTTTGCAAGCAACTATATGAACTTAATGTAAATATACCGTAGATAAATGCACATATACTTATGCTATAATCACACCAAATTTCAATTTCTAGCAATTTTTACTTTTTATATTGTTAAAAACTAACCGTGTTTAAATAAAAATAACCTCCCAGTGCCCTTAAGAGTGCTGTTTTTTTTTACTCACGCGCTTCATATGGTATTCCAATTAAGATTATGTACTTCAGTACTACCATATTTCCTTTCTAATTGTTTATTATAAATCCAGGCTTATGTATCCTTTTGTTCTGCAGAAACATGTCATTTCCGCTGTCCGAATTTTACTTATTACTTTTATTTTAGTTCTCACAATTCACTGTCACACTTGAGTACAGGGACCGCCATAATAATGTAAAACATCAAGGTACAGAAGGTGTATGCATTCCACCCAATAATTCGACATCGAGATTGCACCATTTGAGGAACCCTAATCCCCAAAAAGTGTTTTAAGGAAAGGATGCCTGTGCCTGTGCTCAACAGCCAAACTCAAAAATTAAAACTCAGTTCACTCCCTTCCTAGGATCTTTATATGTCCCATACAATGTAAAATTTACATAGAAAAATTTGAAATTTTTCTTTTTTTTTCAAAATTGGTCAGTTGGTTCTGTTTAAAACACTCTAGGGTTAAACATTTTCGTGGTAAATGCAGTTTTGAATTTTCTTGGAATTACCTCTTCGTTCAAGATATGTTTTGTATAACTGGTAAACCGCAAACGTTGCTACATATAAAGTGCGGCAGTTTAACAACTAATGCATTTAGGTTATGATTAAGGAATAATTTTAATACTTTAAAAATAATTTTTTACCGTGGAGTTAATTATTTTAGAGTTATTTATTGTTATTAGTTTTAATTTTAAAATATTTATACGAGGGTGGGTCAAAAAGTAATGCCTCCTATTTTTTCTCCTTTAATTGCCAATAAAATTGAACCCAATTTGCATAGCTTGAAAACTACAACATTGACGATTAATTTGTCACTATTCAATATAATATCCGTCCTTTTCCACAGTTTTGCTCCACATTTTAACTAGGGTATGTATTTCAGTGTGATACAGACGGTCTTGCTTCCTAAGCCATTGACGCACGGACGATTTCACAGCCTCCTCATCTTCAAAATGAATCCCACAATGAGCTTCCTTTAGTGGCCCGAACAGATGGAAGTCTGATGGTGCCAGATCAGGGTGAGGTAAGACTTGTCATCCCAATTTCTCAATTTATGCAGTGGTGTAACGGCTGGTGTGTGCTCATGCGTTGTCACGCAAAAGAAGAATATACGCCATAGTTTTTGTTGGATGAACTCGGCAAAGGCGTGCTTTCAGATTTTTGAGAGTTCTGGCGTATTGGACAGAATTTATTGTGCATCCCTGCTCCAAAAATCAATTATAAGCACACCCCCTGCATCCCAAAACACTGTCGCCATAACTTTCTCTGCCGACCGCTGAGTTGCGAATTCCTTTCTTCTTCGGTGACGTTGTGTGATGTCATTCCATTGACTGCCTCTTTGATTCAGGTTCAAAAAACTGAACCAACGTTTCGTCTCCAGTAACAGTTTTTTTTCCAGAAACTCCTCTCCCTCCAAATTGAAGCGCTGCAAGTGTTCGGAGGCTATTGTTTTCCTTGTTTCTTTGTTTTGGGCCATTAACATTCTTGGTAACCAACGTAAACAAACTTTTGAGTAACACAGTTTTTGGATAATCTTCATCACACTGCCTTTACTGAGGGAGGTAATGCGACACAATTCACCTGTTGTTTACCGGCGATCACCACGAATGTTTTCATCGACTCGCTGAATGTTGCATGACCTGCCGCTTCGCTTTTGATCTGCCAATGGTGTTTGCCCTTCAGCTTCGTTACAGAGACGAACCCATCGTCTAACAGTACTTTGGCGACGTTTGCGTCGGTAGTTGCAGTTTTAGGACGTCCCGAACGTTTATCGTCTCCCAAACTCTTACGCCACATTTTAATTCAGCTGCCCAAAATTTCACTGTGAGAAAAGATCGTGCAAAGTGTTGGCGTATTGCCTTTGAAAACTAATATTTAATGACAGCTCGAAACTAAACTTTTTCATTTTCATAAGAACACTCACACCAACTCAGTCAAATGACTGTTACATAACAACTCAGCGTTCCAAATGGCTGAAACTTTGTTAACTATCAACAGATGAACAACGAAATCACTAGCTTTTACTTACGAGTGTTCGCAATTTCATGTTGAGGTCGGAAACTTTACAGACTATCCTCGAATCTAATGAAAATGTTCATTAAGGTGAAACAGCACTAAGTCCGTGCAATGGGTAGGATTTCTACCGATTTTTTTTGCAAAATATTGGATGAATTTTTAAATTGAAGAGAATACAACACTGTGTAACTTTGTACAGTACTGCACTGGAAGCAAAATAACAGTAAAGCATTACGGAAGGCAATTTGAGCCAAAGAAACTACATATTTCAACAAAAAATTTTCTAATAACTTGCCATGTAGGAGCAATTTAATTGTAAAAGTAATGATGTTAATTCACAGTTAGTGCAGTTTACGGAAAACCCAAAACGGAGTTATTTTTGTTTCTACTATTGGTGGTATGAATAACTCAATTTTTTGCACCTTGGACTCCTCCAACCTTACAAAATGCAGACTGCATTGCTGTGCCGTACTTCACACCGGTCACCTTCTGCAGTTGGAAAATTATTCAATGATTCTTTAAAAATGATTATTCAGGAAGAGAAGTCACTCGTGTTTGAGGTTACAGTTTGAGGTTTCTAGTATCCTGGATGGTGCTTAAACGTCGAAACTATGACACTTTTTCAAAATCTGAGCGTGCAGGTTGCTCAAAGGTAATCCTTATTTATATGCAGTTTCTGCAATCTATGTTTTGACTCCAAAATGTACAGAAAACGTTCCAAAACCCTGCGGAAACTGAGCTGTGGTCATCCGAGATACTGAAGGAGTCAGCCTTCAAATTTTTATATCAATGCTTATCCGTTTTCTTACGCCAAATTATTATCTAAATATCTATCATCAGGTTAATTTAGGCGAAACATTTTATTCTTCTATGGGTAATCTGAAACATCTGTTTCCTAGGACACATCTGCAGCCATATGCAAACAAAAGAGTGAGCAAACCCACTGTGTTTCTTAGCTAGTCATGAAGCTGTACCATAAACAAGATGAAACGAGGTTTACAAGGATACGAGATATTTTAGAGCCGCGTTTCTCGCGCGGAAAAGTCGGAGGATGGTCGTAAGAATGAAATAAATGTTGGAATTGATGTCGTGAGATTACTACCAACAAAAACAAGGTCTGTGTTTTACGATTTGCTTAAGGCAGTCGCTTTGTACTTGATAATGTTTCTGCAGTTGATTGCAGAGTATTGGGTTTTATTGTTCAGTTTGTCCTTGGCATATCGCCCACATCTGCTCGGTGAACCCGGAACAGGTACATGCGTAGCGTGAGATTAGTGCAGCGCCGGAAGAGGCAATCAAGTCTCACACAACGGAGGAGACTGCCCGCATGTTCCAACGATCAGAATGATGGGCCTATTCCTTATTCTACTTAATGTTGACAGCTTCTTATTTGCCTTTTGGGGGCGGGGCGAGGAAATGTCCTCGAGAGCTCAAACCCATCATCACATGCGATTTGTAATTTATAAGGTAAACATCTGTTATCTGTTCTGAAAACACGAACATGCAGATTATTTTATACCTTATAGACTTGGCTAACTGACTTAGACTGCTCATCCTTCTTGTATGAACGAGTTACATCCCCTGGGAATTACAAGCCAGCACCTGGAGTCAGATGCCTGTCGAAGAGCAGACGGACACTGCAAGATGGGTGACAATAGACTTCGGATACGGTTAACGTTTCATTGCACTTAGAAGATTTTACTGCAATATTCTCCTCTGCTGACCATTCTCAAACTCAGAGCGCAGGGGATCTGTCCCTCTCTTCTCTCCGTTTTCTTATAAATAACGTACCAAAGTTAACCTATAGTCATATACGAATCCTAGTGAGGTTGGGTGCTCAACCCAAAGCCTACTGTGAGAAAGATGAAATGGATGAAAGGTGGTTATGAAGCAATCGGTCAAATGAATGGTGGGCGAAGTCGGAGAATCCAAATAAAACGCCGTTTCTTCCACCATGAATTAAGTACCCAAATTCTTTGGAAATCGAACTTCGGCTACCTAAACACTGGGTCTCGGCGCCGCCCTTTTTAGACTTACAAACCTAAATTTATATTTGAGAATTGAAACAGCCTCTGTGGTCTCATGATATTATTGATATTCAAAGTCTTACCACGAAGTAATCAGACAGGTGTGTTTTGACAGTGGTCTTCTCTTGGCTATAGACAATAGCCTTCTGGCACATTCATCTGTTATACCTCATCTACCACGTACTTGTCAGTGGAGAAGAAGTTGCATTCTCGTCAAAATATCAATACGTTCAACGTGCTCCAAAGACACAACGAGGGTTTTCCAACATTATGCCCTGAAGCTCAACTAACCTTTACATTGGAAACTTTCGAAATTTTTTATTTTATAAAAAATAGACAAACTTGTATTTAAGTAACAGAAATTTAAGTAAACTACTTGGAAAATAAAATCTATATCTGGAATTTTTCTGCAAAACTCTGTGTAGAATTTTAATAATGGTTAAAATACAGCATAAAAATAAAAATTAGGACTAAAATATAGACATATAAAACACCCAGTTTATACAAGGGCTGTTCAATAAAGAATGATCGTAATTTTTTCAGTCATAATTTAACGCACTAAAATTTAATCTTATTATATTCTGTTAGCTTAATGTGAAACAAACACGCCGTAATAGTTTCATTGTTGGTACTCCTGGTTCCCGCCTATGAGACATGTTCAGTATCGCCTACGGCTGCAATGGAAGTAACACGCGAGGAACAATATGCGGCTTTGAAATTCTGCTTTCGTCTCAACAAATATTTAGTTGAGGCCTATACAATGTTAAAGGAGGCCTATGGAGAGTCTGTTCTTTCCTACAGCACAGCTCGAAGGTGGTTTAAAATGTTTAAGGAGAGGAGACAGTCAATTTCAAAGGAACGTGGACCCGGTGCTCCAGTTACTGCTCTTACGGAAGAAAACAACAACAATGCTGTTGCCATTGTGAGAGAGAATCGACGAATTACCTTAAGACCACTTTCTGAAATATTGAAAATTTCATTGGGTGCCACATTTCCGTGAACCAGGCCAGATGCTGCATTACGATAGTGCGCGGCTGCATGTTGTTGCTGAATATCTTTCAAAAATCAACGTGAAGTGCATCCGTCACCCTTCATATAGTCCGGATTTAGCGCCATGTGACTTTTTCTATTCCCTAACTTGAGGAAATGCCTTCGTGGGAGACATTATTCATCACCAGAAGCAGTGGTGAAGGCTGCGGAGGCGATTTTGAAGTATCCCTCAAAAATGGTTTCCAGAATGTCTTTGAAGACTGGCAGAACGCTGGAGCAAGTGCATCGCATTTAGGGAAGGCTATTTTGAGAAAGACCATTAAAAATATGAGAATGAGCAAAGGTACGTTTAAAAAAAAGTGGTCATTCTTTATTAAACAGCCCTCGTATAACCATTTCATCTCCATCATCAGTTCATATATCTCTCTTCTGGTGTCCTCTTTCAGGGTAGAAGTGTCAGCGGATTTCTCGGCGCTGTCGTCACTCCTTTTCCGGTGCCGAGGTAATCCTAACCCTAAGCATGAATGTAACATCCGGAACAATTTTTAAAGCATCTTTCCTTACCCAAATGATTCACTTTTTAATCAGAAGTCTGGGTGTTCCCTTGAAACTAAAGGTTAGGATGGTCAGGGACTAATATAAGATCATGCACTGCCTTGAAAAATGGTAGAAGATAACAGGATATTACTTCGTGAAAAATTGGCGTGTCTGTTCTGGTCAGATTTCGATTGAAGTGAACTCTTGCCCTCTGGCTACAAATAGATCAAGAACCAAGGTTGCTGTAACATGCTATACATACATTGTTTTTGGCTGTTGTACAGCCCTTGTATGTGTGTGTCTGTACACAAGGAACACAGACAAATATCGCCGCGCCCTCCTGAAATATTGAGCAGCTCTTAGCGACAAGTTGTTGCCTCATTACAGATGATTCGATAGGCTGTTCTTATACTTGACCTTTCCGCCTGGTGGCAGTAAAGTTCATATTTGCGCATGTCGTGACCGAATTTTCCCACACCTTAACCACGGGGCGCTGCCGTTTTCTATAAGTGTGTTTTGTTTGCCTATACCGTGTCGTTCACATGCTATCAAATTAGTCTGCGGATTACTGATGGAGATAGTTCTGGAGTAACGTAAGGGACTTCCATTTGGGAGGTGCCCGGTTATATTTTTGTTTGTTTCATTTATACTCACCTTTAACTGCAGTGGTCATATCGGCACAGGTGTTAATTCATTTATAGTTGGCACTACATTTCTTTTAGTTTCATATATGATACCACACACACACACACACACACACTCTCTCTCATGCTCTTTCTTTCTCTCTCTCTCTCTCTCTCTCTCTCTCTCTCTCTCTCTCTCTCTCTCTCTCTCTCTCTCTCTCTCTCTCTCTCTCTCTCTCTCTCTCTCTCTCGGGCCGCGCCGTGGCTCAGTGGTTAGACCGCTTGGCTTTCACCAAGGCGGCCCGAGTTCGATCCCAGGTGACCGCAAAGTGAGATTTGTGGTGGACAACACACCGCTGGGGTGGGTTTCCTCCGGGATCTCCGGTTTCACCCGCCATCTCATTCCACCGGTGCTCCATCTTCGTCTCATGAACCATCAGTGTCACCGGCTGCGGTGCCGTATGTAGTAAAAGCGGGCGTTAAGCATTACACATTTCTTTCTCTCTCATTGATACTTCTGTACACTGGACTAGAGAAAAATGTTCTATGCCAGATCCCGAGAACCCTCGCATAGCTAGTCTTCTCTAACAAATGAAGAAGCTAGCTCAATTTCTTAACCTATTTCCCATAAAGTAGAGAAAGGAAACTTTTGTAAATTACACTGGGCAACAATGTAAATGTTTCGAACTTAAAATAGTGAATTTACATGTATTTCCATCTGCTGAATTAAAAAAAAACACCATAAAAATAATAGATTAGCTTTTGTTTCGAAGATAAAGTGACACTTCATTTTTTAGAGTGAAGATTTTAAGTTTGGGGGGAACTTTTTGGGAGTTGGCACACGTGTCAAAATACCGTAGATGACAACTACAATGCCCGCCTCGGTAGCGTGGTGGTAGCACGTCTGCCTCACGTTCAAGAGGTCCCGAGTTCGAATCTATGTCAGGGTGAGTTACCTGGTTAAGGTATTCCGGGGTTTTCCCTTATCCTGAAATACGAATGTTGGGTAACTGTAAGCTCTATGGACCCCGGGCTCATTTGATCATCATTTCACCCATTCCATTTATCGTCCGATATGACTTAACATTGGAAGACGTAAATTACACAAAAAAAAAAAAAATTGACAATTACAAGCATATGGTTACAGTGCTCCTGCAAAAATACCGTAAGCTTGGATGCAACATGTCCCTTAAGATCCATTTTCTCCACTCCCACCTAGACTTTTCCCCTCCTAGTTGTGGAGCTGTTAGTGATGAACATGGAGAGAGATTCCATCAGGACATTTCTGTTATGGAACAAAGATATCAGGGCCGTTGGAATGAAGTAATGCTTGTGGGTTACTGTTGGTCTTTGTATAGGGATTCTGCGGAACTCCATCACAAGAGGCAAGCTCAAAGACGACGAAGTCAATAGGGCACCACAGGCTTGTCTTCAGACAGGGCTATCTGCGAAGTATTTTTCCAGCAATTTAGAACTCTTAGCATGTAATTAAAAGTTAAAAAATCAAATGCACTTTCATGTATGTAATTAAAATGTATCCTTTTCTTTCAATCCAGTAATATGTAATACTTCCACCTTGTGTATATTATATAAACTAGAGCTAATAAAAAGTTTTTGTATTTCTCAACCCAAAATTAGTAGGAATTTCCTCATGAAGTGCTCGAAACATTAAAAAATTATCTCTTTGTTGCCCAGTGTTATTTAAAATCTTAGAAAAATATGACATTAAAGAAACACAGGAGGTTAGCGGTCACACGCATCATAAGATACAGAGATCTGCAGATGTGTTTCAGATTTCTACAGAAAGATTGGATGTTACAACATAGCGGAGCGCAATATTATATAGGAATATTTATCAGTTTACCATTTGAATTTCCAAACTATAGCTTGATTGCAATCGCAACAAAGGAATTGATTCTTACAACACAATTAGACGCTGCCGATTTGTTGTCCAATAAAATGCAATGTGTAGTGTTTAACGCCCGCTTTTACTACATACGGCACTGCATGCGATGACACTGATGATACATGAGATGAAGATGGAGCACCGGTGGAATGAGATGGAGATCCCGGAGAAAACCCGCCCCAGCACCGTGTTGTCCACCACAAATCTCACTTTGTGGTCGCCTGGGATCGAACCCGGGCCGCTGTGATGAGAGCCAAGCGGTCTAACCACTGACCCACGGTGCGGCCTTCGTTGTCCAATGATTAACAATGAATCAATAAGCGTAGTTCGACCAATACATACTCTGTTATCAGATATGTAGCTCCATTCTATGAGAAAGATGGACAGTTCAAGCAGTAAATGGTTCTACATTTCTCTGACTATGTTTAAGATAGCATAATTATGCTACGACACGATGCTATAAAATAAGTCAGTTGTTTTAATTTTATCAAGTGAATTCATGTTCTGCTCACACCACCGGCCAACGGTGCAATAACTGTCTTTTGTTTTAAGCATTTTAAATTATGGCATAAGCATGTCAGTTTTATTACCTCGGTTAATCTCTTCCATGTTGAGTAGGTGCAGAGGGAATGTTAATGAATCCAGCAAGCCATGAGCTTATTTGGTGGTACACTTTATAGCCAAAAGTTATTGTTTTCTACTAACGCCGTTCAATATGTTTATCGGTATAATGTTTGCAAATGGCACCCATTACCTTTCACTTTATATTTTAAGGGACATCAAATAACATGGAAGTTAAGCTATAAAAGATGAAACAAAAGAACAAATGTGTTACACGAGAATAAAGTTAAAGAGAACAAACAAAAAACGCAGTGTTAGATATGTTAATGAAAGGGGCTAAGAGACCATTCGGAAAACATATGTTGTACCTCACTCTTCCACAAACTGATCGAGCGGGATGGTTCGTCTGTTGCCCGCATTCAGGAGACACGCGTTCGATTCCCGTGGCCGACCTACCTGGCCCTAGAGTTTTCCTGGAGTTTTCCGGGGTCGCTAGGTGAATGCTGGGTAGATTAATTACATATCCCGAATTTCCTGCCGCTCTATTTCATCTGCGCTATCATTTCACATCATCTCTCATCTGGTGTTCTCTTTTAGGATATAAGTGTCGGCGGTGCATGACAGGATGATATACTCTGAGGAAAACTACTTCCTCTTCCGGTAGGTCGGTTGCCGGTCTCCGCTCCTCTGCTGGGACCATTTCGGGACTGCCAGCCAGGGACCTATAGGGCTCGGACCGCCTGCCTGGGACCTTTGGGGCTCGACTGCTGAGCTTGTTACCGTCCCGAAGTCCCCGTAGGGGAAGGAATGCGTCCCTTTCAGCTGCCAAAGTGCGGGCGCTGCGGACCCCTAGCACTCGTGGTACCTCTGACGTTACTAGAGGAACCTCGGGCCGAACATGCTGAGCCCCTCCCGAATGGGAGCTGTTCGGATTGGGTTGGACTCGAGGGGGCAGTGTGTTCCCGTCACCCACGGGCAATTGGGTACCTCTGGCCAGGCCACCGGCCGCTCGGAGGGGGTAGAGGGTTGCCTCATAAGTCCCGGGAACTAGCCTGCAGAGATAGTAGCTGGTGAGCTAGACACTGACGGCCCTACCAAGGTCTATTGGTAGCTGGTTCATCAAGGACCGGCGCGTAAGTGGCGTATCCACTTCCGTCCTGTCTGCCGTGTGCAGGCGGGGGGCAGTTTATAAAATAGGTACTGTCCTATGGTAAATAGACCCGAGAGCCCCGGGTTCAGGTCCTACGGGGCTTGGACTAATGGGGGTAGATCATCACATTAACGTCCCGAAGTAGGAGAGCGTGTCCGTTATCCTGGCCTGTCGGTTTAAGTCTCTAGCCAAGTAAACTCTAGGGACTCTGCTCTCTGTACTGTCTTGGCTCCTTGGGTCAGCCACTATCTGTCTCCTTCACCTCATCCTTTCACATGGGCCCCCCAGGGGCCTACTTCGGTAGGTACGGATTTGGCGCACCCGGGGTCCCAAGCCAACAGTCTCCCTCATGTGGGCCCCTCTTCGTGGTTGAGGGAGACGGTCAACAGGCCCACCCACGTGTAGCCCGTGAGTGGAGACCCGTGGAGAAGGTTTTTAGATTCTTGTCTAGTTTAGAGTTTAGGATTTAGTGAACGAAATTTTTAGTAGGTTTTCATTGATATTTTTTATGTACGTGTATTTTTAATAGGTTTTGTTACACTTGTATAGTTTTTAGAAAGTTTTATATCTGGCTTTTGCCATGACTAGTATATATAATCATCTTTCACATGGGGGCATAGGAACAATACAAACAGATTGTAAAATCGATCTCCATTAGAAAGAAGTATTAACATCAATTTCTTAAGATAAGTGAAGACTTTGTAACAAACATTTACATTTGTGTAATATTTATTGCGTCACTGTAGCTATCTTCATTTTCTACGTAAGCACGTGCACTTTTAGGATCTAAACTTTACTTTGCGATGAGAGTTTCAGTGGACCTCCAGACATTTCTGTAAAATTCTTAATTCAAACTTCTGGATAGAGAATGTAAAAAAAAATTTCTGCTGTACTCAAATAACATTCTGTTCAACCTTCAAAAGTTGTACTCACAAAACATCATTCTTCCATACACTATTCAATAAAATTTAATGTTACACTAATAAATTGGATGTGTAGGTAGCTCGCATCTGTGTTGTGTTAGCGTTATGTCTTACCTTCAAGAGGTCTCAAGTTGGAATATCAGTCAGGGTGCAATGGAGGTAACACGCGAGGAACAATATGCGGCTTTGAAATCCTGCTTTCGTCTCAACAAATCTTTAGTTGAGGCCTATGCAATGTTACAGGAGGCCTATGAAGAGTCCGTTCTTCCCTACAGCACAGCTCGAAGGTGGTTTAAAATGTTTAAAGAGGGGAGACAGTCAATTCCAAAGGATGGTGGACCCGGTGCTCCAGTTACTGCTCTTACGGAAGAAAACATCAACACTGCTGCTGCCATTGTGAGAGAGGATTGACGCATTACCTTAAGATTACTTTCTGAAATACTGAACGTTTCATTGGGTGCCACCCACACGTTGGTGACAGAAACATTACGCATGGGACGTGTTTGTGAGCTACCTGGATAGATAAGTTTTTCCTGTGTTTTTCTTATCCTGGAAGATGAATGTCAGGTAACTCTAAGCCCTGGGCTGATTTGAGTATCATTTCATGCATTCATTAATTTATCGTCCGATATAATCTACAATGCAGGGCGTTAATTAAAGATTAAAAGAAAGCAGTGTAGGTGAAAGAAAAATATTGCTGGCTAACGTGTTACATATTACCAAGTTCTCTGCACGACTACTGGACTAAAGGAATAATTTTTACACCGTAAAAAATTTATACGTAGGTATTTGAAAATTTGAACCAATACTAAGAAGGGAACAAACTCGTATGGCACCATCTCTGCTCTATGTGGGGCCTGTGTGCCAAAACCTGGGTGTGCATTATAGCTGGAAGTACCCAAAAATGAGTTCAGAATATGTAGGAACATATAGACACAACACAGCATTGTACCGAAGGGATTGTTTACCCCTGATGGGAAGCGGCCTACCCATGGCATACGTAACGCGGCTCATAGCTGAAGAGGGATATCCAGCAGCTACTTGCAAGTGGACGCATGCGGCATATTTCAGGCTTCAGATTTGGGCTTTGCGGTTCTACTCCGCAGCAGATGTTTCAGAGCATGGTTTATATACATCAGGCATTTTATCACCGAATTTTTAGGTGCGTAGTGATGTGAGTACAGTAATAATTCCATTGTAAGAGTACCTCACAATTAGTTAACTTCCCCCCAAAAACGTTTAGAATGAAAGTCTGATTTCATGAAAGCTGCATTTTTATGTAGTAATTTGTAATTTATTTCTCATCTTTCCTTTTAAATCATCAATTGAAATACAAAATCAAGATTACAATTATAAGATCGATACTGGAAAACGCCACATGTACCTCAATCCTGAAAATATTACCACGTTGCTTGCCAATGAATAATAATTCGGTCCTCATACACCTAACCCTAGGTTTTTATCTATTGGAGGCCTTCTACTCCATTTTACACATTTTGCCATTTCACCTATCCTAATCTCTATCTTTCTCTTAATTATTTTTAGCCATTTATCTTTAACTTTCCCTAGATAATTCCCTACATTTCTCCTCTTCTTTTCCCCTTTTACGGACAAAATGTATTTTGATTACCACTTCGCCCCCAAAATTGTCCTATTTACGTAGCCAGGCCTGATCTCTACATATGTTTGTTTGACTACAGTGTAATATACAATGGAAGTCTGCATGCTCTTCTCCACACAATCACATTTATCTACAGTCTGTGAGGTTTAACTAGTCGTGTGCCTTTTAGAAAGAGAAAGGAATATTCACCGTTTCACTCTATGACGTAGCAGGCAAAGCAGACGCCCCAACCAAGCATGCATCAGTGGCGGAGCGCCCCTTCTCCACTCCGTCCGATTGTTGCTCATCCCCCGATTCACAGTCAGAAATTTCAAACGAATCTTCGTTTTCTTCTTCCGATTCCAAGTTTTTTAAATTTATAACTAATCTGTCTGTAATTTAATCTATCAGACCGTCTTTTCCCCGGTAAAACTGTTCGGTGTTTTGTACATCTTCACACGCGCTTTTCCACTTTTCTGGAGTCACCTTTCTAATCGCATTATGAAACAAGGCTCTTACATTGACACTTTTAAATGAAATGTTATGTTTGACATCAACATTGTTAACTTGGGCCCGTATAAGTTCTGTAGCGTTAAAGTCGCAGTGATAAGGTGGAAATCTTATTACGGTATGGCTGTGTACCTCTGCGAGACTGTCTATTTCATACACTTTGAAATTATATTTTGTCAGTTTAATTAATTCGTATAGCACCGGATTTGTTGCTCGTGGATGAAACTCAATATTCCTATAACGAAGCCATTCCTGCATATGGGATTTGAGTGAAGATGAAGTGGGTGCTTTATTAATTTCTATGGAATGATAAGGGGCATTGTCCATAATGACACTATTAGACGGGATGTTAGGTAGTAGTGTATTTAAAAACCAATCCTTGAACATGTTATTATCCATTTCTTCATGGTAGTCTTTGGTTGAATTTGACTTAAAAGTTAGCAGGGCATTAGGAATAAATCGTGCTGAATATCCAGCATGTTCAACTATAAATAGCTGTCCTTTGCCCATTGGTGTTTTAAGAGGGAAATCACCTTCATTTTCATCAGCTATACATTTCCACACCGTATTTCTCGTATGGTGTATATTTTTCCACGTTTCGTCAAAGTACACTATAGGCCTACCTGTAGATCTCAGTTCTTTCATTCGTCTTAAAAATTTAAATCTTTTAGAAACAATATCCATTCGTCCCATTAAAAAGTTCCTTCCTTGTGAATTTTTACTGTAACTGAAATTAAGCTTTTTAAGAATTTTTCTTAAGGACCACACGCTTCCTTTAAGAAAGTCTTTAGCTTTTAAAGTCTCATATATGTCCAGAAAACTAGGCAGAAGGTCCGTACGATGCAGCGAATAGATTGTTTGCTTAATAGCAGCAGCTGTAAATGAATCAATTTCTGTTTTTCGCGCTCTTCTATTAGGGTGCTTTTTGCCTGGTGTTTGCAGTCTACCGCCGCTAGCTTCTGCATTTTTGTGTTCTTTTAAATTCGTTGGACAGAACGAAAAGAAATACCTATAGCAGCAGCAGTTCTCTCAACGATACTCGTCACTGAAATAGTCGGCTTTCCACATTTAAAAGGTTCACATTCATCACTGAAGAAACTGTGAACTTTTGACTACAATTTCCCTAGAATCTGATTTTAGAACTTTCCCTCGGGATTCGACTTGAAACAACACAAACACAACCAAAACTACAAGAAAATAATTCAACATTATATCCATATGTTGCAACAATGAAAACCTTTTTTGTGTCGTGTAAATCAACAAAACAAATTCACGGTTCTATCGCTCATACGCCACTGACAAGCTTTAATCAACACACAACGGAGTGGGGGTTGCGAGCGTCTACTTTCCACGAATCACTACAAAGCAGTGGTTGCTGACCCACCCACGTGTGCTAGAGAAGGAGAGCATTCTGTGTTAGACAAGGATACTAGAGAATACGCCAACTTAAACCTCAAAGGCAGTAGATCCCTATCTTGACCTATATCTTGAAAGTTTCTCACTCCTAATCTCGCTCAAAACCCTCTCACCCTATCATATATTTCTATATATCCTTCCCTCCCCCAGGTTGTTCTTATTTCTCTATATAACCTTAGTGAGCTTTTGTCACTTGTACTGGCAAAAGTTTCTTGTCTGTCAATATCCTCTAATCTTAACTTCTTTCCAGAAGCCTCTATACCCATACTCAGCATTTATCCACGAATGACCCATACATATCTGCTTCAACACGACATTCATTTTATGTGTCCAAGACCCTCCCCAGTTACTTCTCCTATGAATCTGTAGTAAAATGTTGTGTTATTGTTCACCATTTATACATATTATTCAGAATCAGTGGGATGTTATAGCCTATTTGCGGAAAACTCCTGTGATGAAAGCCCAGGTAGAACCACGGCCTCCGTCGTAACCAATGAGCGTTATTACTGGAGGTGCGATAATGGCGGGTGGAACATACTTAGCGCCCAGAATCCATCCCGGCCGGAGAATGAGGTCTTCTCAATGTGAAAATGAAGCGAGTGTAGAAAACCAGGGACACGGGGAACTTCCCGAAGCTTGTTTATATATTAATACAAAATATTAACATTTCCTTATACGTCAGCACCGCAGAACAGCGAGAACAATGCATTCTTTGGTATGCTGACTTTCAAAATGTTAAACGAGTTCAATTGTAAGTATTGCGAGAATAATGTATATAAATACAATGGCATAATGTGGCTTCGAACGATTGTATAAACAGGTTCTGTATTAAAAAATGAAGAAAGAAACACTGTAGTCGCTGGCAAAAACCAGTAGAAAAGCAGCTATCTCTGAAGTCATGACAAGGAGTCGCAAGGAGCTGTTGAAGACCACTTTTAGCGCAGATACACGTTTTGACAGCGTATTGTTTGAACGTACGTGAATCTGTATCCACATCATTTCCAAACCTTACTAGATTAGAATCATGAAGCTCGTTATATTTTAGATATACGATGTGCCTTTGGATAGAAGATGATGATGGTTTCTTAAAAAAATAACTAGGTACAGATGAAGTCACTTTTCCTGTCAAGAGAGGGAAAGTAAACGCTAGGTACTTTATTATTTTGGCGAGGGAAAATCTACATGTCTCCTATTAGCTTAAAACTCAGGTTGATGTGTGATGTGGACTGACTATCAATAAATGTGTGTGAAGGTTTATTTTCAGAAAGGATGTGGTATACCTTTGACCGTTTCACACATAACACTGGGTAACAACAAAAAACATTTGAATGTTTCGAGCACTTCATGAGGCAATTCCTACTAATTTTGGGTTGAGGAAAACAATATGACAATGAAAAATGTTTATTAGCTCTAGTTTCTATGATATACACAAGGTATTACATATTAACCTTTTGAGAGAAAAGGATACATTTTAATTACATTCATGCTAACAACAATGAAAGTGCATTTGATTTTTTAAACTGGTAATTACATGCTAAGATTTCTAAATTGCTGTAAAAATACGCCGCAGATAGTCGTGTCTGAAGAGAATCATGTGGTGGCCTATTGACTTCATCGTCTTTTAGCTTGCCTCTTGTGAAGGAGTTCCGTAGAATCCCTATACAAAGACCAATAGTAATCCACAAGCATTACTTCATTCTTTGTTCCGTAACAGAAATGTCCTGATGACATCTCTCCCCATGTCCATCACTAACAGCTCCACAACTAGGAGGGAAAAGGTCTAGGTGGGAGTGGAGAAATGGATCTTAAGAGATATGTTGCATCCAAGGTTACGGTATTTTTGCAGGAGCAGTCACCAAATGCTTGTAGTTGTCATCTGCGGTATTTTAACAGGTGTGCTAACTCCAAAAAAAAAAAAAAAAAATCCCCCAAAATTTAAAATCTTCACTCTTAAAAATGAAATGTCACTTTATCTTCAAAACAAGAGCCAATCTATCATTTTTATGTTTTTTTTTAATTCAGCAGATGAAAATACATGTAAATTCAGTATTTTTAGGCCCGAAAAGTTTTCATTGTTGCCCTGTGTAATTGGGCTTTATTGTAAAACGTAAGGAAGGCAACAATATGAATATTGTATTGTGTACTGCTTCATTGTTATGAGGTGTGGATTTGACAGACCAAATGTTTTGATATGCAAGTTCCCCAGGTATAGGCCTGTTCAGGATTAAGTTAAAGACAATCTAAAAATTCTAATTTACTGCACTCACAGGAACTTTATACTTACTTTTATACCAACTATATTTACAAACACTTATTCTATTTAAGTTAATTGAAGGAAAGTTATAATTTCTTCACACTAGCCATATATAGACTATGTTTTTGGATAGACAGAGTCAACTTGAAAAATTCAATCTCACGGCCGGGATTTAAACTACGGATCCTCTGGTTTCCTTCCAGTCGCTCTTACCCATTAAGGTACCATGGCCAACTTGCTGTCCTGACATTAAATTCTCCATTTGACTCGTCTATTTTCCCGGTATACTACTATGTGCTCTCGCATTCGAGATACTCTTTGAGGCGACTTATTGATTCCATTTATTCACGTTATCAGCATAGATATTTGCATCAATGATTTTACTGTAGTTTTAAATATTTTACTATATGCAGATGACGTGGTTTTAATACAAGAAACGGAGGATAAGTTACACCGCTTGAACCAAGTATGCCAACAGTATGATCTGAAAATATCGACGGAAAAATCTAAGATAATGGCCTTTTGTGGAAAACAACATATAAGGTCAAAAATAATTTTTGACAACAAACCACTAGAAAAACTAAAATAATTCAGCTATTTAGGATGTAATATTAATTATATGATGAAAACAGACAGATGTAAGCAAAAAGCATGCAACTTTCCAAATGATTTGTGGAACAGTGCATAGAACGTTGAGAAATAAAACAAGAAGAGATGCAAGATTAAAGTTGTACAAAACCATGGCAGTCCCTGCACTTCTTTATGGATGTGAGGCATGGGTACTCACGAAGAAAATGAAAAGCCAATTTTAAAGTGTGGAGATGAACTTTTTAAGGAAAACAAAGGGATGCACAAGGTTGGATAGAACAAGGAATGAAGACATAAGAAAGGAACTCAACGTAGACTCGATAAGTAGCAAAATTGAAAAATATCAAATGGAATGTATGCAGCGTATACAAAGAATGTCCGAAACAAGACTGCCTAAGATTGCATTCCAATATCAGCCACAAGGAAAGAGAGATGTTGGTAGACCTAAAAAGAGATGGAAGGAGCAATTATTGTGAGACGGAACGGGCACTCTGCCCATGCCGTGAAGTGAAGAAGAAGAAGAAGAAGAAGAAGAAGAAGAAGAAGAAGAAGAAGAAGAAGAAGAAGAAGAAGAAGAAGAAGAAGAAGAAGAAGAAGAAGAAGAAGAAGAAGAAGAAGAAGAAGAAGAAGAAGAAGAAGAAGAAGAAGAAGAAGAAGAAGAAGAAGAAGAAGAAGAAGAAGAAGAAGAAGAAGAAGAAGAAGAAGAAGAAGAAGAAGAAGAAGAAGAAGAAGAAGAAGAAGAAGAAGAAGAAGAAGAAGAAGAAGAAGAAGAAGAAGAAGAAGAAGAAGAAGAAGAAGAAGAAGAAGAAGAAGAAGAAGAAGAAGAAGAAGAAGAAGAAGAAGAAGAAGAAGAAGAAGAAGAAGAAGAAGAAGAAGAAGAAGAAGAAGAAGAAGAAGAAGAAGAAGAAGAAGAAGAAGATTTTACTGTGTATATCTTTGTAGGACGAATATGAGAATAGGACAGGTTAATAGATAGTCAAATGTTATAAGAACTTATCGCTATACAATTCCTTTAAGATTACGTTCTCTTTACATGACCTGGAGAATAACAAATTCTCATCTAAGAAAGTTATAGGTATTTAAAAATGCAGGTCGAAGCAATAGCTCTGAAATAGTGCGAATTAATGTTTACGGTGTTATTTTATATTATGGTTTTGTATATCTCCCTACAGTTTTTGGGAGTTAAAGTCATCCAGAAAGAATGTAGAAGACTTTTTAAGCTATACCCAGAAAATTGCAGATATATACTATATTTGTCATAAAAGCTCTTAAAGGTGTGCTTTTAATTCAAAATTTTATTCATTTTTTCAGAAAATTGACCGATCTGGAAAAATTGAAGGGAAGAGAATTTCTGCAAAATGGCTTAAAATACTAAGTGGGCCATGAACGAAAAGGATAGATGCGCGTGATGACGATACAAGCAGATAAGCCTTTGAATGAAGAAAGAAAGGTGCTGTACGTAGCAATCGGTCTGGCTTTACACCGATTATATATAAAAACTGACACGGCAGTTACAGTTCACGTTCCTAAAACTTCGCCTTTTGATTACATCAACAAAAATAAGGGATTTCACAGGATGAGAAATACAGAATTGAGAATATCTGTAAGAAAATTATTTGTGTAGACGTACAAGGAGATCACGGAACTAAAGCCATATGAATTCTTTTTCTACATTGCCTGTTCCGCTTTCACAATTGTCCGTTTTAGGCCTTTTTACCCTTTGGTTACCCTTTAGTTTATAAACGCATGTCGTCTAAATATCACTATTTTATGGTTCTTTGATATATAGTGCAAACCATATAATTTCCTTTTGAAAGCTCGTAGAATTTAATTGTTTTAATTTGTTTTAATGATCTCAGTGGCTCTGGAAAAAATGACAACACTGACAATTGTTGACAGTTGACAATCTTAAATGTGCCATTCTCTTTGATACGACTGTAAATACTGAAGTTTATATGAGTATCTTAAAGACATTGGTGGAGAAACTGGATGATATCGAATTGAGAGAAGGTTATTTCCAGCAAGACGGAGCAACGTGCCATATATCTAATCACACCATGGAACTTGTAACCAGTTTCTTTGACAGTCAAATAATCTCAAAAGGTGCGTAGCCTCCCACATCCTCTAACCTAACCTCACCGGATTTTTTCTTCTGGGGGGTATCTAAAAACTAGAGTGTACAAGAACAGACCACGGACAGATGTTCTCAAGGAATCCATCCTAACCGAAATAAGTAACATTGTAGAGGATACCATCTGTAAAACTTCAGAGAATATGGTGAGACGAGTGCAACCGTGTATAGATACTGGTGGAGGACACTTCCAACTATTTCTCTGAGATGTAAATAATGTAATTTAAACTCCCAATTGTGTATTATATTCTCCCAAAGTTGCACGTGTGTCCTATTATTGTTTCAAATGATATGGCATATTGAAATGGTTCAGGTTTATATGGATCGCAATGTATTTTCATGAAAATACAGATTTAAATCTTTTTATATTTCATAATTATTTTGATTGATGCAGCTATGTCTGCGTAAACACCAGAATGCATTAACGCCGTGAACCAGTTTTCTCCGGAAACTTCTCCTCCCTCCGTATTTACAGCGTTCTGGAACTATCATTAGGAATATATAAGCCAGCGTGTACGCGACTGATCTGTCAGGAAGAAGTAGTGAGTGCGTTTCGGGTAGGCATAAGCTACCTTCTCCTAGGAAGATTACACTGAACAAATTCACGGTATTTTATTTTGGCCAGCCTGTGTATCTTCTTAGAAAATTCATATCTGCAGCCTGAAGAATCATTACTGGGCTTCGCACCTAGGAGCAACGTAATTCAAGGTTGACCCTTGTGTTACCAAGATCAGTAAACATCCCGGAAAATAAAGGGATAAGAATGGACGATAAGATGTATTTGATAAAGTAAGTGTACTTTTATGATCAAACTTTCTGAATGGCGAAGCAGAAATCTTTGTACTTTCCTCATGCCATTCAAAGGTAATATTTGTTACACATCTAGTCGTGACAGTGTTTTGTCAGCCAGTGTATGACTAAACTTGAGGATGACTACAACCATGATTTGCGAAACAGCACTTCGTGATGTTCCGCTGAAGGGTAGATAATTAAGAAGCCACGCAAGGTACTACCGTAGGTAAGAAGCATGGCGTGGCTCGAAAACGCCCCCTGGAGTCATAACATGCACATACCCATAACGACAACTGGACATGTTAATCTACAGCACAGCAGGTCACACCATTACACCTACACGTTCTAGGCATGTTCTCTGCTCTTATTTGCATGGGCCACGTTTTAATTAACCATCACTGTTAGAGTTGGTCGATTAAAATTATAAACTTACGTAATATTAGAGCTGTTATCATGTGTAGTGGGTTTCACCTACAAGTAGAAGAACATTAACTATCCGGAGTATTCTTAAATATTATTATTGTTCATGGATTCGGCCAGGATTTTGAGACCCGATGTGCCCTGCGGTCAACGGGCCTGTAGCTATAACGTTAATAAAACCACTAAATCGTCTACGCAGCGAAGTACCTCTATGTAAAGAGGTGTTTGTTTACATTGAATACTGGTCGTTTAGGCACACAAGGTCTCCACTTACAAGCCTTACTTGAAATACAGGCATGTAGGTGTATTCCAAAAGTCATTTTGATCCAAGGGCTAGAATTTGAGGACCTATAAATTTTCTAAAAGGTATCTTTAAAAACATCTAAGAATATGACCTAAAGATTAAAAAAACTACGTATAGATATTTTATTGGGCTTAGTTTATAGCATGTTTGCGGCCAGGACTTCTTTCGCAGTCTTAGGAATGCATATTAGAAATTGGAACTAAAGCTAAACTCTGTTGAACAGAAAAAATATGGTCATAAAAGCTAAAGTTCTAAAATGGCTTATGAGGAAAGAAAAATTTTAAAACGGTACCTTTAAATAAAATAATGCTAAAAAGGCAAAAAGGAAAATAAAATTTTTTACATAAGTACATTTCAATAAAAAATAGCTAAAAACGAAAAATAGGAAAAATAAAATCCTACATTTTCTAGCATATGCTGTACCATAATTAACACATATTATGTTAAATCTCCCCTTCGAATACTAGAGTAGAAAAGGATTTTTCCTCAACTTCCTAGCCCAAATTATGACTTTTCCACAATGAGTGTAAATAGATAGGCATATATTGAAACAGGAACTTTGGCCCTTGGAAAAGTTATTCTTTTACTTATATGTTTAATAATTAATTATAAATTTAAGAACTGTAACTAGTTATGTTAGCGAAAGCAAAATTGTAGACTTGATGAAACATTGTAACGGACCTGGACAGACATACCTGAGAAACCCTGCACTCCCGCACGACAGTCTAGAACGAGCGGATGTACCAATAGAATGGTATGCTAGCTATTTTACGTAACGTTATACAGGTCAACATACCCTTAGTTTTTCCTAGTGATGCCGTGTTGCGTGTATATAAGAGGGTGGCAACCCCTATTTAGCCGCAGTTTTCCCTCAGTTGTTGCTGGGTTGTTGCTTAGTTGTTGCTCATTGCTCATTGCAGTATAGTATACATCCATCAGGTGTGTTCGACGGAGTACCGCGTCCAATAAAATGTACTATAAAAATGTCCGCCGAAAGTGCAGTTAATTAAGTGCCCGAGTTCCACAAATGCAAGGACAAATAAAAGCAGTTCAAAAATTATAGTTGGTTTGCGTTGCCTCAACCGTAACCCCTGAGAACCCAGAAAAAGAATCCATGCAGGAGAAGCCGCTAGAGCCAAGGATAAAGCAAGCAGCCTACGACGACGTGGAGACCGAGGCAGGAGTCCCGACGTCGACCCAGGTACGTGCAGCCCGCAAGATGGCGCCCAACGTGGGGCTCGATAGAGACAACAGACGCCGTGAGACAACGGACACCGAGGTGCTGATATGAGACAAAATAAACACCGAGGGACAAGATCAAGGAGAACGACGCGAAACAATGGACAGTTAACACTTTGGAGGAACGGCGCATAAAGGCCTGACAAAATTCCACAAGAACGCCGAGCAACTGCAACATAGGAACAACGTCAACCAGCCACAGTTAAGGAAAACAGAAATGGAAGCTTTTAAAACAGCGAAATTGTAGGCAGAGAGGTAGTACTGCCGCAATATATATATATAATATATATATATTACATGAATTCAAGAATAAAGCAAGCTTAAATATCGAGAAATTATGTCCTAAGACTAAAATTGTGCTACAGGGTGTGCATTTTCAAGTGTGCCACTAAATGGTTCATGACGCTGAGACTAGAATTCTGTCCGCCTAATGCTTACGCAAAGGCGCAACAGCATTTTGACAAAGAGGTTGCCTGATATGCAAGGCGATGAGGTATTTGCTCAACGCTAGTATTAGCCAAAATGAATCTGTAAACATTGTGCGTTGCTACTACCTTCTCTAAATATATGTATAAATGTATTATCCGAGAAGAATGAATGCACCGTGGTAGAGTTATACAGGAGGGATTGCATTTCATAATTATAATCATCATCGTCGTTTCTTACGTCGTCTACTGCATACCCAGAAGGAGTACGTGAAATAGTGTATTGTGGCAGACTTCGATACCCGATTTAACAGGAAGTACACGCTTTGATATTGCAACAATAAAATAAAAAACACTTTGGAAAAGGTTTGTGCATGTTTGAATGTTTATTGACAGCGTAACTCTAAAACAACAGGTTGTTGGAATACCAAACTTCGTATATATGTTCAACAACTTCTAAGGATGCGACAAGAATATTTTGAAGAAAATCCCCTACTGCAAACTACCCTTTGCAAGGGAACGTTCCTGAAAACTTTAAATTTTCTCAAAAATGGCTGACAATTTTGTGAAATACACCTTATGTTTAAGATATTTTAATAAAAATGAACTTTGTATTTAGAATTTTCTGTAAAGCATTCTTCATTCATTGTATTCTCTGTGTGGTTGAAAAATTATAAGGGGCAGATTCTAATTGTACATAAAATGCAGAGCTACAAAATTTACCTCAAGTACATGACTTACTTAGCTTGAAATATTTACGGTTATTCGTTTGATTTTTACAATTCTTACATATTTATAAAATATGATTTCATTTGTTCTTATTACAAGACAGTTTGAGTAGACTGAACAACTCAAATTCATAACCGGTGTCTTCCGTTCAAATCCCGGCTATGGTACAGAGATTTTCAGTATGACTACCTACCCAATTTTTTCCCTACATATGGCTAAATGTGGAAGAACGGTATAAAAATATTTTAGTTACTGGCCAGTCTTTAGTCTCCACTTCCTCAAATTTTCCAAACGATATGGAACTACTTAATAGTAACTCTGATAGAACAATATTAAACTTAAATTATTTATTAGATTAGCTCTTCTCAAGCTGTCCTAAGTACTACAGAATTCAAATGTTGACACGACATGATATTTCTAAGTCCCCAAACTAACGTTACTTGGAAAATATTTTAAACTTTACGATGATCTGGAGAATTGAAGATTTCAAAATAGCTCAGAACTGGTTGATAGTGCAAAATGAACTGGAATTAAAGAAAAGTCATCTATTCCAAACTGCTCTGTGTATAGAAACATGTTAAAAACTTCTACTACAATAGCTGTAATGATTTTAATTAAAACACTCTATATTTAAGATACAAGACAAGTGAATGTATATCCTGCATTTTGCGGGTATAGTCTGTGCGGTCTGGTTCATTTATTTATGTTTTACGTAACTGAAAAGCTGTAAGAGATAGATAGAATCTTAACTGTACAACATATAGATATTTTTAAAAATTTTACAGATATAGTCCTTTACGAATTTTTTTTAGATATTCCTTGCTATTGGTTCTAGTTGTGAAATACCTTTATTAAGCAAAAAACTGTTATTTGTACTAGCCATCCAAAGAGAACGGAACGCCAGTAGCAACCAGTCATGTAGCAACCAGTTCTTAAAAATTTTGAGTACCACTTAAGCTTATAGTATTTATATTATCTAGATATGTAATAACACGAGGGCTGTTCAATAAAGAATGATCACAATTTTTTTTTGACAACGTACCTGTACTAATCCTCATAATTTTGATAGTACTTCTCAAAATAGTCTCCCCTGAATGCGATGCACTTGTCCCAGCGTTTCTGCCAGTGTTCAAAGACATGCTGGAAACCATTTTTTGAGAGATCCTTCAAAATCGCCTCCGCAGCCTTCAACACTGCTTCTGATGATGGATAATGCCTCCCACAAAGTCCTCCCAAAAATCACATGGGGCTAAATCCGGACTATAGAGAGGGTGAGGGATGCACTTCGCGTTGATTTTTGCAAGATATACAGCAACAACATTGGCAATATGTGGCCGCGCATTATCGTGGTGCAGCATCCAGCCTGCTTCACAGAAATGTGGTGCTCTGCGCTTGATATGGACTTGCATTGTTTTCAGGAATTACTGCAGTATTGTCCAGTTACTGATGTGTGTGCAGGTACTACATGCTGATAAACCATTCCATCAATATTAAAGAATGAAATGACCATAACTTTTCCAGCAGAAGTAATCACTTTTGCTTTTTGGAGGGTTGGTGATAAAGGAGATTTCCACACTGAGCTTTGCTGTTTGCTCTCAGTATCAAAATGATGTATCCAAGTTACGTCAACAGTGATTACGTTTGAAAGAAACTCCGGATCTTCCTCTAACATCAACTTTAACTTCATGTTACCTCCATTTCAGCGGTAGGCAATACTGAACATTCTGAACTTGCCTGGTTCTCACAGGCGGGAACAAGGAGTACCAACAATAAAACTACTACGGCGTGTTTGTTTCATATTAAGCTAACAGCAAATAATAAGATTGAATTTTAGTACGCAAAATTATGTCCGTAAAATTATTATGATTATTCTTTATTGAACAACCCTTGTATATTTAATTCGATTAATTAAAATAGAGGAGCAACAGTTTGTACAAAAGTAGAGAAACTCATGTGAGTACACACCAAGCGGGATGATTCAGGCGGTTTAGTTTGTGGGCCGTATTCGGGAGGCCCCGGTTCGATTCCAGTGGCCGACCTACATGACCCATGGGTTTTTTTCGGGGGGGTTTCCCGGGTCTCTAGGCGAATTCTGGGTAGGTTAATTAGATCCCCCGATTTTCCTGACCCTCAATTTCATTTTCATTATCATTTCACATCATCTCTCATCTGGTGGTCTCTTTCAGGTTAGAAATGTCAGCAGGACTCTCGGCGGTGCGTGACAGGATGATATGCTCTGAGGAAAACTACTTCCTCCTCCGGTAGGTCGTTTGTCGCCCTCAGCTCCTCTGCTGGGACCATTTCGGGACCTCCAGCCAGGGACCCTTGGGGCTCGGATTGCTGCCTGGGACTGTTAGGGCTCGGCTACTGGGCTCGTTGCCGTTGCGCTCCGTTGTCCTGGCCTATCGGGGGAAGTTTATATCCAAGTAGACTGTAGGGACCCTGCCCTCTGTACTTGCGTGGCTCCTTTGGTCGGCCTCCCTCTGTCTCCTTCGCCTCATCCTTTCTCCCGGGAGGCATAAGCACAAAGGGCTCTGCATGGTGGCCTATGTACCGAATTCCCTCTTAATGAAACGCCAATCCCATGTGAAAATACAGTAAATACTCGTATATTGACATAATTTAATATCGATGCCCTTTTCTTTATACTTCTGGAACAACAATACATATATCTAACCTTCGTTCAAGAGATGAGAAGTGGTCCTTCGTATGCTAATTCTAACTATATAGACTAGTTTCGTAAGTATTGAACTGAAAATTGCTGTAGATCCTTGAAGATTTTAGATTACTGTATATGTTCTATTTTGTGCTCGCTAACATGGGACAGATAATAGCGTAAGAATCAGTAAAACCACGTGCTATACAAAACAGTCTTGTAGAACTTTCCAGCTATTACAACTGATAATAATAATAAAGTTGAAACGCGCATACACCGTGCAAAAGAAAGGTAAGTACATTACTTGCCTTTGCTGTACGCTGTGACGGTTTTCTGTCTATTACTATACTTGGTGATATGGTATCGATCACGCACAACACGCACACACGCTTGACATGTGGTTCTTGGAAAAACTTGTTGCAACACACCTTGTGGCGAAAACCATGGATTGTCAGTCTCGTTACTACGTGCCGCATTTCATTGTTAGCTTACGTCCAAGTCCTGACTTGCATCGCACACGTTGCATAGAAATCCTCTGGTATTATGTTTTTCTTCTCGCGCAGGCCTTGTAGAAGTTGTTTGAACGCATCACCGGCTGGTAGCATTAGCTCGAATCTTATGGATCCTCTATTAGGAAGATCTCCCTGGTAAGCTCGTACACTAACTAGCCTTGGTCTTGAGTTCTGTGCTCCTCCTAGAGCTCTCTTCAGGTATCTAGCTTTTACTCGCTCTACTTCTTTCAGCTGTTTGTATGCGAGGTATTCTCCTACGGATTCTAGACCATACGTCAGGACGGGTAGTATCTTTAGCCTAAATAGGCTTGATTTCATTCAAAGATCTAGTTGCTGCTCTCGATCTTATGTGCATTTGAAGCTTCTCGCCGTTGTCTGGATTGTGATATCTAAGTATTTGAAACTATTTGCCCTTATGAGGAAGTTGCCCTTGCACTTCATATTATCTGCTTCGGAGAATTCTTCTTCAATTCCAGAACACCACCAGTTCCGTCATTTCCTCATTTATCTCGATGACATTTCTCTCCACCCATTTGCTTAATGTGTCTATAGCTGAGCGTAGTTTGTCTACATCTGTCTTTGCAATGGCCATATCATCCGAGTATATGTATGTGCTTCTTCCTGCCATTCTTTCATGACGTGCGTGAGGACGTTGAACAGAATAGGGCTGAGCGGGTCACTTTGGAGTTCGCCGTTTCTCTGTGGAAGGCAGTCGGATTTACCTACTCCATCGTCTATCTGGATGTATTTTTCTGCTAAGATATTCGATGTCAGGGTCGGCGTACTCGTTCTACCAATTAGTCACTCCAATTTGTCTATTAATACCCGTCTGTTGAACAGGTCGAAAGTTTTGGAGTAGTCGACAAAGGTCACCTATCACTTTCCTTTTTTTTCTATCGTGTGCTTTATTTGGTCCATCAGGTTTTCTACTGCCATGATCGTGTCCTTCTGAAACCGTACTGTTCCTCGGGTTCGATGTATGCCCTTTGACCTTGTATAGGAGCTTAATTTTTATTTTCTCCATTCGTCCGGTATGCTTCTTAGTTACATGCATTTATTTAGTAGAGAGATCCATATCGGCAGATATTCTTGCGCTTTATGTTTCAAGCGTTAGATTCCTATTTCATCTGGTGCTGGTGCTCTGTTTCTCATTTTCTGCATCACTCTCGCAAATTCGTCAGCCTGTGGGGACCGTGTGTTTTCCCTCTTTTGAACAGATAACTTCTCTTATGTGTTCTTTCCATGTTTTCATGGGCATACTAGCTTGGATATTCTGCCTTTTCGGTCTTAGGGCTCGGTAGTGTCTTTTTCTGCCTCCTCTACAATTTTCTTTAGTCTCCTTCCAGATATTCCTTTCTCTAAACTCTTATGAGGTCCTTTTATGTCCTACATTCTCGTTGGCAGTCTTCGGTGGATGCGCTTGCTATCTGCCCTCTAGCTTTATGTAGTATTTCAAACGTCAATTTTCTTTGTTCAGAGCATTCTGTCAAACCATGGCCGTATCTTATACTTATTGCCAGCCTTGTCGCAGCCTCATCAGTATTTCCTCTTTGTATCACTCTTTCAGCCTGATCTTTTTCTGTCATTTTCCCCTTGAATATTTCCATGTTCAGAATCCTACTGAGTGTTATATTTTTCCAACGGACATTAATCCTATTTGCACTTAAGTGATTCCTACATTCAGATTAATTTGAAGTACGAAAATGTTCCACTGGAAATAATTTCTAGTTAAACAATTTTTATAATAATTTATGGATGAACAGTTCATCTAAGTTCCACTGCTAAAGATATGAACTGCTCTTCGAGTACTCTCAACAATAACCATTCCGCACACTCTGTAGTAAGTGCCCCACGTTTTTGTTTCGTTTTAAACTTTACAAGTATTTTCATAGCTGTAAGCCACTCATCTAACATCATGTGAAATCTTTCCATAAACTCGACATTTTCTACACCAATGCCCCAAAATTAAAAAGAAAAACAACTCCTCCTAAAGGGATTTGAATAAATTACTCCATATTTCATTCCACTTCCCATCTACTGTTGTCCTCTATTCCAGAAGATGCAGTAAGGACTTTCATCATCGTTGTAGCCCAACATGAATACCTCACTCTTATCAATGAAAACCAACTCCTACTATCACCTAACACTTATGCAAATGCTAATGTGAAATTTCAATGGCATCTGAATTAACAAGATATTCACTTCAACCATATCATCTACACCAATGGATCTAAAACACAAAATGAGACCAGCTGTGCAGTAATGTCACCAATAACCATTTAAATTAAAGCTTCTGTGCCATATTCCATAATTTTATGCGTACTTTAAGTCATTAGACAAGCTTCGAGATGCATGATCCAATCAAATAACAGTAACTTCTTACATTTACCAATTCTTAAGTCTTTAAGACCAGTCTAATGATGAAGTTACTCTAGTGAATTCAATCTTTTCAACTAGCTCTTAGAAATAATGACATTTTTACGTAGATTCTGCATCATTGTAGCATGAAAACAACGAAGAAAGGGGCAGATTAACAGAGATTTTCAGAAATTACATAACATGCAGCATCTTATCCCAAAGTCATAAATTACTTTTCCAGGCAGCTTAGAGCAAAATGGAGCCAGAAATGAAGTTAAACACTACCAGACAAGTTACACAAGATAAGGAAAGGTGACATCAGTAGTCCCTGCCCCACACGATCCCTAAAGAGGAAAGAAGGAGTAATTATGACAACATTACAAATTGGACACGCTGAACTAACCCACTCATACATCTTCACCAAAGACAACCTACTTCATTATGAAATCTGCAGCACGCACCTTGCTATTAAGCATCTCCTCACAAATTGCAAACGGTATACTCGGAACAACAGCTCTCCAGTCACTACAACACAAACTCCATCAAAGACCAAGCAAGTTCTAATCTTCCTCCTCAAGTATTAAACTACGAGTAGATTTGGAACTTAAGTGTACATATTAACCAACCCTTGTTTAATTCAGTGCGAATAAAAATTCCGCTTGAAACGAATTGAATTGCTTTAAATATTGTATAGATGTGATATGCCCACGCTTTCGTTTGAATCGCCTCTTACTACATTTCCAAGAATGTTTTGGCCAGTGGCGGCTCGTGCCAAAAATTAACAGCATGCTGCAGGAAAAAGTTTCGAAAAATGAAGTCCATGCGCCGAAGTTTCTTCATAATATAAACAGAATGTCTACTTCCTTTCGCTTTCTCCTCAACATTTAGATGGAGTATTGGTCGCCCTAATATTTTTATACTAAACATTTCTTCCAATTCTTACCTTGAAAAGACAATTTTCAAAATTTCATTAACTGTGTTCATTACACTGGACAACAATGAAAATGTTTCGCGCTTAAAAATAATGAATTTTCATGTATTTCCATTTGTTGAATTCAAAAATCAACATAAAATGATAGATTATCTCTTGTTTTGGAGATAAAGTGACATTTCGTTTTTTAGAGTGAAGATTTTAAATTTGGGGTAATATTTTGGGAGTTGGCACACCTGTCAAACAACATCAGAGGGAAATTTTGGAAATTAAGTGATGTAAAAGTTAAGGAAGGCATTTATGTCGGACCACAAATAATAGAACTTGTAAAGGATCCTCATTTAACCAAGATTTGGAGGCGAAAGAAAAGGAAGCTTGGGAAGCCTCCAAGGGCAACATAAGAGATGACAACTACAAGCATTTGGTGACAGTGCTCCTGCAAAAATACAGTAACCTTGGATGCAACATATGCCTTAAGATCCATTTTCTCCACTCCCACCTAGACGTTTTCCCTCCTAGTTGTGCAGCTGTTAGTGATGAACATGGAGAGAGATTCCATCAGGACATTTCTGTTATGGAACAAAGATATCAGGGCCGTTGGAATGAAGTAATGCTTACGGATTACTATTGGTCTTTGTATAGGGATTCTGCGGAACTCCATCACAAGAGGCAAGCTAAAAGACGACGAAGTCAATAGACCACCACATGATTCTCTTCAGACACGACTATCTGCGAAGTATTTTTCCAGCAATTTATAACTCTTAGCATGTAATTACAAGTTAAAAAAGTCAAATGTACTTTCATTGCTGTTAGCATGTGTATAATTAAAACACATCCTTTTCTCTGAATTCGTTAATATGTAATACTTCCATCTTATGTATATCATAGAAACTAGAGCTAATAAAATATTTGCATTTTCATATTTGTTTTTCTCAACCTAAAATTAGTAGAAATTGGCTCATGAAGTGCTGGAAACATTAAAAAAAATTTTTTTTTGTTACCCAGTGTTATTTATTGGTTAAGGTTGTCGTAATATTAAATTACTCATACACTGAATAAAGTGAATTTATAACACGTTTCACACTCACACAAAAAATAAAGAAACTCATATCAGCCACTGGATAACGTTTCACAGGGGAATACCTGGATACAATGCGAGCATGCGAACCACACGCACTTGTTACGGGGTATTCCAGATATGGTCGCGGGAATGGAGTATCGTGCCAACATGATAAGTGCATCACAAAAATATCTGCCCTGCGATTTAGTAACCGTTACGTATTGGATGTGTTTACGTAAGAAGGATGGAATTAATTTCTAGAACTAAAATATAAAGCGATGATAGACCATTAAATGATTTTCAATGCATATTCTAGGTCTAAATTTACAACTATGAGTGTTGGTGGCCCTGCTTCACCGTGCAGCGGATGATTACCGCACAACACATAGCTACAACACGCATTTGTGCGAAAATCTAGGAAACTTAGGACATCAGAGAGGCAAGAGTGGAAGGTTTCACGCATGCGCAATACTGATTATCGAGCTTGCTGGCTCTCAGCACGTTGAAGATAAGGAAGATGTTTTCCATGGATCAAGAGTTCATTACTGGTTGTAGTCGATTGCTTATACTTATAATAATGCATTACTTACATGGTCTTTTAAAACTTCTACAGTGTGATTTATAAAACAGAAAAGAATGTACTGCAGCACAGCAGCACGTAAGGACGAGTCGCTTCTGTTTAAAGTGTACAAACATTTAGAAAACAAAAGCGTTGGTGATGGCAAAAATTTCTTCAACTTAGTACATAGTGTACTGACAAAATGATGCTTTTGGATTTTAAAATTTCGTCAGAGTGACATCAAGTGATTTAGAAGTAATCATTCAAATAATAAGTCCTGAAAACTAAATAAGTTACACCAAATATAAAAAGACTATAGCCGCAATACCTCAATTGATAACAAAATCCAGATTTTCTCCCTAACTATATATACGAAGGCTGTTCAATAAAGAATGATCACATTTTTTTTGACAACGTACCTTTGCTTATCCTCATAATTTTGATGGTCCTTCTCAAAATAGTCTCCCCTGAATGCGATGCACTTGTCCCAGCATTTCTGTTAGTCTTCAAAGACATGCTATAAACCGTTATTGAGAGATCCTTCGAACTCGCCTCCGCAGCCTTCACCACTGCTTCTGATGATGGATAATGCCTCCCACGAAGGCGTTTCTTAAAGTTATGTAATAGAAAAAAGTCACATGGGGCTTAATTCGAACTATAGGGAGGGTGAGGGATGCACTTCACGTTAATTTTTGGAAGTTATTCAGCAACAACATTGGCAATATGTGGCCGCGCATTATCATGATGCAGCATCTAGCCTGCTTCACGGCAAAGTGGTCTTTTGCGCCTGATATGGACTTGCAATGTTTTCAGGACTTCTCTGTGGTACTGTCTAATTATTGATGTGTGTGCAGGTACAACATGCTGATGAACCATTTCGTGAATATCAAAGAATGAGATGACCGTAACTTTCCCAGAAGAAACAACCACTTTTGCTTTTTGGTGGATTGGTTATGAAGGAGGTTTCCACACTGAGCTTTGCTGTTTGCTCTCAGGATCAAAATGATGTAGCCAAGTTTCATCAAGAGTGATTACGTTTGAAAGAAACTTCTTATCTTCCTCTAACATCAACTTTAACTGCATACACACCTGCATGCGAATGTCCTTTTGTTCGGGAGTCAACAGTCTTGGAAACCATCGCGCACAAACACGTCTCATGTGTAATGTTTCTGTCACCAACGTGTGAGTGGCACCCAATGAAATGTTCAGTATTTCAGAAAGTGATTTTAAGGTAATTCGTCGATCCTCTCTCACAATGGCAGCAGCAGTGTTGATGTTTTCTTCCGTAAGAGCAATGGCTGGAGCACCGGGTCCACCTTCCTTTGAAATTGCTTGTCTCCCATTTTAAACATTTTAAACCACCTTCGAGCTGTGCTGTAGGGAAGACCAGAATCGGCATAGGCCTCCTGTAACGTTTTATAGGCCTCAACTGATATTAGTTGAGATGAAAGCAGAATTTCAAAGCTACATATTGTTCCTCGCGTGTTATCTCCATTGCAGTGGTAGGCGATACTGAACATGTATGAACTTGTCTGGTTCTCACAGGCGGAAACCAGGAGTAGGTACCAAAAATGAAGCTATGGCGTGTTTGTTTCACATTAAGCTAACAGAATATAATAAATTGAATTTTAGTGGGAAAAATTATGATCGTAAGAAAATTATGATCATTCTTTATTGAACAGCCCTCGTAAAATGCTCGTATCTTAAAAGACTATTTCAGTGATTTTGGCAACAGTTTATGAAACAGTAAAGCAGTACAAGGTTTTGTGGGGCCAAGTGTTTATCAATTACTTTATCCATTTTTCATTTTATGAAGTTCAACTTTTTGAAGTAAACAGAGCGCCAAGTGAATCTGCCCACAAGTCCGGTTTTACGTGTTTGATATTGTTACAGCACATGTTTTCTGGGATGGAATGAAAAAAAGAAATCATACAAACACTTGTTGCTGAACATTAGATTACTGTCCACAAATACACGTTCGGAAACAGATTCAAACCGGTTTTAAACTGCATTTTTTTTTTTTTTTTTTTTTTTTTTTTTTTTTGCTTGTTTGTGACCAATTGTTTGCAGATGAGGACTGCGCCTTTTCCTCTTAACTCTAAACCTGCGTAACCCCTCCCAAATAACTGTCGGTTTCCATGTTCTCTACGTTTTATTTATGGTCATCCTATGAGGGATAGTTCTTTTTGATCGATCAACAAGTGGTATAAGTACAAAGGCTTAGTGATGCAACACCTTTTTTTTTTTTTTTTTTTTTTTTTTTTTTTTTGCCGCTTGTGCTGGGTACCTTCCATTTTCGCTTCACTATTCCTAGTATCATTTTGGACTGAAGTAACATTCTTTTTAAGTTTATAATTTATCTGGAACACTTACACCTACAGTAAATGGAGGAGGTATTTTATTCCAGCCCAAAAAGAACTATTGCCATATCACGAAAATAGATGCATCCAGACTACTGGAATAAAAAAGAAACCGAAAGTATGATGAAATATAAAACTTGGTATTTTAAGTTCAGCGTCTTCCAAAATGGCAACACGAAGCTATCCACTATGTTTACTTTCCTCTTTTGTTTAAAAATTGTAAACCAAGCTTTAGAAACAAATGGTGTAAACGCCTTTAGATCAGGAGTCTGGACAAAGAAACTGGTATGTGCTTAGAGAGGGACGGCATGCTGGCACCTTCGCACACATGGTCACACTTCTAACAATCAAGTCAGACAAAAGACCCAACCTAAGTTAGTAGCAGCCAGGCTCATCGACGTCACGTATGGAGTGAATTTTCTACGAATATCAAATGAAGTCGTAATTCTGAGCAATCTTTCATACACATAGCAGAAAGACACAGTGATGCTTTTAAACGCCAGAGAATAGTGGCAAGACGTGGGTAATTCATAAGTGTTGTCGGTTGCTTCATACTTAATCTGGGGTGTGACTTACTTATTAAAGGTGTGAGATCCGGAGTTCGCCTTTCTACTTAAAGTGACTTTTTTAACCAATTGAGCATGAACTCAAGCAGAACAGATATAAAAGGCTTCCGATCATATAATTAAAGTCACTTTTACGGGATAATTATGATGTCATTCTTCTTATTGTACTTTTAATATTAAAACTTTCACCGTATTACTGTTATAGGTGAAGATCGAGCGGAATGGCTCAGGCCATTCTTCTGTGGCTCACATTTGGGAGGCTCGGGTTCGAACCCCGTGGCCGATCTACATGACTCATGAGCTTTTTCGGATATCTTTCCGGTTCGCTAGGCGAATGCTGGGTAGATTAAATGATGATGATGATGATGATGATGATGATGATGATGATGATGATGATTGAAGCTGATATTGCATACATGGATATATTAGGTAAACATGACCATCTGTAGTTCAACTTAAGTTAATAACCGAGCAGGCCATATAGATGATGCAACAAATACTTAGGTTTATTAAAATCCCAAATTGTGACGTAGGACCAATCAGAATTAAGTATTACGGTAACTTAGCAACCAAAACAGAAAAAATAACCAATGATTTTATTCTTACATTTGTTCTTCTGGTTTGAACTCTCGAAGAGGGTAGACGCGTTTTCGGTAAAAGACTTCTTAAAACTATAAGTTATTGGAGTTCATCATTCATGAACGTTTAGTAAACGTTTAAAATATACATCGAAGACGCGACGCTACGATAAATAATTTAATTAAAAAAATTGCATATTTTATAAATAAAAGGAGAAAATTAATATATAGTAAAGAGCTATATACATCAGTGGAAAAAGTCGCATGTAAAGAAGAAAATGATATCGAGAAGTATAATTCCAAGTAAAGTAAAATGATATTAAGTATTTTATTCCATAGTTGCCCAAAAGTGAAATCCCTTTTGTGTCGATACCACGCCTGAGAAGTTTCACATCTCATCGCTCGCCGCAGCTGCCGGAAACGTCATCTTCACGACCTTTAGACGAGAGGTTCATCGCTTCTACATCAAGGTAAGGTTTGGCTTTTACATGCGTCGCCACATCAAGGGAGCGCGAAACTTTTGCGCGTGTGGGACGTAGACCTCACGACGGGGCTAATCCTTCTTCAGATATGTCACCGCATCGTGTGATATAAATCCAAACCACAAGGACGGGATCCACTCAATGATGATGATGATGATGATGATGATGACAGTTGGCACTGCAGGCCATGTAGGCCCTTGGCCTCCCTAACCATCCTCTTCCATTCTACTCGGTCCTCTGCTTTTCTTCTCCAGCCTTTAACCACTAACTTTCTCAAGTCAACTTCTACATCTTCTATCCATCTATTTCTGGGTCTTCCTCTTCTCCTTCTGCCATCCAGCTTTCCTATGAATATATTCTTAACTACATTGGTTTCCGGCATTCTCTGCACATGGCCAATCCAGCGTATCCTTTCTTGTTTAATTTTCACTACTATATCTGGTTGTCGAAATAGGCAATGTAACTCAAGTTAGTCCACACTCTCCATCCGTCCAAGTCCCTTATTACTCCAAATATATTTCTCAAAATCTTCCTTTCCCACCGTAATAACCACTGTTCTTCTCTGATTGTCAACACATCTTTCTGAACCATACATTATTATTGGTCTCAGTACAGTTGTATATGTTTTAATTTTATTATTCCTACTGACGTTCCTTGATCTAAACATATTCTGCAAGGCATAAAAACATCTGTTACCAGGTAGATTAATTACATCACCCGAATTTCCTGTTCCTCTATTTCATCTCCATTATCATTTCACATCATCTCTCATCTGGTGGTCTCTTTCAGGGTAGAAGTGTCGGCGGGTGTCTCGGCGATGCATAGCGGTATGATATGCTCTGAGGTAATCTACTTCCTCCTCCTCCAGGTTGGTTGCCTGTCTCCGCTCCTCTGTTGGGACCATTTTGGGACCACCAGCCAGGGACCTTTGGGGCTCGGTTGGCTGCCTGTCTCCACTCCTCTGTTGGGACCATTTCGGGACCACCAGCCAGGGACAATTTGGAGCTCGGGTTTGCTGTCATCACGAACCAGGCAATATTTCGGTTGTCCTGGCTGTCGGGGGAAGTCTCTATCTGAGTAAACTGTAGCGACCCTACCTTCTTCACCGTTTTGGCTCCTTGCGTCGGCCGCCTTCTGTCTCCTCTCACCCCATCCTTCCTCCCGGGGGTGCCCCACTTGGCGTAGGCACAATGAGCCCAGCATGGTGGCCTACGTACCGAACCCCTCCGTACTGAAATCATAATCTGAATCCTGTAGGGACAGAATTAACACTAAAACTCAAGGCTTGCCTTTGCACTGCACTGGCAACAATCATTTTATAAACAAGTAACTAAAGCGTCACTGGGTCACGTATGTGTCACACGAGTCTGTAAGCTCCGAGATTACCGATGAGCGTCACTGGCAAAATAACGAGCTATTTAGAACCGAATGATGCTAGATGATCGGCCTCGAGGGATCTATCACCCGGTCCCGCCGGATCGGTCACAAATTAACGCAATTAAGTTGAAAGTAAAGTCCCTTTACTTTCCATTATTCTTTGAACAATAAATAATGTAAAACTTGGATACACTTTCTTCAATTTATTAGTTAGGACAACAGAGGCAATATCAATGCCACGTCACTGTCTGATGATCTTTTAGTCTACTGTATTTTCTATATCTGCATCAAATTGTGTAAATGTAGAGTGACATGAACAAGAAGTAAGTAACATATTCCCTTATTATCACATACGGAAACAAACTGGAAACTTGTTTCAAACCGGACTAAGACGATAATCGAATTATTAAAACAGTTGGGGCAATGAACAGGAACAGTAATGGTTATACTGAGTTACTATCAAGGTGGGAAACAGCTGAAGTGCGAGGCTTATGTTGAAGTCTGCACAAAAATATGAACGCTCAGAGCCGCTGCTCCTTATTCAGTCTGCAAATGAATATACCATTACATTTGCAAACTACACATCTTACATAAGACGGCTTTAGGTACAGCGTGGCCAAGAAAGGAAACTGCGGAGGCTGCCCGAACAAAAGGCACAATTAATTTCATCTCCGCGGGGAGGCAAGGGTGAAATATGTTCCAAGTATTGACCGACACAGTAAATCAAGGCATATCGTGTTGTAAAACACGTACAGCTGACCCAGATATGTTAGGATAACAAGCAGGAATAAACGTGCAGCGTTTAAAATATGATGTATCAACATAATTCTTTTGTTTATGAGCAAACTATCGTTGAAATTTGTTAAAAACATGAAATTTTGCATTTTTATTGCGCTTAACTTTCAGGCTATACAACGATTTTCTAATACCAATACCAATATTCCTAAAACCAGTGAAGTTGCAATAAGTAGAAGAATTCAGGCGGCTCCAGAAACGCTGGATAAGAAAGCCAAAGACACACATAGAAAAAAAAAAAAAGGAGAAAATGCAGGAAAAAATAGCTGTCAGGAAATACATTACTTCTTTGCATTGTAAATGATGATCATGTTGATAAAATGTTAAAAACAGTTCAAGGTGCCAAACCAATCTACAATTTGTAGAAATAGAAGGAAACTTAAGGCGATAGATCGCAAAATGTGTAATAGGTTTTGAAAATTTCTCCCATCCCATCCTATCCCATCCCATCCCATCCCCGGCCGCGCCGTGCCTCAGTGGTTAGACCGCTTGGCTCTCACCAAGGCGGCCCGGGTTCGATCCCAGGCGACCGCAAAGTGAGATTTGTGGTGGACAACACGGCGCTGGGGCGGGTTTTCTCCGGGATCTCCGGTTTCTCCCGCCATCTCATTCCACCGGTGCTCCATCTTCATCTCATGTATCATCAGTGTCATCGCCTGCGGTGCCGTATGTAGTAAACGTGGGCGTTAAACACTACACATTCATTCATTCATTCCATCCCATCCCATCCCACCCCATCCCACCCCATCCCACCCATTTATTTAAATGAGTTGTCCTGCACCATTTAGATAAATTATAGCTTTGAGTTTCAATTTAATTTCCTCCAACATCTTTCTTTGAGAATATTTTTCTATTCAAGATGCTCCTTGGCCCCCCGGTTTAAAATTTTTGATTTAAAATATTCAAAAGTGTTTCAATAATACGAATTTAAAAAGCACTACGCACAATTTAACGTATTAAATAGTTCCACTGATTTAAATTATCTTCCTAACACAAAAATAAACAGCTTAATAGTACTGAAATATCTAAACTAATATGTTTTTCTCTTAATGTATTAATATTCAGGTGATACTTGAACAAACAAGCTTTCTAGAATAAGCTCAAACTAAAATTTTCGAAATTATACATAACTGTGAACAAAGAGTCAATCTTATCATATTTGTCAATCATAATATACGGGCTTAATAAATTCTAATAACATATATTATGCTGTACAACGTTTTATATGTACATAACTATGTAACATACTCTAACCTGAACCCCCACTGAATTCGCGAGAGATCGTACCTATCTAATGGATGCGGAAGTATTTTGGCCCATATATGGACTGGTTTCAATCTCGAATGAGGAATTAGGAAGTAAAATATGTACCGATCTGTAGAAAATTCAACTCTGGCTGACATGAATAACTGCACTGAACATGAGGCGTGATTAGCGTAGCTGGTAATCGCTGACAAGCCAATGAGGTGAGCGCGACGTTGTACAGTTAAACCCGGGTACTGGCTCGCTTTGCCGAACCGTACTTCCGATTTCTTTCCGCCCTTAAGAGATACTAATTACATAATTATTTTGTTTTTGCCAAGTTAAAGAGCTCTTTTTCTGAGAGTGACTGACCAAGCCCCATGTTTATAGGACATACGGTTCCAGAGATACGGGAAAATAAAAAATAATTATAAAAAGGTGCATGATCAGAAAGAAAAGAATCATTATGGGTCTGTGAAACAAACCACAAACCTGCTATGCAGCACGTTTAATGTCCTTTAACAGGGAAGTTACATCGTACAATGAATGACATGCATGAAGTGATATTCTAATGCGCCTAGGGTTCATAGAGCTTAGAGTTACCCGAGGTTGTTTTACAGGATAAGGGAAACACCCGGGAAGCTTTTACTCAATAGATAATTCATCTGTATTAAGTTCAGCCCCCCTGCCAGGGTTTCTGAAGACTCATTTCAACACAGTGAACATTGCGAACATTTGAACAAAAATATATAAATTGTACAAGTAATATAAATATACCATTACATAGCCACAGGTGAAACACGGGTTATAAATAACTTGTTTAAATAAAAATGGAAGAAAACGTTGTCCAGGTAATGCATCCTGACCGAGTTTCGCACTTGAAACCTCTTAAATGTGAGACACACACGCTAACCTCATACAACAGAAGTTGGTACTCAGTTCCAATGTCCGTTAAATGCTCTCAGACAACATTAATAAATCCAATAAACCAGATTACGGTATTGTATTCTCTCTAGGTATCTGTTGCTGGTAGGAGGGGGAAACACTTACGTGAATATGTGAATTAAATACAACTAATTATTATCATTCACCATAGGCAGTAGATTTCAATATGTATATAAAATTTAATATTTTTCATATAGCTCATACCTAAGTTTTCTTTCACATAAGTCCCTACGATGTCATCATATGTTATGCATCTTCGTCTACAGTCAGTCCTCTAGACGGCATGTTTCTTAAGACTCCCTGTATCCATTGTCCCCTAAAGTCTTCTGAATCCAACTGCTTTCTTCAGTTTCCCATTCCTACACTATTATTATTCTATCATGTTTTTAACTTTTCAAATGTCCGTACCAGTTTCTAATGGGATAGTTCCATATTGTGACTTTGTAGGTTCGTAGAAATAGAAGTTCAACTTGCAGAAATTCAAAATGTTCTTTATTTCCATAGAAATAGGCTCTGTTCAATTCTCACGTAACAGCATTACGTCACATACACAATCACAATCTACCAAGGTCGATGACCACAACAACAGCGTTCTGATTACATCAACGCTTAACAACTGTTTCCTACTCTCTTCTTACAACAACTGTTTACGACTGACTGTTGGCGAGTCGACGCTTCCTTATATACCTCATTGATAATTCGAGACTGTTCTGTAACAATCAAGAGATCGAATGTTCTTTCACCAGAATAAACCCGAACCTTCCAGATGGGAGACCTTATCTGTGCCGGCAAGTCCTTTATCTCCGCGTTGCCGATCAGTTCTTTTGTGTGCACAAGCCGCATTATCCCGATCGGGTTCGCGACAAAATAATATGAACCAAAATTATTCATATGTACCAACCATTCTAATTTCCACACTTAAAACTTCCAATTTTTCGTTCGTATTAATTATTAATAATATCCACTAAGCATTGTTTTGTTAATGCTAATATTAGATTCCCACAAGTTACATTCTTAAATTATCTATTTTCTCATTATGATGAAGATTTCAAAGTGATTCTCAAAAGAAACCCGTAACGGCTAATATGGAAATTTGCTTAGTTACAGATAAATTTAACGCAATACAGCAGCGAGAAACAACTGAAGACATGCCCGGAGGAACGGGCTAACCCTCAAAATAAAATAGTTTACGATATGTGCTGCCCTCTGTTGTTGAAGCAGAGAACTCTCTTTTCTTGTGTTGGTATAGCCTCCAGCAATCATATTACGCTAAATGGAGAGAGGTGACGTTCTTGCATTTTGTGATATACTATTCGTATAATGTCAAAAATGGGTTAACCTGTTCATACTCTGTGCCTATCATCTAGTGGCTGGTCATAAATTTTTGCCTTGTGACTGTGACTTCGGTCTTATAGAGAAAAAAGAGGCAAGCAGCTTACATTTAGGTTTCAGATCAGTGGATGGAGCTAGTGGAAAAAACGGGGTAAAGAACCCTTTTCATGTTGTCAAAATGACAACTTACATGTTCATCTCTGCAAAACCTCTTCTCGATAAAGTATACAAGAGAACAGTTTCAGAATGTGGGCAAAAGTTACTCTTGAGCAAGATGACGTGCATGAAATTATTTAAAGACCACCTCTTTCAGCTATGTTTTAAATATACTTACGGTGGTATTGAGGACTATGACACTTTAGACATTACAAGTAAAGTATCTGGCAAACAATTGTTAAATTATGTGACATTTCCTCCAAAACACAACGGTTCAAGGCCTATAAACCCTGCGAAATTAAAAGACTTAGAGGATCTGATGAATTATATCATACCAATATATCATGAGTACTATAAAATTCTTAAATCTGAGACCACAGCTTCGCAGAATATTACTGATAAAGCATTTTTCGATCATTCGGAAGCTGAAGAGCTTGCACCTACTTTCCAAAATGATATACTTATTGAAAAATGGAATAAATCAAAGTGCACCATGTTTAAAAATGCCAATTATTAGCTTAACCTAAAATTTATGCAAAATGTATTATATAGTAAAACTTGAGTAAATTCTGACAAAGTTTTTCACTTTATTTTCCATATTTTATGTTTTATTAATATTACTACATCAATTGTTTTGCGATCTATTAAGGATAACACTGATAAAGTATGCAGTATTCTTGAGACTCATATTCTCGAAAATAAAATACAATAATGTTGACTTTTTTTCGGCCTCATTCACAAAACACTGTTTTTCTCCACTTTTAAAAAATGCTGGTTAACCCGTTTTTTCGGGCATATCTTCAATTTCTATTTGAGCATTTTGAAATGTGTATGCGCTGTATAATATACGATCCCTTAAAAATGACAATATGTTACAGATGTATTAACAATGCTTTACCTGTCTCACTTTTCCTTAATAATTCATTATAAAGAAAATTCCACAAGGGAGTTTTTAAAATTCAAATAACGCTAGAAAAGATTAGAATATGCATTACATAACCATATTTATGGGTGTTTTTCAGATGACGCAAATGTGATAAATATTGTCGATATTAATAAATCAAAGCGCCAAATTAAAGTATGGGGTATAATTATAGTAAAAATATAAATTGGACTTTGACTATGTTTCTTTTTAGTTCAATAGATACATTGCCTCAATTCTGTTGATCTGATTTTTCTCGAGACAGATGGTACGAGTGTAATAAAGAGCATAGCGCCTATCCGCTTCTACAAAAGGACTAAGTAATAATCTGGACTATTAAATGGTCGTAATGAACGAGATGGAGATGAAGATACCAATGCGGGAAATGGAATACAAAGCGTAAGAGCCGCAGTGTGTTTTCAATACATCAGCATAAGCTGGACACAGTCACGATAGTATGCACTTGTCGAAGAAACAGGTCACGAATACGCTCCGATCCGTTTCTGCGACCAGCTTTAAATCACCGCCCATTGCGTCAAGCACGCTTCCTTGTTCTGCATTTGCATTTCACTTGTCCAGCAAGCAGGAGAATAATATCCCTGTAGATCAGGTAGCGGGTGATTAATCATAAATATCTTCGCATCCTTTAGAACTAGTTCCGCCTGCCAATATTTCGATAACCGTCCACGCTGGAGGCTGTTGAAGGTGCAATTTCTCAATGCCAATGTAGTGACGAGGCTATGATAGGACCTACAGGTAAGCTTTAGGTCAGTTCACATCCTGGAACAAGGAGGACCTCACAAGTATCGACTGCCGCAAGGAAAATGAATACAAAAGAGAATAAAAGCAACAGATAATCATCTTACAACAAACGTGTCCCTTGTGGCAGAAGACAAAACTGTTCTGACATCTAAGTATGTGGCTTACGAAACTTGACATGTATAAAACTTAAGTTACATGTGAAGGTAATTAATTATCATACGCACATCTATGTTAACACGGTTTAGTATAACGTTTACAGAACTGAGGGTGACCGCGACCTCATACATGGGCCACTCAAAAATTATCGGTTACAGTGCCTGCATTTGTTTCTATCAGCGGCAAATCATGTAAGCTGATAACTATTCAAAATAAGAGCATCTAATGTTTGTTAGCTGTGAGTTTGAAGACAATGTTATTTAGTGAGTTTAATTGTAGACTGTTATCCTTAGTGCTCTAAATATATTTTGTGAATACGAACAAATATGCTTCATTAAAATTCAAGTTTCAGGAGGTATCAATGCTCGACAATGTCATACAGAGTTATTGGAAGATTGTGGTATACTTTATCATATCGTGGCTAGGTGAGCGAATGCATTTTGTAAAGGAAGGGAAGGCGTTCATGAAAAACATGGTGCTGGCAGACCGGAATCAGCAAGTGATGATGTGCATGTAATTGCTGTTACATTACTGCAGGAAGAACATCGTTGTTGGAGTTGTATTGAACTAGCAAGGGAAGCTGGTGTTGCTCCTGGTACTATTCTCCTTATAATTAAAAAAAATGTTAAATAGGAGGAAAATTTGCGCTCGATGGGTTCCACAAAAACTCACAGAGAAAAAAATGTAGCAGAAATGAAATGTGTAGTGTTTAACGCCCGCTTTTACTACATACGGCACCGCAGGCGATGACACTGATGATGCATGAGATGAAGATGGAGCACCGGTGGAATGAGATGGCGGGGGAAACCGGAGGACGCGGAGAAAACCCGCCCCAACGCCGTGTTGTCCACCACAAATCTCACTTTGCGGTCGCCTGGGATCGAACCCGGGCCGCCTTGGTGAGAGCCAAGCGGTCTAACCACTGAGCCACGGCGTGGCCAAATGTAGCAGAGGATAGAAACAGCGAGATTACACTTAGAACCCTATGATCGTGAAGGCAAATGTTTCCTTCGATGTATCATACATTACATTGATTCACCTCGGTCAAAAAAGGTATCGACAAGAAGAGATTCTACTTAAAGTGACAGTTATTGTTCCTTATGATTTTTCACAGTGTTCTTATCACTCATTCACTTCCTCAAGGAAATTGTGTGAATGGTACATATTACAGTCACGGAAATTGAGCACCCGAAGTGCGAAATGCTTTATTCCTTCGATCATCGTTTCCTTTTTCCTTCTAACTTGCACGTAAACGAACAAGTGGCATGTGCTACAGTGACGGTCAAACGGGTTTTGGGTGAAATTCCAATCAAACATTCGTCGTTTGCTCACGTTATCAAGGAATCTACCACTGAACTGCCAAGATGCCACGCGACTATAAGCGGATTAGTTGGTGCCATCTAGCGGTGCCTAAGAAGTAGTGAGGACCAAAGGGGGGGGGGGTAAAGTCACACTTACAGTGTCTTCCTTCCCAAGCCTGCTTTAGGGCAATACTTTGATTCTAAAATGCTCCTCCTTTTGGGTGGAACTGTATACATCACTTATCGCGCATTGACCCATCCGGGAAGATTACCAATAATCTCGGTGGTGCTACCTCAAGGGTACCGGGGAACGTCCTTCAACCCCGTCTGGACAGCTACACCAACCAGATGTGCCCTTGCCCATGGTGTCTGGAACCAATGCTCTGTCTAGTCCAACCTAATCTGAACAACTCCCCGAAGGGAAATGTCTCGAATGTTTGGCCAACGCACTTCTGGTAACGACAAAAGTACTAACCATTCTATACTTAATCGAACTCTTTAGGAGTTATTTTTAGGAAATCAAAAATTAAGAGAACAATTTGTGTACTTTGGGGTGCGGAAGGATTCCTGAAAATCTTTGCTTGTTCCGACACTCACGCATGCCCCTCTCCCTTTCTAGAAATACCATTTCTGTATTCAGTGAACTTAAAATGTTTATTTTCGGTAAGAATAATGCTTGCACCACGTGGTACACAAGTAAAACAAATTTCCAAATTTACTCAAAAGCTTTACATTTCGATGTGTTTGTCTGTAGCTGAAGTAATTACCTAGTTATCAGTAAATATTATATATTTTAGAGAATTTCGTATATATTGTTAAGATGCTCACAACAATCACATTTGCAATAACAGTTTTATTGCATAACCTTACAGCGCATAACATGCAGCAAGTAGTCACCTAAAAGTCAGATATTACTTCGAAGAAATCATGAATTTCTGACAGGACTGCAGACGAATCAAATTATTGCAGGAATTATTACGTGTTAACTTTTCAGAGCTGTGGGGTGATTCACGAGTACAGATAAGTAGTAGCAGTAGACAAGAGCTTGTAAGCGAACGCACCTAAAATGTCTGGAAGTAAAGTGAACTAAAGTATATGCCTATAAATGGCAAATTTCCATTGAGTAAGTTATTATAAGCAAGAAATAAACAGTTCCACAATATTTTATTTCATTTGTACAGCCCCTCCCATTTCAATTTCTGTGGTCATATATCAGGACATATGACTTGAGAAACTTGCTTAGAGACAAAAAGTTTAGCTCTAATAACCTCTTTAATGATCATACATTTATGCATTGAAAACTTGCATAATATTCGCATAAATATGTCTCCATAAGAAGTATTGAGACTTCATATGGACATGAACGTTTAAGGTGATATTATCTAATTTCTCAGTTATTAAAACTATTGCGTGGTTATTTTGCTCATGAATATTTATTTGTAATATTGAAAAGTTAGAATGTGTCTCCATAACCTAACTTTGTCGTTCGTTTTTAATTTTAGCGTGATGAATACAAGAACCACACTATACTTCATTTATAAATTCATATTGTGTAAGTAGCTGACCCAGCGAACTTACCAAGATCAGCACCTCGTAGAATTAGGAAAGACAAGAAGAAATGGAATAATAATGGAAAGAATAATAAAACTTTGGTATAGATATTTGGGAAAAATATGAAATTAAGCATGAGACAGCAAAAAAGATTAGAGAACTCAAATAGTTGGTGGGCAGAGACAGGAGGAATTATGGGAAGAATAGGAATGGGGGATTAGAGGAAAGGAATACAAGCGATGTGGGTAAAGAGATAAAACGCAAAATGGAAAATATAGAAAGGCAGGTAGTATGGGGAAGTCCAGAAAATATGAAATCATTACAGTTTTACAAGGAAATAAAATGAAATTGGGGACGAGAAACATTGTGACTTTGTGGGTTCGTGAAATTAAAATCCCAATTGCACAAACTCAAAATGTTCTTTATTTCCACCGAATTACAGTTGGAACACTTGCCGATTACATAGAATTACGTAGCTCACACAATTACAATTCAACAATTCGTCCGTCACAGGTCCACTCCACACTCACAATTACGTACAACTCCTCTGATACACGTACACAGTCTTCCAGTCCGTTGGCTAGCACGGCGCTCCTCACGGCTGCTCGCCAAGAACTGAACTATCTTCCAGCACGGCGCGTCGCTTATATACGACCAACTGACCTATCTAGTAGGTTCCGGGTTAGATGAAATATCCCGACTGTTCCAGACGTCAGAGGGGACGGAAAAGAGGCGGCCAGCGACCAGTGACATTTTCCTAACCAACCTCTCAGCTAGTGATACGAGATAAATGGGTAGGCGTGGACTGAATGCCTCCTGTCCCCATTCAGCCATCAGTTGGTCGTGCCTTCCGATGATTGAGTGACAATATGTAGATTACTGCAATAGGCCAGCGAGAGAAGGGCTAGCTTGGATGAGAACAGGAACAATATTTCTAAGAGAGATAAGAGGTAGGGAAAAGGGAATTTTTGAATTGTGTGGGGGAAAAGAAGGCAGAGAACACTATAGAATGCAAGGAGGTTGCAATGTGGAGAAAAAAGGTTTGGGAAGAAAAATGGGAGAAAGTAGGGAAGAAGACAGTAGCTATAAAATGCTAACGGGAAAGGAGGAAGAGGAGGTAAGAAGTATTGGTGAGTTCTTATAGAAAATAAAAGAAAAATGGGCAACAAATGTAAGGAATACAAGAAAGCAAGGTGGGGGGGGGGCAGAATGGGGCTAATTAAGTAACAAGGAGGCATGGAGGCTAAGAGCTACCTGGTAGAGCAGAAGACCAGGGTGTCATGTAAGCCAAGGTAGCAAAAGACAAATAAATGTAGCCTAAAGTTGTAAATTGTAAAATTTTGGAATATGCACGATCATTCATTCATAAAATTTGTTTGATCTATAAAACGAATTCAGATTAGTTATTTATACTGGAATTGGCGTGAAGTTTAAATACAGCACAATTACAAATAACTTAACCAATTTAAAGCTTTCTGATAAATAATATTTTTTGAATTTTTTTGTGGTGTGTACATATATGAAGATGGTTTTACAACGCGCGAACACGCGACGTGTAATTTGTCCATGAGATAAACAAGGAAACTCCAAGTTACTCCACAAACTTCCAACACCTGCCCTTGCGATTTATTTATGGTCATGGAAAGGACAAAATACAAGGGAAATTGTAGACGCTTAAAATAAAACAGTAAATCCTTTGGAATTATCGGAATACGAAGGACCAAGATGTGCTGTCCCCTTTGTTGACTGTTGCCTTTTCATAGTGTCGTTCCACTGCACAGTCGTGATTGGTTAATGTTACGCAGTTGATCACAACTGATCCTACTTTTAAATTGTGAGGTGGAAGTCTAGGCAATTGTAATGAATTTAAAAACTTCGTGGGATAGTTGACTACGTCATCCTGGTTTATAACTATATCAACTGATTTGTACGAAAACAATTGCCGCAAAAGAAACAGACACCCTAGAACGAAATTCTGACATATCAATGCTACTATTAGCATTCTGCGTCTCGCTGTTCATCAGTGTGGTCAGCACTGAACGGTGCGATCAGTAGAACGTCGCACATTTACTGATTCTACAACCTAAGTCAGGTGGTCTTCTCCTTGGCATATTAAAAATGTTTCCGCGGACTTCACAAAGTCACAAAGCTATTCAATTAGCTTTGTGTTAATGCAATTCACACTCACCGATTCACAAATACAAATTATCCAAGGATTCAACAATATTTGAAAACAATTATTGTCCGTGGTCAAATATTTATAGCGTTGTAATTTGTTCAGAAATGTATTTTGTGTCTAATCTTCGAAGGTACACTCTACACAAAATAAATTTCAGTCTTGATAACGAACGATGAAAGTTATTTAATAAAATATGCAAAGTGAAATAGGTTTGATGACTTTGGCAAGGAGTGGTATATCTTTCTACTTTGTAATGCTTTTGTTTGTCGAAAATAAAAGAAGTTGTATGTGTCCCGTAAAAGTTTTCGTGTGTACTTTTATATTTAGTTAATAACCCGATCTATTATCACTTCAACTTCTTTAAACCTTCCTTGGACTTAAGCAAATATTTCAAAATTAAAATTAGGCAAATCGGTTCAGCCGTTCGAATTTTTGTGAGTCTAACAAACGTCAATTCATTTTATATATATACAAGAACAATAGCAATAATATCACTGTGCTATACAACAATGAACTACTTGAATTATAAGCTCAAACACAATATTACCTTCGGGATGTTCTATAAGGAATAACAACTACACTATTCATATATTATACGAAAACTTCTATCTAGATTAAGGTAACAAAATAAAGCGATGTTAAATACAATTAAAGATTTATTGTAGAATTATTTTTCAAAATATTCCTGGCCGAGTAATAAGGTCTACCAACTAAACATTCATACAACTTATTCTCTGAGACGTACACCATCTAGTTCTTCTAGAGGATGCCACAACTTTCTCCTATCGATGGTGAACGACTTGGCTGGATAGATAATGTGTTCCTTGGGTAGTATATAGAAACATAAAAAAGAGTTTAAATTCTGAAAATAATAGCAAGCAAACCAATGAAGCACTGATTCTATCACTAAGGTAGACGAAATTTGTTAATTTGTTATTCCAGTTTAAAAGGCCCACCCTGCAATGCTAGTTAAGTCTAGTGACTTTCATACGGGTTAAAAAAGTGAAGTGATTCATCAGTTGTCTCGCGGTTTTGCTGTTGAAGTTCCTGTTCATGACCCGAAGTTTTCAAATCTGACTCATCCTTTATAGCAGAACATCCAGTTACAAATGCAGATTGGGTGGTCATTGGCTACTGGTTCAGGTTGTGCAGTTCAAGAGGTAAGAAGCAGGTAACGGTTCTGAAGCTTAGTGCCTGTTTACAATTTATCATTTGGAATTATCCTTACATGTACAAACAAAGGGATATACATTACTTCTGGAGCGAGAAGTAGTTCATGTCCTGCTGGTATGGTGGCTTTGTTCGTACATAAGAACAGGACAAGCAGGGTAGTTCTCATTCCTCGGATAACTTGCTAAATTTACTTGTCTGCCTTTTGTGTTTGGGGTCGGCAACTGCTCATAAAACTGGACCAGAACAAGTTTGGCAACTCGTAGAGACCACTGAAATACATTTTGGTGTTTTATGGCCATTCATTTGCCGTATTTCAGTCAGTGCAGGAAGTGTGTAGAATATAATGAGTACATTTACATTGTGAGCAACCATAATGGACCTGTTTCGGTCCCGGTTCGATTCCTTTAGGGTAACTTTATGCAAGAAACCGTTACATGCACGTACGTCACTTCTACACGGCAGAAGTATTGCACAGCACGAGTTATGAGTGATATATTCAACTTTTAATATAAGAGTCTAGCTAATATAAATAGGTGTTTGTTTAGTATTGCTCTTGTCATTCACCGAACAATATCAATTACATAAACCTTTAAAATTACAAGTATTGTATCCTTCCACTGTCCTGTCAATTGAACATTTTGATTTATTTCTTAATATGTGTACACTTCTCAGTTTTGACAGGTCTTTGAACATATTTCTCACTGTCAGCCATTTATCTCTATTTAGCTATCACTTAAAATTCAATTTGATTCTCTAATGACTGTATCTGAACATTCTAACGATAACTGTTATCTCACAATCCACCATTTAGACATCTTTCCATTAACACATTCCTGTTTCATTCCTCAGATGATGATGATGATAATGATACTGGTGTTTAAGGACGGTCAACTGCGTGGTCATCAGCACCCTCAAAAAGCTAAGCATGCTAAAAGCTAGATAAAAGAGCTAAAAGTCATTCATCCTAAATAAATCCGGATAAAACAGACCACAGTGCCCTAAAATCTAAGGAGAAACTTAACACAAAAATGTTCAAATGCCTAAAATAAAAGGTTATAAATTCTAAAATTCACAGTTAAAATTTTTCATTCCTCATTTTGCATATTCCCAAAAAAGATCAAGTAATACCTTGCCTCTCAAACCTAGTACTTCTGACTTTTGACTTTTTTAATCCTTGATTTAGAAATTTAAATTTCAACTATATCTATCTACCAGACTGTGTCTTATTATTTCCCAACCTCCCTTCACTAACGTGTATTCTAATGTATACATTTCACCTAATCCAATTTACTAATTATTATTTTATCATTATAATTTCAATCCACCATCAACTCCACCTATATTTTTCTCCGAATGAAGTTCTACTATGTTTCCGGAGTTTTTGAAATTACAAATAACTTTTAAAAATTCACTGGCTGGCAGTTTTTGAATTATAAAGAAATATTTCAATAATATTTCAGGTACTAATTTTCTAATATTCCCTTTCGGTAACTCCAAAATGTGTTTTGCCTTTGTAGCGTATATGATTATCTGCATATTTAATTTTTTTAATTGTTCCATTTATACCCCGCCTTTAACTACAATGATCATATCAGCGGCTGTTCTCCTTTGGAACACGTTAAAGGTGTTAGCTCGTAAAAGCTAAGTTTTTTTTAATCAATCATTAGATCACGCACACATTCACACTCTCATTCATACTTCCAGACTCTGGGGAGGATGAATTATCTTGGTCGGAGAAAGATCCCCCCCGCCCGGAATTGAACCCGGGACCCCTAGCACGGCAGGCAGGTGCTCGACCGACTGAGCTACGGGGCCAGCCTCATATTTAATTTAATTGGCAAGGATCACGTCCTTTATCGTCACATGATTGCCACAAGTTGAACTTGCGCATTTGTGTCTCTAATACCACTTACTTTACTATAGGGTGGGCCACGGAAACCTGACGACTTTTAAAATAAAATAAATAGTATAAGATTCAAAATAATATTTTAAATCTGTAACAGTTCAATAGAGAATTGAAGGTCATTTGAGGACATGGCCTTGTTTTCTATATAGGGCCTCCAGTATACATTGTTGTAGTGTGTAATGCAGATTCTGTATCGCTGATTGCAACATGTCGTTGGGCATGGCTGTGATTTCCTCCCGTATGGTCTTCTTGAGCTCAGTGATGTTGCTTGGTTTTCTAATGTACACCTGACGTAAGAACTTATGGACATAACCCAGCATTGCACGGAAGAGACTGTTTATCCCTGACCATCAGCGGTCTACACGTGGCATACGTAGGGAGCGTTGTTACCAACACCAGATATGCAGAGTTGTCGAACGATTTCCAACAGGTAGTTGGCAAGTGGCAGCATGCGGCACTTTTCAGGCGGTTTTACTCCACAGCAAATTTTTGGTGCACAGACTCCACATCAAACTCTAAAGCGGTAATACAGTTATGAGCATAGTGATAGTTCTCTTAAGAAAATGTGTAGTGTTTAACGCCCGCCTTTACTACATACGGCAGGCACCGCAGGCGATGACACTGATGATACATGAGATGAAGATGGAGCACCGGTGGAATGAGATGGCAGGGGAAACCGGAGATCCCGGAGAATACCTGCCCCAGCGCCGTGTTGTCCACCACAAATCTTACATTGCGGTAGGCTGGGATCGGACCCGGGCAGCCTTGGTGAGAGCCAAGCGGTCTAACCACTGAGCCACGGCGCAGCCTGTTCTCTTATGAAAATCAAGGTAGCTCCAAAGGAAGTAGTCACACACTGATAGATCTGGCGAACGTGCGGGCCAGGGAATGTCTCCTCTTCTTCAAATCAACTTGTTTGGAAACATTTCTTTGATCATGGACACGTTGGCGGTAAGGGCTGTAGCCCCACCTTGTTGAAACCAGATAATTTTGAGACTGATTGCACGGTAATGTATCTCAGGAGTAAGGAAATCCCCCCAACATCTCTACCTATCGATCCGAGATTACTGTTACAGCTCTATCATTCTCTTAAAACAAATAAGGAACTAGGACTCCAAAACTCGTAACGCCAACCTAGGCTGTTAAATTACACCATGCAGAGGGCGTATAAATAGCTGTTGTGGATTGTAATCACTCCAAATAGCGACAATTTTGTTTGTTAAACATACAATTTCAATGAACATAAGCCTCATCATTCCTTAAGAGGGCCATATCTTCATTAAAGAGGTTAACAAATATTCCACAGTCTAATTTCGATTACCTTTATCACAGTACTGTAACTCTTGAACCTGTAAATCTTGTAGGGATGCAAATATAAATCTCTGTGTAGATTTCTCCAAAAACTTGTCCGTGATAACCCTAAGGCAACCGCGTTTTTTTCTTGTTGACCGACCAGGACTTGTTCCTATTGCCTGCCTGACCATTTCAATGTTTTCTGGTGTTCTCAGAGTGTGTACAGGACCTGGTGGTTTATTCTTCACTGCATAAGCTCTGGCTCAGATATTCTGTATCCATAACTTGATAGCTTTCCTGCTTGAAGTGTTGCCATGACGACGAAATAATCGTTGTGTAATGACAGCAGAGTCGCCATTAAAAAAACAAGGTTTGCATTATAAAAGCACAATATTCAGCGTATCATTGCGTCATTTTTACAACAATGGCAAACATTGCTCTTGCTCGTGTTATCTCACGCATTTATTTGTCATATTTACCAACTTATTTAAGCTTGAAAATCGTGAGGTTCCCATGGTCCACCCTGTATAGAAGACAAGAAGACAGTGTACTGTATCTTCCATAAGAACAACTAAGTGCAGTAGACAAAGTGCATTAACGGTATGTAATATTTCGCTTGCTGAACCAATACTACCCCCCAAAAAGCAGCGTCTGAATAACGATTATTGCACACGGGAACAGGCTTTTAGTGTTCGCAGTTTGTTTGGCAATCTGTACCATCCCACTCAGGAACAACCGCTACCAGCGAACTTGTTTATTATCCGTGTTTCATCGTTATGTCTGTTCTTTTTTTCGTTTATTGCCATAACTTCCGCGCCTACCAGCTGTGGACCTAATACCATAACCTATTAAACGAAATCTATTACCAAACTCCGTTAATCTACGGCCTCATAGATTGTGGACAACGTTGGAGAGGCCAGCAAATGCCAAATATAGAATTATGGGGCACTTTAAGTTATTTGAAGAAATTGCGGTCTTGCTAAAAGCAGTAATGGCACCTGGGTACTGTGGTGACTCATACTTTACTTCCGTTATATCAAAGTAAGAATTTTTTATTCATGCTGCGAATCTTCTGGTATATTTATATGGTATATTCAGAGCCGTAGTGGAGGGGGGAACGCGGATGTACGCCGTCGCTCCACTATTTTTCGGAGGGGGACGTAGTCCCCTTACTAATATTATTTATACTGTTTTAATTCTTTACATTTCTTAATTAAAATATTCAAAATTTCAGGATACGGCAATAAACTTAAAGCCACATACTATTTGCAGGAAGGTTGAGTCTGCGTGACCAGTTCAGCGAAAGCTTTTTTGCATTCATGCTTGGGGTTAGGTCTTGACAAACATGGTAATAGAAAAGAACAATATACATGAAACGGGCAAAGCGTGCTAAGTGTCGAAGTTACTGTAATCCTAGCTTACTCCTCTTGTATCGTGTAAAAGTTTCTAGGAACAATTTGTAAGATTTCAGAAACCCTTGAATGCATTTTTCAGTATAGTGTTAACAAATGCGGAGAGTAGTTCTGTGTTGTTTCAATCCGAAATATAACAAGTTTCTATAAAGAACTGTAAACTACTGTTTAAATATAGAATATTGTTGGTGCTATAGTTGTTTTTTTTAATTATGAGACGTACTATATTCGATTATTTTATAGGTACCAAACCTAAATCCGCAGTTTCCTCTGTCTCTGAATGTTCTTCAAGTGCTTCTAAAATCAGTAAAACTGATAATCAACTTCAAACCAGTAAAATAATTTCTAGTTACATGGAGTCCGGAAACTCGCTCGATTATCCTGTATGTTGGAGTGACAGTACGTGGAATGAATCCAAGACAAAGTATGAGTGGTTAGTGTCCAAGGTAGGCAAATTGAGGTGCTCAGTTTGTAAAAACGTACAAGTTTTAAAAGTAAACAAATATCAGAGATGGTATATTTCTAAGGAATGGAGTGGAGATTTGTGGGTCCAAGTGGAGGTGCCCACCTAACATCTCTAAGAAAAAATTACCACAAACATAAGAATTGTGAACCTCATAGAAGCATATATACAAGAGAAAGACAGACAAGAAAATGTTCTACAAAACCTTGTGATTGAAAAACAGAAGCATATTTTCGACAGTACGAGGAAAGTGTTTCGCACTGTATATTTTGAAGCGAAATATAACAAACCGTATTCAGAGTTTCCTAAGCTTCTGAGTTTCCAAGTTCAAAATGAACAAGCCATGGGCAAGACATGATACAGCAAACACAGTTGTGTCAACTCTTTCTGTATGACATCTTTCATCTCTGATGTTATACTACTAAAGGACCTCCAGTACTTGTGTGAAACCAAGAGAATTACACAAAACAATGGATAAAAAGTCATAGGCAATCTGAGGACAACCAAAGCAGGAAGGCGAAACTACAAGTGCAGCATTCTGATCGACTCTCCAGCATCTGGAAAACTTTTCAGGTGAGTCCCCTTCCTTTTTTTAGGAATAAGTCCCTGGGTATATTTATAGTGAAACATGCAAATGTCGTTCAACTCGTTTATATATTTTGTTGGCATTGAATCTCCGTTTTTAACTTAGGCCATCACGGAAATCACCATTGAGAGCATCTCTGTGGAAATGTGACAAAACATAATGACGTATAACGGAATGAAAACCAAAATTCCAAATATCCAACACACACCGATACAAGACGTATCACCTAACAATATGTCCGAATATGACCACGTGATTATAGCAACGTAAAATAATAATTACAGGAAAACAAACTATGAACAATAAATCAATTTAACGGTAATGAAGGCCTTGCTACAAGAAACCGTAGTAAGTGAATATCAGAATAAAATGGGTAATTGTTCGACCGTGTCTTAGAATTTTACAAATTAATTGATGCTTTGGTATTACTTTTAACGGCTCATCATCTCCGCAAGCTCAAAATGTATATGCATTTGTCTATTAATTCAGTTAATAGTAATTAGCTGACAATATAAACCAAAAGGTTATTCTGTAACAGCTTTGTCATAACTGATGACCGCAGAAAAGTAATAAGGAGGTTGCCGTAACGAGATCGTCTATCCCTTATTGTTTTAGAGTCACAACAGTTGAAGCACTGAAATTTGACACTGACATGGCTGTCCTTCTATTTGTTACCATCTCATAGACAACCTGTAGATCGCTCATACCACCTTACTCTTTTTGAGTTTCCTCGAGGCTATAGGTAGTTCCTCATATGCCACAAATTTCCTGTTCATTTCATTCCAGGAATAGGTTATGGGGTTCGTATGTTGTGGAGGAACGGTAGATCCTGCGCTCTAGAAAAACCATCCCGTTCGGTTAGACCACTAACCCCACTTATTCTTCTACACTTTACGGATTTAGGCCTTTGAAATGTTTTCGCGTCAAGAGAACGAGTTTGTCCATCTGGCACATGGATATCCAACTCTTCTTATACCTTTAGGTTGGATCAAAAGTTGGACTGTTAGGGACCTCATTTTTGCTACCACATCTCTAGTCCACACTATCAATAGCATCAGCTGTAACAGTAACGGTGATGGAGATACCACAGCATTATCAATGACACTATTAACAATAGCAATAATGACATCAATAGCAGCAGTAGAAGTATTCTCAGAGAATGACATCAATAGCAGCAGTAGAATTATTCTCAGAGGCTTCAGTAACAATATCACTATAAATACCAGTTCTGGTAGTGGCAACCACAGGAGGTCACAGGGTCGCAGGTAGACAAGTCATAAAGACGTGCGGAAGTCTAACAGATGCCAGGACTACCTGCGCAGCCACCAACACTCCGGGTCCGATGTCGATAAGCATCCTCCCCCACTAGAGGACTGCGGCCACACTGCACCTCCCAGCACCGAGACAGCATTTACAATTCACCCTCATCCGTGAAATCGGACAGCCATTACCATTCAGTCCGACTTTGTAGTGTAGGTGGTACAGTGTCTGCCTCTAATTCAGAGGTCCCGAATTGAAATCTCGGTCAGGGTGAATTAACTGCACAAGATTTATCCTGAAGATTAGATTTAACCCTTATTCTGAAAGACGAAGAGCTCATTTGAGCATTATTTCATCCATTTCATTCATCGTCCGATATGACTTTACGTTGGAGGATGCAAATTAAAAAAAAGTACACCACAAACCTCAAAGATAACCCAATAAGGAAATGAATGAAGAAGAAATATGAAAAGGAAAATGTGGTGAGAAAGGAAGAATCCCCAGCATCCACCTAAGTGACAGGGAAAAACCGAGAGAAACCCAAGACAGAGAGCACGGTCGACAGGATTTGAACCCACAACTTCCGAAATGCGAGTTCCATACGTCATCGTGGCGCTAATGGCGGTGGCGAACGTGGCGGCGGGGGCGGCAGCGGCAGCAATAGTCCTAGAACTAGTTCGTTGTGTGGTTTATTAGGTAATAATAAAAGAAAGCCATTCTAATGCTTATAAACAAACAGCGAGCAGTGATACTGACGCTCTATAGCTGGATTTTCACCGTGTCCCGACCTTGCACAGGCTAAGTCCATTGCTGATTCGATATGGATATATTGGCGAACTTAGGAAGAGAAAAGGTACTTAACCTCTTTATTATAGAAAGGGTACATGCAAATTTATATATTTTAGTAATGTTACACTGGTCGCCAAACTAGAATGTGATTGACAGGAACCATAAGGAATAACGTCTAAATAAATGGGAGGGGATGAGTACGTCATAACGGTTGTCATAGCAACGATTAAAATGGCCAATTAGAGTCGAGAGGTTTCCATGACAACGTTAGACGCTAAACCTTGGTTGCCGATATTCTAACACGTGCTTAGCATGAACTGCGGGTGAGCGAGTTACACAAACGCTGCAGTAATCATAATACCTCGGTGTTTGTTTATCTTGCTGATAACGCTGCATAAACAGAATGTCTTTACGTATGCAACAGTTAGAGATCCTGTACTGGCAAGTTACTTTGCATTTTATTTGCAGCAATTTGCCTTGGTTTACGTGTGCCTGAGTCCGTGTATCTGAGCGCGTGTTGTGATCATTTGCAATTGTGTTTAATGAATGTTTAATTATGTCTAAATATAGCGACAAGTGAAAACCTGAACGTGCTCGGGAACCAAATAAAACTGTATTTAGTAAAGATATTACAATTAGAGAACATACACTGGAAATAATATGCTCTGTGAGAGAATACTTCGATGAGGAGAAATTGAAAGGGGAGTCTATTATTCCAATCTCTAAGGTGCTTGATAGGACTAAGTATTTTAAAGAAGAAAGTTAGACATTGTGGTATAAATTAGAAACTACCGGGAAAAATTATGTAAGCGGCATGTTCCCACTTCAATAAGCATCAAAATGTTACAGGTATGCTTCTTTTGTTACGATGATCTTTACATTGATGTGTTCTTGCATGTTCTAGCGTTTGCACGTAGATCCACGACTTTTCTGTTGTCTTTGTGTATAGTATAATAAATAACTAATACTAATAGCAATAATAATAAAATACCCATTGCAGTCGCAACTGAATCACCTTTGCACGCGTAATGCTATCGCGCTCTCCACGAGGCAGCAATAAGCGGCAACGTCGCCTCCTTCTCCGTACGAAATGTCAATCACTTTCTAGATTGGCGACCAGTATAATATCAACACTTACCTAAATCAGATGACATATATTCGTTCACAGTCCCTGAGAGACTATGTTATTGGTATGTTATTTCTATAAAGATATCTCTCTATCTCGAAAAGAAACCAAAGGAACAGACAAGCTGAATCGAATATATGTTATATAGGTCACCGTTTGGGTATTTCCACATCGCCTATAGCGTGTCCCTGTCATTTTCATTAAATCAATGTGACTATCGACAACACGGTCGTCCTACAGTCCGAACACGACAGCTAATGTGGAAGTCCACCTTAAAACAGTGCTCCTATCTATACAAGTTTCTTCAGCTGTCATTATTGCGACAGTGTCAAAGATCAGTTGCAAAACCGATCTGTTTATTTTAGTAGTCATTCGTTCTTATAATTTAAATTGTAACAAAAATTTGAAATGTTGCAAAACATACAACGGGCGTTTCATTTCGTTCAAACTTTTCACGCTTCCCTTTCTTTTGATACCATAACAGAAAAACCTCATAAATCTCTCTCTAAATGTACAGGCGGTATGAAAATCATTCGTACGTGGCTTTAAAAATACCTTTAGCCAAGTTAATACAGTGAACTTTCCGAATTTATTACGAGAAAATAAGAAACCATACTAACATTTAAATGTTAAACGACTTGTAATATTTTGAATATTAAACGTTTTGCAAAACTGCAACAAATGTTTAACATTTGTGTAGAATATTTCCAAATTAGGTAATATTTGGTACTGCATATATTTTGTATGGTATCTATAAATTTAAGGGAAGTAGATTTAATATTTTTATAAATGATAAGCTCGAATTTCTAAACAATACATTTCAGCAAAGGCTGTGGAATTCTTTAACAGTTTTTATGGAGCTCTGATCGTTACACAGAAAACAATATTGACCAGTAAGTTTGTAATAACGTCATTTTGAAAACAATACACGTACTGAAAAATTTAGCATTTTAAGTACTTCTCTTATTTTTCCAACATTTCTAAAAAGTCTAAAAGTAAGTAGAACACAAACTCATTATCTTTCTTTGATTTGTTGTAGAAGTTAAAAGAAATTTCTCTCCATAATCCTGATTCATAAATATCAATGTTGTATAGGAACGATTTATGTTCTAACCATACTAACATCGAAGTTATTTATTAATACTGATTTCAGCTGTTCCTTTTTAAGATTATTTTTAGGTTAATTCTTCACTTTCCGCAGAATTTACATAAGCGGTATTCGATACCTAATTCGGATGAATTTTGCTAAAAGTAGAACTTATGCTAAAAATTGAAGATTGCGTTCAGTGGAATAACATTATATAACACTCCATTGTTTCTTGGTATAGAAAATTTGTGCATATCATAAGGGGCCTTGAATATATTAATGTAGTGACTGGTTTATTTGAATAAATCGGACATCTATTCGTCGGAGTAAAAGTGTTGCTAAGAACGGGTAGGATAACACTGGACTAATGGTCAAGGATAAGTTAGATATTCGCCATACTGCTAAGATAGTGCAAGGTAGAAAGATACTTTTTGTGTATTGTGTTCATAAGCTCAAAAATTGGAGAACATTTGAGACAGACAGTTGTGATGGTGTATGTGATCACATTGTCAGCACTCGAAGGAAGGGAGAGAGTAGGGATCAAACAAAGAAAGGTCAAGTGAGGTGAGCCAAAGGCCATGGAACCAGGCATCCAAGGGCCAAAGAGAGAACGAGCGGATGCACTTAGGATAAGAACTAATCCGTACTTAGGATTACGTAGGCAATAGAAATATTGTAAATTATGTAAAATGAGAATAAAGATCCCTCCCTCCATCCATCCATTCCTCCCTCCATCCCTCCATCCCTCCATCCCTCCATCCATCAGCACTACTATGAAGGTCAAACAATAACGAAAGCCAAATCGCAGCAGACTGAATTATCACTCCACAGGTCTGAAGAAATATGTGATTTTTACACAAATTTAAAATGATACTTAAAGTAGACTTGCAGTAGGTAATGGAAAGTACATCTAGTATACCTGGAGCCGCAATTGAGTCTTGTAGAGAAAACCTCGTGATGAGCGGATGTCATGTAAAAACCACAGAAGATGGGAGAAGCTTCAGCCAATAGCGAAGACTCGAACGGCTCCCTTCTTATGGAGCCGAAAAGTTCCAAATTGCAAGTCTCAGCGCCATCTTGCCGCCGTCGACTTACAGCTCTGCAGTCGTCCTGCAACACGAAAAATGAGGAAATGCTAGAGAGGAGAGCCTTCGTAGATACAACTCCAGCATTTGCCTTGTCGATTAGGTGAAGCCTCAGTAAAACCCATGATAAGCGTGGGAACCACTAATGGTCGAATCTGAAACCTACAGAATGCATCACACCTTACCGTGGAAGCATCTCACTCGGTAACGGGATATTTAGTAATTTACTATCCAGAGCTGTGTGAAAAATAGCATGTAACAACACGTGCTGGATTTGGTTTACCATATTTGGTTTACTATATTTCAGTCCCGACACACAAATATTTCTACTGTTGCAAAATAACTTTCTACATTTAACATATTCAAGTATTATTGCTCTTTACAACACTAAAACTATCTTAAGTATTAACTAGGTTTTGAAATTAATCAATATTTATATAGTTGAATTATCATTGAAATATAGATGAATCAAAGCTATCCATCCTAACAAACGAGAGAAAGCCAAAGATGTCAGATTGAACGAAAAATCCAAGATATTCTAATATTTCTAAAACAGGATAGCATCGCATGAACCACTTCATATATTCTGCTGCAGTCTAATTGGAACCACGATGTCGGCTGTGTACTTAACCTAGGCAAGTCTATAAAAGAAGTCATTGCGGTTTGTGGTCGCAGCGTGGCTAATCAGCTTTGGTTACCCCTTACCCTGGACCACACAGGGAATGGTTCCGGTGTGCATTCCGAAGTGTTGGTTTGGTTCATTTGTTTCTCTTATCTGAAGACCACATTTACATAATTTGTTACACCCTCCATGTGTGAAGCAGATGTTTGTGCCTGTTTGCCCAGAAATATGTGCCACATTACTGGTTTATGATAATTGTTTTTATGACTCCTCTTTTGTTGTTTATATTTGCAGGCTACCAGGGTTGTTTACTAGATATACAGGGTGTTTAAATTATAGTCGAAATAAAACAAAGCGATTTTTGGTCTTTCACTTCTGTAGGGAAGTGGAAGCGCTGTGTTGTTACTACAACAGAAGGAGTTCATGGGTGTGATAGATTAGGAAAGATAAAACGTATTGTCCAAGAATGTTAAATTTTCATTATTAATGACCAATTATCCCAGAAACTACTTTTATACAGCACATTTGTTTCTTGTGGCAGATGGGATTGCTTTCATAACTCTACCATCCTGATACAAATATTCTTTATGAGGACAGGGTAATCATGCTATTAACGCCGGAGTAGTACCATAGCACACACATCGGCTTCCATTTCCTCTTTCGCTAGTATTATTGGTACAACTGAGAAATTACGACAGTCTGATTTTTAAAAAAAGATAAGTGAAGGTCATCAAGCAAGGAATGCGAAGGGTAAGAAGGGAAGGTCGTTGATATGGTAACGTAAACAAAGGTTACCAGATTGGATACATTGGTGAATCACATACTGCTTAGCTCAATTATCGCTAGTTGTATGCGGGAAACAGATTGCTTGAGTATTCAGTTGCGCTCTGTATTGTTAGACTACTTTGTTAAAACACCATTAAAATGCGTTTTTATGGAAGCATGACGTAGTGGCGGTAGGATTAGAGGTGGACCAAGACAATAATCAGCTTAGGGTTGGGGTATTACATTGCATAGCCAAGCTAGAGAATTTGTATCTTCTCTTAGAGAATTCTTCCAACAGGAGGACAAGAATTTTCTCCTTATCAATGAACAGCTAATCCTTTTATCTAAAAGCGACAGTCCCATGTAAGTAGATATGCTTGCACGTAAAAGAATTCCTGTAGGACAAAATTCCGGCATATCGGTGGCGTTGATATGACCATATCAGTTAACAAAGTCGTTAATAATAGTATATTGCGATAGGAATGTATACGGAACGAGGAAAGGTTTGAAAAAGGGAGCCGCTTGCACCGAGTTCTTTCAATTCTCGAGATTCCGTTATGTGCTTACCACATGTGTGTTGCACATTATTTTTGACACTATGTGTACTTATATCAATCTGAAATTTAGTAATTAAGATATTAGCTAAAATATTAATAAAAATAATTGAAGATAAATGTTAGATTTTAGAACGTGCATCACCTATATGTTTCTATGGAGAAATACTTATGGTACTGTGTGGGAATGTCAACTTACGATGCATAGCAACAATAACGGTAAGTATGGAATATTAGTTACAAAATTATTTAAAGGAACTCACATGTGAGTACGTTACAACGGAGTGAATGTGAACAACTTATTACTGTTCTTAAAGTAGGCTAATCTCTGTTTCATATAACCTTGCCCCGCTGACATTTATCACTCCGCGTGCAACTACCTTCCCCCTCATCCTAATTGGCTAACGCTTTCGTGTCATAGGCCATAGGAGGTGCCTTCCCATCAAATTGGAACCTGCAGTAATCGTCATAATAATTGCCAGGAAGATAGATAAAATCATACAAATAGGAATATGAAGGCATGCAAAAATAGAAGCTTATAATGAAACTGAGCAAGTTGAAACTGAATGAATGAGCAATAAACTGGAACAAGTTTATAATGAAAGGCCTTCGGCCTTTTATACTGGGATTTTTTAAACCAGCGCACATACCTTGCGAAAATGCTTGTCTTTCAGTCTTAAAGGTAGTGTCACGCCATACTTGTTGTGTGTTCTTAATTCACCCAAGTCTCGTCAAGGCAGTATATTTTGCGACTTGTATTTCGGTACAGTCTGATTGTCCTTAAATAACCCCTAGAGTGGTAAGTTTTCCTGTTGTCTCAATTTCATGTCGCGATGTTCCTACGCATCTAACACACATGTAAGTTCAGGGCACAGCTGTTAGACTTCTCTAACTGACAAAAACGGATTCTTCTCTGTGAGTGCATTAAACACATGCACCACAAATCTTTTTTCGCCGCTTTGTAAAGGTTTTCCCTTGCGAAGCTTCAGCGGGAAACTGGCGCTAGACTCTGCCATTATACATATAATAAGTACACGCACAATAAACGATCAATAAAATAATTTTGCTCTCACACTCGGCATAGCACACCGTCGAATGGCGATATATGACAAATCCAGTTCAAAATAATGTCAGTGATAAAAGTCATATAAACAAATATGTCATCACTACCGCTAAATCACGTGCTATCGTGCCATGTGCTTGAGAGCAAAGGAGCCTCCTCTTTACTTCTTTTAAGAATTAATATGTATTTCAGATAAATCAACTCTGTTGCGTAATATAGGTATTTCATTAAAACAGTAACGAAAATATAAATTCGACAATTCTTTTCCAACATATCACCATGTTAAATAACGAACTAATTTTTACCGCACAACAGTCTGCATCAAAACAGCAGCCAATGAGATGTGATTAGGTCACGTGACCGTTAAGAGATACGGGGCAAGCTTTCGTGAAACAAGGATTAGTACAGATTAACTGTGCATATTTTTGTTGAGCTGAGATAAGTAGAAGCGTTATTTATGTTTCGAGTGTTGAGAGGATAAAGAAAGGGGTCTACTGGCGACATTGCAGCACCCTCGTGGAGAAACAGATGAACTTTACGTACCTTCTTTTAAAACTCAGACTGTATGCCAAGGCTGTACTAAGAGCACATTGTAGTAGTGGGGCTTTCAAATGAAATATAACTGTGCATACAAGTAATATTTCCGGTGATAAAATAAAAAATTAATTTATCATAATTTTCAATATGAGAATTCTTTCCTGAGAATCCTTAAGACATTTATCTTACTCCTGCACGAATGTTATCAATTACAATCCTACAACAAACGGCTGAGAATATAAATAAAGCGTGTTTTGCATATTAAACTTGTTGAAGTGCATTTTTGAATGCAACGTTTTCCATCAAGGTAAATTTACATTCCCGTTGAACTATTAAACAAGACAACAAATCCAGTGTTAAGAAATGTGTCAAGCACGCAAAGCTGAACAACCGTGACCGACAAAATGATAGCTTCATTTAAAGGTAATTAAAAACTGGAACTTAATAAATATTTCTTGCACATATACGTGTGTTGAGAACTCGTGGAGAATGAGGAAAAAATTATGAAAGAGGTGCACGGTGTGTGTGAACAACATATCCCAAAAGAAAATCAGGAGAAGTACCAAACGCATTTAAGCTCAATATTTTCCAAATATGCGTCAGGAGAGTTTTAATATAGTGCACCATCACAAATTACGCTTTAAATAAAGACATTTTAATATAACTCTAGTGATTCTGATTGTAGTATATATGATATTTAATGAAAAATAAAGTAGTTATCTTGAATTCCCGGAAATTCCTGTGAAGTTCATTTCATCTAAAGGAAATTTTATGCACTTTTGTATATCTTTATATAACTGAGTAGACAGATCATTCTTCAAGAATAAAAATATGTCATTGTTTTAAAATATTCATCCCAAATAACTTCTACATCGATATTTGTTTATTATTTTCAGTTCCTTTTAATTCAACTGGTCTAAAACGTTTCCAGAATGTCTAGAAAGGAATGGAAGGGGAAAACAATAGTGTGAAGACCTGGCCATGGATGTTAATGGATAAAGAGGTCACATGGCCAGATCTTGAACGCGGGGATCACTCAGACGGGATTTCATGCTTTCTCAAGAGGTTGGGAATTTATATTGGTACATTTCTATAAAAGGTTGGGTAGCACTAACTAAAAACACAATTAACCTTATAAGAAGATTTACTACACTAAATAAGTACAAAGATGGTCCATCGGACCCCATACCTAATACAGACGGGGCATTACACCCGGCACAGCCAAAGGCCGGCACACAAAGATTCACACACTCACTCAGCCACCAGATAGTCGCAGGAGGAGAGGGAAACGACGTCACATATACCACCTTAATCAACTGAGTCACTATTTGCATTAATAAAAACAGTCACTGTTGTGACAATAGTTTAAGGGGTTGTCAAATCTTTTAAGATCTGATGGAAAAGGACAAATACGAATGGATCTTGGCAGGTGCAAAAAGTAATTTCTCAGAAATTATTAATGCCATGAAAATATATCAGCATAGATTATGTAATTTAAGGTCATTTGCATAGTTTGTCTCCCTCCTACGGTTTAGATATTACAATTCATTCAGTGCAGAGAAGCTATCCACGAAATATTTAAAACTTACTTTTTTGTTAAAAATGTAATGCTTTAATCATTGTTAGAACATTTGAGAAAATGAAAAGGAATTAAAAGTTTACCATACAAAGGGAAGTTTAAATAACGGCAGGGGCATCTCGCGCACTGCTGCCTACATAGAATATATTGTGGATAACACTTCTAAAGAGACTACGGCCACAGGCAACACAGAGACGTGCAGAAGTCTCTGAGACTTCTAGCTCGAAGACACGTTCTACTACAGGAGCTTCCCAGTGAAGGTGATGCACAACTGGTTGACCAAGGAGCCCTAGTGTCTCTTTCCTTTGAGCAAGCATCTTTTAGATACCATTTATACATCAGGAAATTTAGAAGCAAAGATGAGAAGGAAAAGAAATGATTCGGAAATAATGAAAAATTATTGGTAGGTGAAAAACCAGCCTAGCATTACCCTATCGACCACGAAAAGCCGCGAATGAACTTAAGGTTTACCAAGTCAGAGTGTTCAGTTAACGGAACTGATTCAAGGACGTATCAAATGCAAGATTCAGACCTCATGGCGGAGCCATATGTATAATTTGTGTTAGGAGCATTATGGTCTGCTGGTTCCAATGTGGGAGTTACGGCTATAAGTTTTGTAAAATGTCAGTACGTCTCTGCTAATGAGCACACCACTTGAGTGCACAATACAGGAAAATGAAGAGTTGTGTTAAAGTACTGCCTCTGGTGCTATTTTTGAAATTAGCTTTCAAATGTAAAAGTAAACTAATTTGTGTCTCCTTCAATTTTTTGTTGTTTTTTTTTTGGTTGATTCTTAAAATATTTTGTCTAACCTTAATTCTTGTACAAATGCATGCACTGTATGCAGTAATTTAACCTATTTGTGTAATTAATTACAACTCTTTCTAACAAAGATTGAAATCTGTTAATACCTTCAGTTGCTGTAAGTCTAAATGGGAGGTGATTTAATGGTTAAACGAACTTACATAAAATAAAAAGTAAGTGCAACTTTTTACGTCAGGTTTATAGGAACTGCTCGAAATGGCGACCTGCGTTTTCAATGCAAAGCTCGTAGTGCCGAAGGAACGACTGTCCAAAATTCGTTGTGTTCAAATAACTTCACATGCTGCTATTATTCGGGTATTCAGGTGTTCTTCTTAGGTAAAAGGTGTTTCATACAGCAGAGACTTGAGCTGACTCCAAGAAAGAAATCAATTGGGTTGAGGTTGGGAGAACGTACTGGTCAAGTTACAGTTGTAGTGTCTTGAATCAAGGAAATCATAGAAGTGTTATAGCAACAGCCAATAAGATTCACGTTCTTAGTTACGAATCACGGCATTTAATTTTATTAGGGATTACACAAAGAAAAAAATAAGTAAAAAGGATTAGTTTAAAATGGATTTTTTGTGTGAAAAAGAATCTATTTGTATAGTTGGCCATGAATGGGTAAATTATGTAAATGAGATGATGTAACTTTAAATAAATGTGGTATAACGATTGGTGTTGACCAATCAGAACGAGAGTTCATTAGTAGTTACGGCGACGTGGGACAGAAAATTAATAATCATGGTAAGAAGGATTTAAATCGGCCCACTTGATCCTGGAACGTAGGAAGTGAAGGACGTAAAATGTAATACTTTGTATGTGTTGGAAAATCGGAAATAGTAAGTATTTCTTATGGGGGGACGTACGAAAAAAAATTTCAAAAAATCTATTTCTTTTTATTGTTTTGTAAAATAGTACACAGTATTAGCTATCAAACACCAAAATATTATGACTGTACGTGGTCTGTATGTACCTTTAAAAAATTAAATGCCCCAGTGTTGCATAGTAGCATAGTGGCAACATAGTCTTCCATCAGCTGTCTTGGAATCCTTAAAGCCCACCTACCACTTCTTAGCACACCCAGACTTGATAAACAATGTCTCTATGGAGAGACACAAAACCCAAATGAAAGCCTCAACAGTTTCATATGGAAAAGATGTCCCAAAGCATCATTTGTTTCTTCCACAGTGTTGAAAATTGCTACACTTGATGCTGCAATAGTGTTTAATGATGGGAATGTTGGCAGAAAGAAAGGTATGCATCAGTTAAGGTGTCAACCTGGTGTGTTTATGGAAACAATTTTGCAGAGTATCGACAACATTCGCATTGCTGGTGCAGAAAGAGGTATGAAATTAATGCAGAAACAAGTAAGACAGAAGAGGAATTTAAAAAGAAAGGCTGAAGAAGACCAGAATGAGGATACAGACTATGGATATGGGAAGTTCTGACTTAAAATTAAAAGGCAAACTGAATAATACTTATTGTATTTTTAATTGCCTTTCCCCGTAACTTGCATTTTCTACAACTTCAACCCATTTTTCTTTCAAACAACTTCATCTAAAGTGATGCAATTTAGCCCACAGCTTTCCTATGCGACAATGAACATTTTGTTGGTTCTATAAAATAAGATTAAGCTCCAGATGGAATGTGATGATACTGTGACTTTGTGGGTTCGTGACATTAAAAGTCCAATTGCACAAACCCAAAAATGTTCTTTATTTCCACCGAATTACAGTTGGAACACTTGCCGATTACATAGAATTACGTAGCGCACACAATTACAATTCACCAGTTCGTCTGTCACAGGTCCACTCTGCACTCGCAATTACGTACAACTCCTCCGGCTGCTCGCCAAGAACTGAACTGACTTGCAAACTGCAGCCCTTTTTATAGGAATATCGCTGTTTCTAAAAGTCTCGCTGTTCAGTGAATCATCCTGAAGGTTCCAGACGTCAAGGAGGGGGAAAGAGATTGCTAGCGATGTTTTTCCAACAATCCTCCTCGTTAGCTGTGCAAGACAAATGGGTAGGCGTGGTCTCAATGCCTCCTGTCGCCTATCCGGCTACTAGATGGTCGGGCCTTCCGATAATTAGGTGACAATACAAAATATATGAAATTATTGTAATTTTTAAAGGATGCATATGATTAACATTTTTTTAAAAATTCGATACAGCTTCAATAAGAAATAAAAATCCAACAAATTCATTTTAGTGTGTTTTAAAATATCATACCAAATTTCAGAAAGATAGCACATGTGAATTTTGAAAAAAAATGGGCTTAAGTTTGTAAATATCTCTGCACATAGAAAAAAATATATAGCATTAGTTATAAACAATGGAAAATTATAAAAAATTGTGCATATTAACTGTATTATTTTAAATGGATATGCTAAGCTTCGCTTCTCTAACTTGTAAACTTTGGATGTTATGGCTATTTATGTAAGACCCTGAATATGTGCATACGTCCACCCTTAATGAGAGACGTGAATAGAATTTGTTCATCATCGATAAGAGGAGTATTGTATTTAAAATATAGTTAAGAGGTTGAATAATTTTAAATTGGAAATAATTCAATTATTTTGCAATTGTGTGAAAATTTAATTTCCTTGCTCTATACCACACCCTGAATGCAGAATTCCCAGGTTTTACTGACTTGAGCTACGACAGTACTTCCAGAATTCTCATCCTTCCTTTTCTTTACATATCAATGTATAACACTGTTACATATGTCACCGCTTTGTGGGACTCTATAATTCATCATCCCATGGCTTAATTATCAGAATTGCTCATCTCTCCATCGCATATATAATATTACGTTACAGAGACTTGGCCCCCTGAACAGTTAGAAGAGCATCTCAGGAGTAGGCTACTTAGGTAATTATTTCGAGATTTGAGAGATTTTTGAGGCACTTTATCTTGAGAACGCCCAATAACGAGCTACCAAGAACAAGATTTCTATACTCAGGAAGCATTTTTGAAGACATTTTAATGCAATAATTTCACTCTTCTTGTTTAAATACCAATCTATCAGCATCGGGTGCCCGTTACGTTTAACACAATTAATGCGTTATGTTTAGCCGAAGACCATGCCCTGCCTATCTCAACCTGTTTATATTAGTCACGTCTGCAATCGCTGAAAATATTTCGGAGTAATTCATTAACATCTGTGTATATATTTAGGAAACATTGAAACATAGTTCTGTTGATATGTCGTAAATAATCTTAGAACGGACGCAGTGCTTCTTTTGCTTACTATAAGCAAGTATAATAGAAAACAGAGAGCATGTTGCTCGTTTAAGTAGTGCTCACTTACAAGAAAAGAGCAGTACATTTCAAGCATCGATTTATTATTTATGTTCACAACCTGTAATTTAGACTTCACTTAGCTATGACTGACAGTTTTTATGACGACGATGAAGGGCATGAAATATCTAGATTGAAAAGGAAACATTCGCGAGTTTAAGTTTAGTAGTTATCTGCATATGTGCAAGAAATAGCTGCTAATTTGCAGAGTTTTTAATTAATTTTAAATCAGGCAATGATTATGTCTATCGCGGTTGTTCAACTTTCCTTGTTTGACATGCTTATTAACTGCGGATTTGTTGTCTGGTGTAAGAGTTCAGCAGGAATGTAAATCCAGTTGCTGAAATATGCTGCAATCAAAGATGCACTTGGATGTTTTAACATGCAAATCAACGCTGATTATATTCTCAACCGGTTGTTGCAAGATTATAATTGCCAACTTGTATGACGAACATTCCTAAACGTTCTCGGTATGGAAATCACCTATTGAGAATTACGAGTGAAGTATTTGTCACATTTTATCTCCAGAAGAAAACATCAGCAAGTACCCTAGTTTCCACAACTGCATCTCCAGGTTAATTTTCAAAACGTTTTAATCACTTTATTTTATGGAACCTCAACGGAAGGTGGACCAACAAGATGTAGTTATTGACCATTGCAGTCAATTTAGCGCCACGATGTTCATTTATTATGCGGTTTACTGAGACGCGTGCTATTGTATTCTGGTCAGTTCCGTACATCATCTCTAGGCAACTATTGAGCACACCTTACAGATCGTCGATTGTTGCCTACTTCCGAATAAAATTAATCGATATACGTCTGTAGTCGTCACCACCGCCAATGATCATCATCTTCCTAGTTTAAGGGAATTATTTGAATTCCGTGCTCTGTAAGAATTGACCTCTGATTGCCAAGTTTACGAGTCCAGACGTAGCGATGGATGATGGACCTTTCCAGCCACAAAAATCGTTATCATGACATCTTTTGGAAAGAAATTATAGTCTATGTTTCCAAGAAAGAATTTTAAGCCTCTGCAAAATTAAGCGGTCTTTTTCTCCCTTATTTAATGTGATGCTAAGAACAATAGAAGTAAAGAACGCCCATGAGTAAAGGCTCTATTTGGAAGAATTGTGCCAAGTTCCGAGTTTCTTTGTTAAATATTTCTAATAAAGAGTTTATATAAGGAAATCTATATTATTGTATATGAAAGAATGAAAGAATTTTTAACAACCACATTTGGTTACAATTATATATTTTACCTATTAAAATTTTCTGTAAATTTGGAGCACAGTCCTATACAAGCAAACATTTTGGTGATATTGTATATGGTGACACTCTTCCATTTCTAATTTCCATTTTGGCGCATATTTTCCTTACATTTTTCCTAGTCTATCAGTCTCCCACTTTTCCCTTTAATTTATGTTTCATTTTATATAACCTCTTTATTGACTTTCTCCATTTTCAGTGTATCTCCTCCACTTAGCTCTTATTATTAGATTTTCTTTATAGGATTAGGATTTCATTACGAAGAGGATTCGGTACATGGGTCACTATGCTGGACCCATTGCTCCTATGCCCCCAAGTGGAGCACCCTCTGGAGGAAGGATGAGGCGAAGGGGACAGAGGGAGGCCGAAAGAAGGAGCCACGACAGTAAAGAGGGCCTAGAGTTTACTTGGATAGAGACTTCCCCCGACAGGCCAGGACAATGAACACACTCCCCTACAGCGGGACGGCAACGAGCCCAGCAGCCGAGCCCCAAAGGCCCCTGGTTGGCGGAAATGGTCCCAGCAGAGGGGCGGAGAACGGCAACCCACCTACCGAAGGAGGAAGTAGTTTTCCTCAGAGCATATTATCCTCCCATGCACCGCCGAGACACCCGCCGACACTTAAATCCTAAAAGACACTTCCAGATGAAAGATGATGTGAAAACACACTTCAGTTGAAATGTAGGTACAGGAAATTTTGGGGATGTAATTAACCTACCCAGCATTCGCCTAGCGACCCGGGAAATCCTATGGGTTATGTTGGGCAACCACGGGAATAGAAACCAAGCCTGTCGAATGCGGGCCACAGACGAAACCGCCTGAGTCATTCCGTTGAGTAATTTTGCTTATAAACTCTGAAATCTTATACACCCTGTTTTCACTATTTCACTATAATCTACCTTTCATGCACATCATTTCACTTTGCCTATATTTGATCAATTATTTGCTGCTTGGCAAAATGTATCTCTCCTTGATTAAACTTATTGTTAACTCTTTTATTGATTTCTATTTACCATTTTCTTTATTGTCTTTGTTTCTTAATTTCCTTCTCGATCAACAATACGATTTTTACTTCGCCATTACACTTTAATTCCGTTCTTCCTCTTGCACTTTCAACACAATTTTTGTTCCATTACTTTGTCTTATTACATGACGTATGTTTAAGATATATTTGAGCTCTTTTATTCCTTGTATGCTCTAACATCACTTCTTTGTTCTGCACGTCCTTTACATTATCATTCCTACATTTATTTAACATTTTATTTTGACTATTTCCTCTCTTACCTTCTCATAAAGCAGATTTCTCTCGCTTTCTTATTCGTATTGACCAATTAACTTTACATATATCAGTTGTTTGCTTACAGAATTTGTCATCAATAGCTTGTTATGCAAATATTTATTATGAAAATTTCTTGCAGGCTACGATGCTTTTCTCAATGGTTGGCCTACCTTTTATTTATTATCAATATTTCATTTGGACGCATATAGAATGTGAGTGGATTCACTGAGAAATCAAAATAATAAAGCAACTTTAGGCCAAAGTAAGACAATGTTTGATGTCAAGAGATACTAGCTCAAACACTGTACTAAATACGATACTGAGGGAGAACTTCGATCTAATTAAATAAATGACTATGTGATACTTCAGTTAAAGACATGATAACTTGAACTATGAATAATGCATGACGTCTAATAGTACTTACACTTAAACCATGTTAACATATGTAGCAGGAACAATTGGCATTATCTACTTAGGCTACTTATTGCAGCATAAACCTACGCAGGTTCCAATTAACTTACGACTTAAAACACCTGTGTGCGGCGGATACTAAGTCAAAGGGAATTAAGAAACAAGTGCAGACCAGGAAACATAAATACTTCACTAAACACTGCGGGGAAAAATAATACAGTGGCCTTCCATTATAATCGCTTGCCAATTTCGGAACGAATGAGTTCAACTTAATTCTCATAACTGTTCTTATTTCTTTATTTTCCCTCATGTGGGGGGCATATGCCTAAAACCTTATCTACAAATGAGCGCCTGTGGTCAGACGCCTTTCGAGGAGCAAGTCGAAAGGAAAGTTCGACTTCCCTGACTGGATCAGAATTCGACTGGATCAGAGGGAGTAACAGGGTGGGTGATCAGCCCGATGTCTGGTATGAGGGTAAAGAAAAGAACGGTGTAAAATAGCAGTGAATGGTTGAAGCAAAGATGATGAAGCATTTACGAAATCAATGGCGGGAGAATCCTGGGAACCTGGGAAAATATCCAACCAGAAATCGCTTTGTCCATTACAAATCATCTCATCTTGGTGATATGCGAGTGGTATAATCATTCAACCACTGACCAAAAACGATTTGACTACTGTGTGAGCGAGATAAATTTTCAATAATTCGAGTCCTCTTGGCACCGCAGTGAAGCGGCAAATAGAGGACATGTATCTCTCTCAGAATCTTGATATAAGCGCTCAGAGTTAGAGGTCGTTTTTGACCGAAATAATTTCCTATGTTATTTCAACATCTGAATTTTGCTGGAGTAGTATTCAATAATAATAAAAGGAACACAAAATAAAAAAAGAATAAAAAAACAGCATGTAATAACTTAAAGCTTCCCATTCATGTCAAGAATTCTACAAATCGCAGAAGAATATATTGTACTCAATGGAGGTACATATTCGATACTGTCCGCAGTTTTCCATTACGTGAGTTCATCTTAGTATATTTTTTAAGATATAAGCACCTCAATTACCTGGACGTCAAGTAACCCTACAGAAAGAAATAGAATCGATTGAGACCACGTAATCTAGCTGGCCATTCAATCTCTTCTCTTTTTCAAGAGAAGACTTGTCAAGAAGTCCAAGTTACCTTAGTTGCAATTATTCAACCGTTATATAATGTCACATACTTGAAATATTAGTATCATAAATTATATGACATATCTCCTGATAATAAATTTATTCAGATTGAATTTGACAGCATTTTATTTAATTGAAAACAAGCGATATAGAAGGTGGTTTGATAAATTATTCTGAGCTTGTTAAAACATGAATTATGATTTTAATAGACTGTTGCTATGTTGTTTGACGTCTGTACTTGTGGTTAATCTGAATTAAATAAGTTTAAACCATACAGTTCGCAAGTGTAGCCTCGTTTTCCGTCGTGTAACGTAATGTAAGTATTTAACATCAAGTCATATGCAATTTGCATTGGTTCTGAAATAACACTGGGCGACAATGAAAATGTTTCGGGCTTAAAAGTAGTGCATTTATACGTATTTCCAGCCGCTGAATTAAAAAATCACCATAAAAATGATAGATTAGCTCTTGTTTCGAAGATAAAGTGACATTTCATTTTTAGAGTGAAGATTTTAAATATGGGGTAACTTTTTGGGGGGATTTGGCACACATGTGAAATAACAAAACACAATCAGAGAGAAATTTTGGAAATTAAGTGATGCAAAAGTTAAGAGAGGCATTTTGTCGGACCACAAATAAGAGAACTTGTAAAGGATCCTGCATTTTACCAAATTTTGGAGGGGAAAGAAAAGGAAGCTTGGGAGGCCTTCAAGGGTGTCGTTCATGGATTTTTAGGCAATAAAAGAGATGTCAACTACAAGCATTTGGTAACAGAGCTCCTGCAAATGTAACCTCGGATGCAACATGTCCCTCCAGATCCATCTTCTCCACTCCCACCTATACCTTTTCCCTCCTATTTGTGGGGCTCTTAGTGATGAACATGGGGAGAGATTCCATCAGAACATTTCAGTCATGGAACAAAGATATCAGGGTCGTTGGAATGAAGTAATGCTTGCGGATTACTGTTGCTCTTTGTATAGGGATTCTGCGGAACTCCATCACAAGAGCAAGCTAAAAGACGACGAAGTCAATAGGCCTCCACATGATTCTCTTCAGACACGACTATCTGCGAAGTATTTTTCCAGCATTTTAGAATTCTTAGCATGTAATTACCAGTTAAAAATCAAATACACTTTCATTGTTGTTAGCATGTATGTAATTAAAATGTATCTTTTTCTCTGAATCCACTAATATTGTCACCTAATTATCGGAAGGCACGGCCAGCTAGCAGCCGGGTGGGCGGCAGAAGGCATTCAGACCCGCCTACACATTTATCTTGTAGCGCTAACGAGAGGATGGTTGGAGAAAGCATCACTAGCCATCTCTTTTCCCTCCCCCAGAGTCTGGAACAGTCGGGATATTTCTAAACTCGGAACCTTATAGATAGGTCAGTTGGTCTTATATAAGCGACGCGCCGGGCTGGAGAGAGTTGAGTTGAGTTCTTGGCGAGCAGTCGGAGGAGCGCCGTGCTAGTGAACGGACTGGAAGACTGTCCGTGCATCGGAGGAGTTGTGCGTAATTGGGAGTGCGGAGTGGACCTGTGACAGACGAACTGGTGAATTGCAATTGTGTGCGCTACGTAATTCTATGTAATCGGCAAGATTTCCATCGGTGGAAATAAAGAACATTTTGAGTTTGTGCAATTGTACTAATAATTTCACGAACCCACAAAGTCACAATATGTAACACTTCCCCCTTGTGTATGTCATAGAAACTAGAGCTAATAAAAATTTTTCATTGTCATAACTTTTTTCTTAACCCAAAATTACTAGGAATTGCCCATTGCCTTATGAAGTGCTCGAAACATTTAAAAATTATTTTTTGTTGCCCAGTGTAATTGATTTTATTCTTACCTTCTGTATATTCGTGCAACCAAAATTGTCGTAAAAGTTGCAGTCAACATTTATTTCGGGTCCATTTTCGCTACGTTTCCCTTCGTGCTAAGCTACTAATAATAAAATATTTGACCATAAATAATATCCATTAAGGAATATGGACTTCATTAGATGCACAACACACAAACTAAAACACAGATGCTCCTACAGGCAAGTCATTTTTAGTACAGAAATAATATTATGCAAGAAGCCTTAACATTCCGAAAGGTTCAACCTGGAAGCATAAATATGCAGCAAACAAATATTAGGCAGCATACTCGTATCTGTGTTCCTTAAAACTCCTCGAAGGTCATCCAAATACTTCAAGAACTTTTAAAGCTCTGATGGCCTGATGTGAAAGGTCTCGTCTTTTGTTTCTGTGTTATCTTCAACATCCTTGAGCCTCCTTTTTCCAAACCTATTCTGTATAAGTAAGGTTCAAAATGTCGAAAAGGAGCAATAAAACCCCGAAACGTGTTTCTGTAAACCGGAATCTCATTCTGGAAGTGATCTGGAATTTCGTTATCTCCATAGCTGCTGTTAGCGCCATGTAGCTCTTTCATATCTAGCAGATCTGATACAGATCTAAGCTTTATTGCATTACAAAGTAGAAGCTGCTTTAACTGATAAAAGAACTGGAAGTTTTATCAGTTATATTGTTGTCAACAACGTTTGTGGAAGACTGTAGTGTTTTACATAGTTACGATTCTATAAAGATAATTGCATGCTTTAAAAACCGGTTAATTTCTTTCTCCCAATTCATTCAGTTAATTTGCATGCATGATTCAAAGGATCTCTTGCTATTTTGTGCTACAACAAAGTTCACTCTTTCGTGTTTACTGCTAACAAATCAGACATGATATTTATAAATACATTATTTGTGCACACATGGATGTAGAGCGAAGGTTTTACTGATGTCAAAAGTTCCTTCTTGGATTCGCAGTATAATAATTACTGCTGACTTGATACTAATAATTTCTTCTGTGTTCCCGAAATAAATATCTCATTAAACCCCTATTATGGTGTATAATGGCAGTATATTTGTGCATAAATGACATCCAATTCTTTACTTTGAATCAGTTTGATATAGAAGTTGCTACATTGTGTTACCTAAATATTGTATATACCTATACTCTACTGTGTAGAAAAGTTTGGAGGCCCTCAGATGATTCAGATTTGCTCTTATGTTCTCCTCTCAGGTATGTGCTGGTAAGATACGAGGAAGTGTTCGAAAGTATTAATTATCACCCTTTAAAAATGCGATTGAGAGTTTCTGTTAATATGTGTCTGTTGGTTCTTCTCTACTACACATTTTTTCCAGCGTTTCTTGACTTTCCAAATACCTTGATTGTAGAAGGCGGATGCTGTAAGGTTCCAAAGCCATTTTCCCTTGTTTTGTCAACTGAAACTTGAAATGAATGAGCTGTTGCACTGTCAGTCAGAATGTGAACACCTTTGGAGAGCATACCACATCATTACCTAATCAAAGCTGCTTTTAACTTGTCCAGAAGATTGCAGTAGTATCTGCCAGAGATGGTTTGGCCCTTGGCAAGATAATCTGTAAGCATGACTCCACAACAGTCCCAGAAAACTGAAAGCATGACCTTCCCAGCTGACTTTCGCACCTTTGCACCTTTCTTCATCAGAGCTGCTCGTAACTTGTCCAGAAGATTGCAGTAGTATTTGCCAGTGATGGTTTGACTCTTGGCAAGAAAATCTGTAAGCATGACTCCACAACAGTCCCAGAAAACTGAAAGCACGACCTTCCCAGCTGACTTTTGCACCTTTGCACCTTTCTTCATCAGAGCTGTTCGTAATTTGTCCAGAAGATTGCAGTAGTATCTGCCAGTGATGGTTTGACCCTTGGCAAGATAATCTGTAAGCATGACTCCACAACAGTCCCAGAAAACTGAAAGCATGGCCTTCCCAGCTGACCTTTGCACCTTTGCCTTCTCTGGGAGGGAGATAATTGCCATATTTTCATTCCATGCTCATGGCTTTTATCTCTGAATCATACTGATAGATCCAGGACTCATCCATGGTTACCAGACGATCAAAATATCATCTTTATTCTGTACCAAAAGCATCAACATCTGTCTTGAAAGGTCAATCCGTGTTTGGTTTTGGAAAGGAGTTAGCAAACGTAGAACCCACCGTGCAGACACCTTAGTTATGTGCAGTTCGTCATGAATAATTTTCCACACACTACTACAACTAATGTGTCTCATTCATGATCATTTGGATATCTGCTCATCTGTCTTCCAGTATTAAAACACTCCACTTTCTTCACTGCGACAGCTGACGGTCTACTAGCTCTTGGCTCATCTGTCAGGAACATGTGACCAGTTTTAAAATTCCTTTTCCACCTCAAAATAGTGTCATACGATGGGCAATCATTTGCATAAACAATGGTCATCTCATCATGGATATCCCGGGTAGTTTTGCCCTTCAAATGCAGGAAATTGATTACACTACGAGCCTGAATATTCTCCATCTTACACCTCAGTCACTTCTAGCACTCACTGTAAAAAGAAAAAACAAAAAACAAAAAAACCAAAGGACTCATCACTATATGTCCTTAAAGTACTTGCATGTTTTAAGTCGCCATTAAGATAGTTGTCTCATGTGTTTATGAGAATTCTTAAGTGGTTTACCGGGGAAAACACGAGTCAGTTGGAGAATTTAATGTCATATCGGCACGTTGGCCATAGTAGCTCAATGGTTAGAGCGGCTGGACGGAGACCAGAAGATCGGTGGTTCAAATCCCGGCTATGGCACTGAATTTTTCATTCTGACTCTACGTTTCCACAATTTAGCCTACACACGGCCAGTGTGAAAGAACAATTAATTTCCAATAATTGACCTAATAGTGGTTAACTATAAAGCCCGGGCCTTAAAGTACTTACATGTAGTAAGTCGCCATTAAGGTAGTTGTCTCATGTGTTTATGAGAACTCCTAATTGGTTTACCGGGAAAAACACGAGTCAGTTGGAGAATTCAATGTCATATCGGCACGTTGGTCATAGTAACTCAATGGTTAGAGCGACTGGAGGGAAAGCAGAAGATCCGTGGTTCAAATCCCAGCTATGGCATTGAATTTTTCAGGCTGACTCTACGTTTCAATGCTCTGCATTGCATAATCTTAAACATATTAATTAAATATTTACAATTTAATTCAGGGATATAATTCTTTTCATTTAACTCATAAACATAGGATGCTACAAATTTCAGCAATTATGTTCCAGTAAGTTTCATTTAGGTGACATTTTAAACAAGGTTTTACATGAATTGTTTTAACCGGATTTTAAATATTCGTAAATCAGATAATATTGGTTCTGTATGTTTGTTGCAATTTTATTATGCATGAATTGTATGTATTTATTTTCCTATTATTATATGTAGGTATAATAGTATTTGTGCCGATTGCTGCTATTCTCAACTCTTGTAGTCTATAAAATATTACTCTTTCCTATGGAGCACTATTGTTCTGTAAACATACAATAGTACTATGATTAACACTTATTTTCATTTTTTAAATATTTGTCTGAGAAAGCGAAGATTTTATAAATTAAATACACACCTAGGAATTTTTACCAATACCACAAGTGCGATATTTAAGTGTTCCAATCTTCCAAAATAAATAAGTGGGTGTATTATTAATAATGTTAGTGTATTAAACTGGTTTTAATGTGTCATTGCCTAAGAGATTTGATAGTTTTCTCAGTAGGTAAGTATAAACAAGAGTAGAGTTTTAAAAACAACTCGATCTTCTAAAGTCAAGTTAATGTATTCATACTAGTTAAGAGATTTCTGATTCCCGAAGCCTTTCAGATAACTGTGACTGGTTTATGTGCACCACAGGAAATGCGAGATAAGGAAATTTGTTTGTGGGTGTGACGGTGTCTGTTTCTCAGGGCGTGTGGTCCTATGTGGAATTAACAAGGCGTTTATACCCGAATAACTTTAATTACACGTCCTTTATGTTATTCCTGTCAGCCTAACCTATAATTACACTTTGTGAATCTGCGCACAGCTTCCATGGACTTCCAACAAACGAGCTACATGTTCTGCTCTGAAGACTTCCAAATTGAAAATGATATTAGCTCTCTCCTAAAAATCACCATATACCTTTTTTCTTTCTTGTACCACATCACGCGAGGCTATTCTACCTACTGTTGATGCTACTCGACATATAAGCGATTTTCTTACGGTAGATATAAATGTTATGCTCCACGTACGCAATCCGGCTTAGTAGCGTGGTGGTAGCATGTCTCCCTCACGTTCAAGAGGTCCCGAGTTCGAATCTCGGTCAGGGTGAGCTACATGGATAAGGTTTTTTCCGGGGTTTTTCCTTATCCTTACAGACGAATGTCGGGTAGCTCTAAGCTCCATGGACCCTGGACACATTTGAGCATCATTTCACCCATTTCATTCACCGTCCGATATGACTTAACGTTGGAGGACGTAAAATTACAGCAAAAAAATGCTCCACGTACGCACGAGGATTTTCAGCAGCCCATACGCGAACATTGTGGCGATGAACATGTCCAAAGCTCTTCAGAAATCTTTCCTCATTGCCGTTTGCATAAAGCATGTATATAGTAAAAGCAAATCGTTTGGATTTATCCGCGGGCTTGATAGCGTGCAACAGCTGCAACTTGTAATACGACAAATGTAGACGTTTCTTTGTCATCTCATGAACTGTCTTGCTTAGGTGTAATTTACAACAAATGCACGGGCTGCTTACGCAACCCTCCCGTTCTACAACTCATCACTAGGGCTAGTGATATTTAGCAATTTGAAAACAGTTGAAAACAGTTGTTTATGTTTAGCATTTTGAAGCATTTATAAATTTACAATTTAGCAATCTTTAGTATTTTGAAAAGAAGTTTAATTTGAGTTAATTTTTTAACATGATGGATATTAATATTACTTATAATATATTTAAAACACATTTATGGAGAGTTATTAATGACAATGAGCTAAACGTGCATAAAGTGTCAATTTATTTTACATTAATATAGGTTAAAGCAATATACAAAAATAAAGAACGAGCTGATAAAGGCTAAAGCATATTCCATAACACAATAAAGATAAAGGCATACTGATGTTAAACTAGCACAATAGAAAGAAAGTGCACAAAATTGGCCTATACCATAACTCATAATTTTATGATTCAATGACGCTGTTGAATGAAAGCAGTGAACATATTTCGATATTCTGTTCTGTCATTTGAGTCCTCATGTTACTCACAACCAAATTATAATTACTGAAATATCTTTCAGCATCTACGCTGTTGGTAGGACCCCAAATGCATTGCAGAGCAATGGTGCAACAAAAGGTAATTTAGCGGGAAGGGTTGCTTTCCACATTCCACAAGAGTGGTCACTTAGTTAATAACTTTCTAGACATGCAAAGTTTCCAGACTCTTCAGTTATAGGGAAGAAAGAGAAGGAAAAGCATTGGGGAAGAATAATTACTTGGAAAATCTTGGATTTCGCATTTATATCGCATTTGAGTCAATTTCGCACTTTATCGCGCATATCGCATTTGCGAAAAATCACCACCCCTACTCATCACCTACGAATGGTCTACCACAACGGGATTTGTCCAACAAACTGCCGATATCCTTCAACTGTTGATCCTACTCCTAAACGGTGGCGCTGCGTTGTACTTTTGAGGATATTTACATTGCTATTTGGTCACGGATTTGAATTTGGCAAACCACAGAATATATTGGACTTTACTCTGTACCATCCACATTTCGAATGGCGTGGCGCGGGCTGATCTGCAGCTGAGCAGTTCATGTTGCATTGTTTATTTATTTGACGTTCTCTAACGTTAAGTCATACCGATGAACGAAATGGGTGAAATGATGTTCAAATGAGTCTACGGTCCAAGAAAATTAGAATTACTCGATATTATTCTTTCAGGATAAGGGACATCCCCGGAAAACACCTTATCCAGGTAACTTACCTGACCGAGGTCCGAACTCGTGGCTATATCTGCGCTACCAAGGCGGACTCTCGTGTTCCATTGTCACCATTGTGCGTATATCATATGATTGCACGTTGTACTACAAAAAACGTGGGAAGTCTTTTTTTTTCTTTGCTTTTCAGTGACTTGTCAAAACTGTTCCATGACTTTAGGGACGCACCGTATTTTGTAACTCAGATGTAACCTTCTCCATGAATTTTAAGTATTAATCTTCAAATGAGGGATGAGGCATCAAGTTAAATCTCGTATCACCATTGATACGTATCACCTCAGTTTTTCGTTTATAATCTGTCTGCCAAATTTACAAAGGATTTCTCTGCTGACAGACGTTATTTACATAAAATTGTTCTATTGTGTGTTTAAAATGGGACCGCGCTTTAGCCAAGCGGTTCGCTCTCACAACAGCAGCCCGGGCTCGATCCCAGGCGAACGCAGGAGACAATATAGCGTTGGGCCTGCTTTTTTCCGGGATCTCCGGTTTCCCCCACCATCATTCCACCAACTGCTCCATTGTAATCTTTCCTTTCATACACTTCGCTCTCTTTCCATTCACCTACTTCTTTCTCTCTCATTCCAGAGATATGGCTGATCACCCATTCTGGGTTTCTCTATCTGATCCAGAAATTCGTTTCCTCAACCAGACGCCTAAGGCATAAACGAGTAGAGGACCAAGAATTACCAAACACCATGTTGGTATAACTAGCGAGGTTAAAGAAGAGGCATTTAAAATGTTGGCTTCCTCATCGAACGTAAATGTTTGCCTTTTCTCAAGTAAGTTACTTCTAAAGGATATATCAAATCAGTACTCATATCTTATTATGTGCATAGAGGTACGAGATTTCAGCGCTCTCTATTAATTTTCTTGATTTTCCTCACGCCATTATTTGGTGGCTTATCATGGACTGTTTCATTTCAGTCGCTTTAAATGTATTGACTAAGCATTTTGGCACGTCGCTGTAGTTTCGACCTTTCTCACAACACTAGATCCACGCTGCCACACGTACACACGAAGGTACAACTAATTCAAACCACCTATCTAGTAACTATGAACGGAATCTTCGCTAATTAATTTGGCGCCGAAAATAGCCTCAAGCCACTTTCGCTTTATATGTAACCTTCCGTACTTCGTTTGCTACTGTTAACAAAACCGGCTTTTGAGAGCAACAGGTATTTCTTATGTTTTATTCCCTTGTCCAGGTTACAATAATGTGTACAAAGTCTTAAATATGCTTCAGTGCCCTTACATAGTTATAGTAACTCATTAAAGAATTCCAGGATTATTGGTATACTTATTTTGACAAAACTTCGTCAGTGCCGACGAAAAGCAAGTTCAGTTTAGTACTGTTACAAGCAGTTAATGGTTACGTGTGCTAGGATTTCAAGAAACAATGTATAAATATATAAGCTCGAGAGTATCTACAAGGGCAATTCATGCAAAATGAAGACTGATCCCCCCCTCTAACGACCAAGGAGTTACCGAAAGGGCCCCTCCATAATACAAGACATAGAGACTAACATGGTCCCCCCATCTGGTCCAATGGTCTGAAGACGGGATGGAAGTGGATACGCCACTTAAGCACGCCAACCCCAAAGGGGAAGGCTAACGATTTGACCTCGGTATAGCCGCCTGGTAATCTAGCACACCTACTAGCTATGCTGGCTAGTACGCAGGAATATTGATGACTTCCCTCAACCCCGTTAGGAGACGTACCCGATCTCCCACGGGTATCGGGAACCACTGCCCCCTCGAGTCCAACCCAATCCCACCAACTCCATTCAGGAAGGGGCTCGAATGTTCGGCCCGAGGTTCCTCTAGTAACGTCAGAGGTACCACGAGTGCTAACGGTCCGCAGCACTTGCACCACGGCAGCTGAAGGGGACGGATATCCTCCACTACGGGAAGAAACATAATAAAAAGGAAAAGTATGAAACTTCAAGATATTTATTTAAAAATTATAACTTAGGGTTAATAATATATTGCTTCAAATACCTAGAATTCAAGTTTCAAATTATTTAGCTTTACGCCATGATTTAAGATAAAACAATTGATTTCTGCGAACTCGGCCTGTGACTACTGTGACGCAGCAATAATGATCACCACCACCACCACCGCCACCGCCACCGCCACCACCACCAGTCAGCATCTAAGCATCCCCAACCGGAAAGTAGGCGTTTTAAACGGGATTCGCTACCTACCGTAGATTCTCAAATTGCTCTCCATGTGGAGTGGGCACCCGGGACATAATCCGCACCCCCAAGGGTGGGTCGAACCCGCGAGCTTCCGTGGCAAGGAACCAAAGCACTATATCACAGCGTAGGACGTACTGCGATACTGTAAAACGTATTTTCAGTGAGTTACTTGGGCGAATTCTTCTACCATCATGACTATGACTATCCTTTGAACTAAGACAGAAGTGGGACACCTCCGGGAGGGGGGATCAGAAACAGAGGTCGGCCGACTCCAGGGAATCACTACGGTACAGAGGGCAAGGTCCATACACCGTATCAGGTAGAAACTGCTCGGCGGTGGGTTTAGGACAATGGTCATTCCGCCCGCCTCGGTAGCGTAGATGGTAGCGTGTCTACCTCACTTTCAAGAGGTCTCGAGTTCAAATCTCGGTCAGGGCGAGTTACCTGGATAGATTTTTTCCGGGGTTCTACCTTATCCTTAAAAGACGAATGTCGGGTAACCCTAAACTCTATGGACCCCGTGCTCATTTGAGCATCATACTCCCATTTCATTCATCATCCGATATGACTTGACGTTGGAGGACGTAAATTACTCCCCTTCTCCAAATGGTCCTTTCACTCACAGCCACCCTGCAAGAGTCACGAGGTCGGTTTGGTAACCCAAGGCTGCATACAGTCTACCACGTTTCTGAATCGGCCTATTAGGCCGGCTTGGAGACCGACGTCCATCCCGCCGGAGCATATCATCACGCCATGCACCGCCGAGACTTCCGCCGACACTTCTACCCTGAAAGAGACAACCAGATGATAATACAGGTGAAATTGAGGGGAAAGAAATTCGGGGGAGTTATTAAACTACTCTGCATTCACCTAGCGACCCGAGTAAACCCCTGAAACAACCCATGTGTCACGTACCTCGCCCACGGGAATCGAGCCCAGACCTCCCAAATGCAGGCCACAGACGGAGCCGACTTAGCTTTTCCGCTGAGCCTGTCATAATAATCTTATCTCTACCTTTCATCTCCCAAATCAAACCAGCTGTTTGCCGAACTTTACCTTCTCGCTATGAGACATATATATGTTTACCCAATTCACATAATTTAGTTTTCTAATTTTAATGATCTACTTTGTCTTATTATTGTGTCGTTGCAAAATAAATTATATTTGTAGCAATTATCGGTCTTCCTATGATCATATTTATCTGTTCTTCTTTTAAATTCGGCTGACCATCATAAAAAGTCAACTTCATTACGCAGTGCATAAATTGTTTTCAAAGCGCTACCTAATGCAAAAAAGGTCTGTAATTATACATCGATGTTACAGTTCTCTATAGTGCTTTTATAACTATGTTACATACCAGCCCTCTCTGAGTGGGTAAATCGCTATTTACTTTGCATTCAAATTGACAAACAATGTTTTGAGTTAGATCTAGAGATCAGAAAAAAAGGAGGTATGGAAACATTTTACTCGAGTGACTGGAAAGCAAGCTTTGTGACGAATGTCCTGGCTGAGTATTGGTTTTGAAGTCAAAAGGTTGGCGCTCAAGCTGTAACCAATGAACAGAGGTTTTAAGCAAGGATTAAAGGAACAGATTTAACTAAGCAAGTAGTAAATGCAGTGGTAGAACCAGATAAAGGGAGCGGACTGTACCTAAGGAGTCGCAATGAGAACATTAGTGGAGAAAAATTCTCAGTACACTGCATATACAAACACATAACTTTTGTACCATTGGATTCAAATTTACATAAGATATTCTGCCTACATTAAAGGATTTACTACACATTTCTATTAATAACACAATGCTAATTCAAGAAGATAAGTTCAGTTACATGCAGCAATACCAACAAACAAGCTCTTAAATCTAAAGACATACAAAAATAACGAATCTAGAGCTAAACGTTTCCTCAGATGATGCAGATGCAGATTCCAGAACGAATTTTCCAATCCGTGGTAAGCAATAGCACTTGTTTTACCTCCGTCGTTGCTGCAGCAACAGCAGTGATGCGTGAATGTAATGAATGTGTTATTAATGCGTAATTACGAAATGTTAAATTTATGTGTTGTCATGTATAATTTATGTGCTGGTATTCTTCTTTACTGGACCGAAGGCTGCCTGCTGGTCGCCTACTGGTTTCCTAATTTTCATTGTAGAGCATGGATCGATAATGGAGTTCTCAAATCAGGACTAATGCAACACTGCTTATCTTAATAAACTGGTGGACTTTAATGTTTCTTTCTGTAATAGCTATATGCTTAACTATTACTGATTACTGTAGCACTGTAACAACTCTTAGCAGGACGAGTACTTCCATACAAGAAAGAAATAAACCGGGAGATACATTCTTTTAGGACTTCAAGTTGCATTCATCAGTTTCCCGGAATATTTTCCCCTTACAGTTCTCAATAAAAGTAATTATAAATACTGTATTACTATTTTTCCTGAAATTTGTTAAGACAATACAGAATAACCACAAAACTTCTAAGGCACGTCCATCAGGGGTTGCTCTTGGGAAAACGTAAACATGCAAAATGGAATAATTTGAATAATTAATAAATGGAATAATTTTAAAATGAGAACTCTAATGAGGCTTCCTTCCATCATCATCGTCATCATTAGAGGAAGCATTTTTGTTGCCGATCAAGTTTGGAAGCTTGTCAGTTAGTGCAAGCCTGGAAGGCGATCAAGCTCGGAACGCTGACTGCATGTTTCGCGAAGCTATGAAGGCGTATTTCGTTACTGGAACATGAAGGACATAACGTATTTACTACTGAATTTAATCTGTCTGTTCACTAAGTGTTTAAACATATAAACGCATTAACTAAAATACTAATGTAATTTACTTAAAATATGTTAGAAGAATCACAAATGACGTGTAAATTAAATAAGCAAGGATGCAAACAGAGCATGATTTGCACACTTGTATCTATTATATAAGTTTGTATGTTGAATAACTTACATAGTAGTATATTCGATCACAATGATGCAAACTATTTCCGACTTGCTGTTTTAAATGCACTAATAACTCACAGCGGGAGCACCATCATAAGGACAAAGGAAGTAAAACAAAACTTTCTTACATAAAAGCTGTGAAACTATTTTGGCAGTATCATAGGTTATAAAGAGTTACGATACTCTTGTTTTGCTGCTTGTCTTCTGTTTTCTGTTACTAAATCGTGAGCCACTATACTCTTTGGAACAAAACGTCGGCAGCATTTGTTTAATCTTTACATTCACTTTTTGTGGAGTGACACAGATTAATGGAAGTAATAGCATTGCATAGTTTTCTTTGCAAGAATATACTTCTATATATTTTATTAATATATGAGATTAAATTATCAAATTAGGGAAAATGGTTTTAGACATTAGCTTACATTCACGAACATAAACACAAATCTTGTGTTATAGATAAGCTAAATTCTCACACTGATACGTTTACCTCGGCATTTTCTATGTTTTCTTGCAGTGTTTGACGATAACTTCTACATGCTGGACAACCCTTTCTTCTTGATTACGTTACTGCTGTACCACAACAAACTACACGATCATGAATAATACTGCTCGCTCTAATATCATCATTAGTATTATTCGACTTTTCGATCATGCTCGGTGAAAACTTTATACAATATTATTTAACAACATATTTAAACACGTAACAATAAAATAGTAAAATATATGCGTATCGTACAATTATCTTAGGACCATGCTTCATTCAGCCACATGAAACAAAATGAATATATTATATAAATATAATTAAATATATAATACAAATTAATTATTTAATATAGTTAAACTGGAAAAGGGTTGGCAACCTAATTTTTAGTTTCTAATCTCACAAAATCGTAGAGAGTGTTTCGGGGGGTTGTATTGTGTTTCAAAGTCTAACGATTTCCAAGTTATACTAACTAGATCGGAATGAAGAAACTTTCGAAGTATACTGACAGAATTATCGAGGCATAGATTTTATTCCTTTTGCGAAGGTGTCAGACACAGTGTGGTATTTTAATTTAAGTAATTTTAGTCTTCATAAAGGGGAAAATCGAAAATGATCCATATAAATGTTTACCTATCTTATAAAAATTAATTTTTTAAAGAAGCTGAATATGAAATAGATATTCGACATTCTTGGACTTCTCCATTTTATAACTTAAGTGTTCTCTCTCAAAACAAGGCCAGCGTAGATGGGTATATTTCTCGAAATATAGCTGTTAAATAGCTTTTGGGGATTTGGGACTGCACTTGACTGTGCTACGGAGCGGATTCCACACGGATGTCCAAACTTGGTCTATTGCACCTACGCCTCCAAGTCAGGCATTCCCGGGAAGAAGGATGAGGCCAGAGAAGACAGAGCGGAAAATCCCAAGGAGTCACGACAGTTCAGAGGGCAGGATACCTACAATTGACCAGTTGAAAACTACCTGGCATGTCGTACACGGCCTCCCACCCAACCTGGTTCTAAAATGGTCCACTAGGCCGGCCCGGAGACCGGAGAAGGTCCCACCGGAGGAGGAAGTGTTAACCAGGAGCATATTATACTATCGTGCAACGCCGATGGACCCGCCGCACTTCTATCTTGAAAGAGACCACAGGATGAGAGATGATAACAGGACAGAACATTTGGGGAATGTAATTAATCCAGCATTTGCCTGGCAACCATATGGGTCAAGTTGGCCGACCACGGGAATCAAACACGGACCTCTAACCCGGTGGTCCAAAATGACCTAGCTGCCCCCCTACACACACACACACACACACACACACACACACACACACACACACACACACACACACACACACACACACACACACACTCAGCCCTTCTAACCCGGATCTGCCATTACGGGTCGCCTGAACAATCACTAGGTGGATTTGAGAGCGTTCCAAAACTGCATTTGTGATGACTATCAATACGAAATTTATTAATGGAATGTAGTACTCGAAAATTTCCTTTCAACTCTTAAATATGTTATAATTTCAGACCGGTTACTACTGGTTATTGGTAACTGCTTCTACCCTTACTAAGTCTTTAAATATACTTGTTTTTAGAAAGTAATTTCCGGTTTTAACAGGTGTTTATTTGCTGATGTCTTCCACGAAATTATTTAATATTTATATTTCCAGTCATTTTGGTTAAAATCGATTCCAATTAGGCTGTTACAAGAGAAATGACGTCTCAAAACTAAGATCGCCGGCTATGTCCTTTCTAAATCCACAATTCTAGAAGTAAATTTATAGACCGGCACTTGTTACTGGAGGTAATGGAAATTTTCGTGTACAATCGTAATAAAGTAGACAACAACTGTCAGAGAAAACAAGGCTAAGTGGCATTCAGGACATGAAAGTTGTTCACCATCTTATCGGAGGCTTCCGACTACATCTATATGAACCTTGTAACAGTGTACAAATAATAAATTGACAACTAACCTACCGTTTGACTGTTTGCTTAAAAACCTGGTATACAAATTGGGCATTACAGGATTTAACGAGCACTTCTGTGATAAAAATATTCACTGCAATATTATTGACAAAAAAACAAGTTGTCCAAATTGAATTAGCAGCTACATACACCAATAAACGCCAAACGTACTTTTACGAGTCCATAAATTAACCTACATAGTGTGTAAAACCCTCAACTCAAATTAAAAGATAATCATACTATTGTAAATATTTTTATCTGAAAAGTTCAATAAATTTTAGTATTTCCTTTCAAAAGTTACATTTGTAAGAATCAATAATAAGGAAGGGGCTTTTGACACACCTTTTGTAATATTTTAACAACCGACAGAGAACTTTTGCTTGCAAATATTACTTTTCTAAGTATTTTCGTGAAGGATAGTTCGGCGAGGTTTCTGAAACTCTCAAAGATTCAGAACTTCCTACTTTCTAGAAGTAAAAGCTCAATAAAATAGATGCAATTTCAATGTCGATGCCACAGTAGTAGAGAAAGAAAAATCTATTAATATGACACTACAACAATAACTAAATACCATACTAATAGGGTTATCTATGCTTCGTAATGCAATAAACTAGAAAAAATATAATACACAAAAACCTTAAAATGAGAGGCGTCCAATGCAAAGCTATAATATTCATATTTTGAATTAAAGAAGAGACTTAAAAGGCAAAAACTGCCCAGTAATTAATGTTTAGTACGTTTGTGCAGTTCATAATTTAAAACATTTGTCTTATGGTGATCATTGCATATATTGACCGATAGTTCAATTTCTGCAATTTCTGCTTAAATAAATACTCTACACAATATGGTGTAGAGTAATTTATGTTATGGTAACCCATTCACTGCGCGAGGGAACAGAAGGGTATTGGGGAAATAGCAAAGGCACACAGGTGCTCTACAATGCAATTTCGAAACATTGACCTGCATTTCTCAAAGAGGCAAATGTCTCACTGCCTCAGCTCACCAACAGGAAATTTTGCAATTTGTTACATGATCTTAACACAAAGTTACAGTATCATAACACTCTGTATTTCAAGGAACTCTATAAACAAAAATCGCGGTGAATTAGGTGGGAGGAACAAAGTGGCTAAAAATCTCCTCACTTCATGTAATTGTACTAGGGTATTTGGTTTGTCGATTCTTGTTGAAACCAACCATAACATTTTTCTTCTGTCGAGATATCGAAAAATGGTCTGGGAATTAAGTCTAACACCGCTCAGCTTTATTGCATCTTTTATTATACTATTACATATCACATACCACTTGTAATAGTGATATGATTCAATCAATAGCACAAGTTGTGATGAAGTCCATACACACTTCTTAGTGTCCATATAACTAATCCCTGTTTCATATAACCTTGCTCCGCTAACATGTATCGCTCCGCGTGAAAATAGCTTCCCCTCACCCTAATTGGCTAATGCTTTCGCGCCATAGGCCATAGGCGGTGCCTTCCTGTCACATTGAAACCTGCAGTAAACGTCATAATAATTACCAGGAAGATAGATAAAATCATACAAATAAGAATATGAAGGCATGCAAAAATACGAGTTTATAATGAAACTGTACAAGTTGAAACTGAATGAATGAGCAATGAAACTGGAACAAGTTTATAATGAAAGGCCTTCGGCCTTTACCACTGGGATTCTTCAAACCAGCACACAAACCTTGCAATAATGCTTGTCTTTCAGTCTTAAAGGTCATGTCACGCCATACTTGTCGTGTGTCCATTCAGCTAAGTCTCGTCAAGGTAGTACATATTTTGCGACTTGTATCTCGGTACAGTCTGATGGTCCTTAAATAACGTCTTCGCCACACAGCAATATCGCCTCTGGAGTGGTAAGTTTTCTGTTGTCTCAATTTCATGTCGCGATGTTCCTACGCATCTAACACTCACACCTGTAAGTTCAGAGCACAGCTGTTCGACTTCTCTCACTGACAAAGACGGATTCTTCTCTGTGAGTGCATTAAACACAAGCACCACAATTCTTTTTCGCCGCTTTGTAAAGGTTTTCCCTTGCGATGCTTCAGCGAAAAACTGGCGGTAGACTCTGCCATTATAGATATAAGTACACGCGCAATAAACGATCAATAGAATAATTTAGCTGTCGTACTCGGCAGAACACACCTTCGAATGGCGATATATGACAAATCCAGTTTAAAACAAGGTCAGTGATAAAAGTCATATAAACAATTATGTCATCACTATCGATAAATCATGTGCTATCGTGCCATGTGCTTGAGAGCAAAGGAACCTCCTCTTTAGTTCGTTTAAGAATTAACAAGTATTTCAGATAAATCAACCCTGTTGCGCAATATATTTAATTCAAACAGTTACGAAAATTAAATTTGACAATTCTCTTCCAACATAAAGATATATCACCATGTTAAATAACGAACTAATTTTTACCGCACAACAGTCTATACCACAACAGCAGCCAATGAGAGGTGATTAGGTCACGTGACCGTTTAAAGATACGGGGAAAGCTTATGTGAAACAAGGATTAGCTGAAATTGTGCATGAATGCAATTATGTCACTAGGTGTGATACAACATAAGGGACATATGCGTCAATGCACCTCCCATCGGGTAATGATTATTACAGATCCCGCTAGATGATGTGGAGACAGGAAAGCACAGAAAGGCAGAGTGCTACAATATAACAAAAGTCCTATATAAGGTGTGGTATTTCGTCAGTCTTTCAGTACAAATGCCATTAATATTATAAAAATTAGTGAAAATGTTCCTGAAAGCTTCCATTAACTATATCCAACATAACTGCTGCATTCTGAAAGCAAGTACTTATATCAAAATCCACAAATCCTATTATAATATTTCTTTAAATTATACAGAAGGAACCTCAGAAACTACTCTCAGGGATTTAAAACAAACATTTTAATGGGCGTGAAAATATCTTAGAAGAAGTTTCTTAACAAAAATCTTAGAATCATTTTTGAAAAAAAAAATCCAAATATTCTAAATATTACCCAAGTAAAGAGTGTTTTGGGGTGAGTAAGAATGAAAAGTGTATCTTCAATTTTTAGGAAATGCCTCTCAGTTACTTTTTCATTCTACAGGACTTTCACAAAACTGTTAAAGAGGTATAAATAATATACAGAATGTGTAGATTTCGTCAAAACACACAACTTATTTTAAATATACTTTTTGTGTGAATGTAGCTATTTGTGAGATATTCCTTGTTTTAGTTTGAATTTTATAATACTCATACAAACATCATTATAATATTTTTATCACATTATTCACCTTTTGTCTGCAGGTCATGAAAACACAAGAAAGAAGTTCCAAGGAAATCACGTAGCGACTTGCTCTTAAAAGCTATGAGTATTGCTTAAGCCTACTGCCACTTTTCTATCTATAAAGAAACAAGCAACAAAGTTATTTCTACAAATACCTCCCTTAGTTAACATTAAGTCGACAGAGAATAGGCAAATGCTAAAACAATTCCTGTCAAGGGACTAGAAAAAACTATACGAGAGCAACTCAAATACATATACTGTTGTAATTATTGCGTCATTAAAAAATTGGTCACTTTGTAACTGATTTTTCAAATACTATACCAGGATCTTGATTAGATTATTACTGAAGGTGATTAAGATTATCATCTGATAAACTTTATCTACTGCACTTATTTTAATCATTTCATGACATAAAGAAACAATACACTTTCATCTCCCGACAAATTCACAGCTTCTTTCCGCAACCTTCAGCTCTTTGAAACATATTTATGGACCTCCAGAGAAACCACTTAAGATCTTTTTAATGTTATACTTTATATAAAGGATCACGTAGCGGATACAGGAAACAGATGAGTAACACCGTTAATAATCTAGTTTTGCATGCAAGTCTGCCTTAATCCATGTTGATTAAGGGTATATACAAGAATTTATACAACACTTACACATTTTAGGAGCTGTAGCTATAGTCGAGAGTGAGTCACTGTATTTGTAGGTATGTAAAATGAAGCTTCCCGAGATATAAGTTTTCAGATCACGGTGCCATTTAACAATTACGGTGTTTTCTAACTTGTTTATCACCTGGTGAGACCAGCATATATCTTTAACTCACAACAACAGTGTCCGACATAAATTCATATTTTATTCATTTTATTCTGAACAGCGTCGATGAGTAATAGATATCCACAGGAAGCTTTAAAGGGGTCCAGTATAAGAGAAAGACATAAAATGAAGTAAAGAAGGTACATAGGATGTTTCTGAATGATTAGTTATTTCCTAACAGCTATTTTATTATTTTATTTGTGTGGCTTTTGTTTACTTTTTGGACGAACATACACGAAACAGGTTACCTCGTGCACCGCCATCACAGCATCTCCCGTCAGAATAAAGTGAAGATGCCCAGGGACCCTATTTTTGCTCGGCTACTTGATTTACACCTGGAGTTGCGCAGTGGACGATGAGTAGCCCTTACAACCAAGCAGCCTTCAGGTTCTTCCTTACTTGGAGGAGCTATCCGCACTACCCATTCGGTACCGCCAAACATGCCAACAATAATGTCCGTATAGAAGTTATTTATGTTGTAGGCTGACAATCTTTGTATCGCATCCTTAGAAGATGAGCTTAAATAGCAAGTTTAATGCTCAATTTCTTCTCGGGCAGCAAGCCAGGTGAAAAGACGATTAGAAATTGAGTGTTTCATTTGTGGTTATAACATTTTATAAATATCCTGATGATGGGAGAGATGCACACTCCCGAAACGTCCTGGCTTGCTGCCCGAGAATAAATTTATCACATTCGTCGCCAGGAAAGCTTCAAGTCTTATTTAGCAAGTTTAATGTTTAACACATATTTGATTTTTGAAGTTCAAAAATACACGCACCCTCTCTAAAAATTTAAAGTAAACTAATCACATATTTGCTCTATTAATTCTTCAAATATTATTATTCCAAAATATTATATTAAGTTTCTGTTAACGAGCAATAAAATTTCATGGCTGATTTATGTATTTTCTTGTAGGTATAAATATACAGAAGGCTAAAGCAATACTCAAAACGATTCCTATCTGATGCTCTAAAATTGCATTCTTCCATTATGTCCACGAGAAAAATCTAACAGCGGGTTACCATTGCAAAATCGTGAAGGCGTTGAAAATTCAGACAAATTGCAAGGAATATACAATTGGATTTATTAATAATACAAACGTTTTCATTTTACTATGGGCTTAAAAGAAAATCACATTTTATGTACAGCAAGATTTTGTCTATCTCTTATGATTTGCCAGTTCATAAAACTTTCGAAGTGTAAAGGAGGACTTCCTGGACTGATCGCAGAAATTAAAGACCTACATTTTAGTTTTTATCTTACATACACATACGTATGTTATTTAAATCAAAAGTTTTCATAAAATGTAAAATAAGTAAATGATTAAGACTGGTTAAAAAATTATTTTATATTAAGATATATGTAAAGATGGGTATTTATTCAACTTTTTGTTCCGGAGTTATCCTTTTCACGAACACACTGACCTTTTAATAAAAATACAATTATATTTTTTTTCTTATTTAGTGAGGTTCAAAATGCGACATGTATTTCTAGTGCAATCTTGGCATAAAATTCTTTCATCTCTAGTTATTACAGCTAATTATTAAGCCTGCAAGCCTTTACGTACCTTTATCTTCACATACCTTTAATCAGAGCGACTAATTTTGAATATATTGCGCCATGAAGGGGGACCATACCGAATTCTGGACATACAGGAAGAGGTTTAAAGGAAATTTTGGGAGCAAGTTTGAAAGTCGTGGCAAAAATTCATTTATAAGGAAAGCAGTCTAAAGTAATGGCTCTGTAAACATTCACCAGAAATTTAAAATCCTAAACCTAAACTACAGAGGATATACATTTTTATGCCGCATATATAATACCAATAAAGAGAAGTAACAAACGCACAGGTTCATGCTTTTTAGTGTACTTCCTAAAGTCTAAACCATGTATTCTCGTGAACTGTTCTCTCAGAATGTTTTTGCATATTGAAGATATTCCAAATAATGCAACCGCAGGGTGTTATATTATGAGATAAGGCTCGTGACGTTTTCCTCTTTCACTCTTCCTTCGAAATGTAAGGGCATCTTACACCACCTATGCACCTCGAACGTGCATTGACGCCGCAATGTCAATACATCAGGTACGTCTGCCACTACTATATACCGGGTCCATCATTTATCTGCTATTTGCTTGCAAATTTTACTGTAAACATGAATGAGCTCGCCGTATACATAGACTTTCTGGAAATAAATCCGTATCACCTGCAAGAAAAGCTATGCATGATCATGAATAAGTTTGACACTTGAGTTCGTTGCTACAAAAGGAAAATTCTAGATAAATTTTCACAGAAAATAAACCAGATCAAATCACACTAGCTCAAAAATTTAAAGTTAATATTATCAATATTGGGCATCAGAAACATATCCACATTGCGTGAAACTAACTCATTATGGCTTAACAGTTATAGTGTCATTGATAAAACAGTAAGATATGTTCTGATTAAGCGTGGGCCTCTGCCGGACTGCTTCGTCGGCGACTCTTGCTTCTCTCGGGCAGTGGAGAGCGCCAGGCATATACTTTAATAAGTTTTATATTTACGAGAGCTGTTCAATAAAGAATGATCACACTTTATTTTCGGCAACGTACCTTTACTCATCCTCCTAAGTGTGATGGTCCTTCTCAAAATATTCTCCCCTGAATGCGATGCACTTGTCCCAGCGTTTCTGCCAGTCTTCAAAGACATGCTGGAAAACAATTTTGACAGATCCTTCAAAATTGCCTCCCCAGCCTTCACTGCTTATGATGATGGATAATGCCTCCTACGAAGGCGTTTCTTCAAGTTAGGGAACAGAAAATAAGTCACATGGGGCTAAATCCGGACTATAGGGAGGGTGAGGGATGCACTTCAGGTTAATTTTTGCAATATATTCAGCAACAACATTGGCAATATGTGGCCAGGCATAACCGTGGTGCAACATCCAGCCTGCTTCACGGAAATGTGGTCTTTTGCGTGATATGGACTTGCAATGTTTTCAGGACATCCCTGTAGTATTGTCCAGTTACTGATGTGTGTGCAGGTACAACATGCTGATAAACCATTCCACGAATATCAAAGAATGAGATGACCATAACTTTCCAAACAGAAGCAACCACTTTTGCTTTTTTGGGGGTTGGTGATGAAGGAGATTTCCACACTGAGCTTTGCTGTTTGCTCTCAGGATCAAAATGATGTAGCCAAGTTTCATCAGCAGTGATTACGTCTGAAAGAAATTCCGGATCTTCCTCTAACATCAACTTCAACTGCATATTACCTCCATTGCAGTGGTAGGCGACACCAAACATGTCTGAATTTTCCTGGTTCTCACAGGCGGGAACCAGGAGTACCAACAATGAAACTACTACGGCGTGTTTGTTTCACATTAAGCTAACAGAATATAATAAGACGGTAATTTAGTGCGCACAATTATGTCCGCAAAAATTATGGTCGTTCATCATTGTACAGCCATTGTATATGTTTTAAAATAAAGGTCAATTAAAGAAAAAATGCGATATTATTCAACAGGTTTCCGAAAGTATAAAGACAAACTTCTTCCATAATAATTAGGAAAGAATAGAAACAATAATAGTATAACAGATGTTATTAAAATTTTTAAGCGTAAAACTTAACAGTCTTGGTGAGAGTAACTAGAAAAAAGTATCTTTGCACGTTTTACATTACAGAATTAAATTTACACAACGAAAAGTTAATAATTGTATGACTGCAGAGACAGACAACTATAGGAAAATCGTTGACCATTAGTAAAGAAAAGAATAACAGAAGGGCGAAAGAGAAGTTAAGACCATACTGTAGGTAACGCTTTTTGAAATTGTCATTGTTTGGTTTCTTATGCAAAACGTTTCCTAAAACTCTACTTAATTTTATGTGTTGTTCATATAGGAGTTTATAGGAGTTTCTTCCTTGTTCCATTTATACCCCGCCTTTAACTGCTATGGTCATATCGGCGACCGTTCTCCTTTGGAACATACTGAAGGTGTTAACTCGTTATCTTTGGTTTTTATCATTACATCACGCACACATTCACACTCTCATTCATACTTCCAGACTCTGGGGAAGATGGGGAATTATCTTGGTCGGAGAAAAACCCCCACCCCACCGCCGGGAATCGAACCCGGGACCCCTAGCACGGTAGGCAGGTGCTCTACCGACTGAGCTACGGGGCCAGCGCAGATTAGTTTTATTTCTAAAAATCCTTTACCAAAACCTAAGTTATTACAAAGAACTTTTTTTTTTTTTTTTTTTTTTTTTTTTGTATTAGGCTCGTATTTTAACATGGCCGTTTAAAATATTTAAGAGCCATTAACGGTTATAGAGTGACTTAGACTAAAGGAGCGAACAATTAAATAAATATAATTTAGAATTATGGAATAGTAAAAAGAAGTACACGTTAAGGAGTGTAGGAAGGTGTATTTTTAGGTTCTACTAAACTTTAATTGTTAAATATTATACGTTCCAGAAAAAAGCCTAAACTTCAAGGTTTTAACATTGTCGGAATAGAGCATGACGATTAATAGTAGAAAGGAGAAACACGTAAACGAAGCATGTAAATGCAATAGTCTGTCCCAATTAGCGAAAGGTCCAGAGCCCAGCTCAGGGGTAGCCCAAGATATATCTTCCTTAGCTCTCTATGAATCAATATATGCGTGCTAGCTAAAGCTTTGAAGCATGCAAAGAACTGCTAATACATTTGTAATATCCACACAAATTTGAATAGGTATATATTTCAAACTTCACTGAAACATTTCCTTGCAAGTGTTGCAGCAGACTCATCATCCTGAGCTCCTTAGGACACAACCCTTTACTGACCTACAAATCTCTGAAATTAATAATGGAAAAGAGCTAAGCAGATAAAACCTCACAGATGTCATGCTTGAAGGAACACGATTGTTGAAAAAGTGTTCTCTAATTCGAAGAGTGTTATCGCTTCGTTGAGCTTCAATGAACTTATGAAGATTCTCTTAACGATATCAGATAAGATGTGCTGGCATGGGAACAACGTAAAGGTTTTATCGACTCCGTCTTCCCCTATAGGCTGTTTAAAAATGTTGCTACTGTTTCAAAACAGTCGCTAAACATATACTTTCTTGCCTTCTTTTGTTTTTAATATATTGTCACGTGTATGGTTGAGGAATACTTGGAAACATTCAAGTTCTGGAATCTTGTTACTTAATACTTATTTCCTATGCCGTGACTTTTTGGCAGATTCTATGGTAGTTGATTCTCTTATTTATAAGAACAGAGTAATACGACTGACTTATGATATAAGTTTGCTCATGCCGAACACATGTAGGTGGCCGGACACTGTTTGGGTATTTGGGCAGGAAGAAGGATGGGGCTTGGGAGGGATGTTATTCTGTGGTGTTTCTATTTATTTCGTTCTTTGTGGTGTTACGTTTTCTTGGGGCATTGGATATGCTTGGAGCACCCGGAGGCTTGAGGGTAACGATAAGAATGTAGCGGTAAACCGCTGTTGAGCAGGTAGCAGTCATGACCCAATGGGTCCTGGCTACGACCTGCAAATGTGGTGACTGTTTAGTCGCTGCTCAATTGTATTCGTGTGTCTCGTAGAGGCTTGGTTCAGGTGAATGATGCGGGTCCTCATGGGTCCGTGACCGCTGAGGGTAACGGCGAGATAGAGGTTGTGGCGGCGGCGACCGCTGAGCGCGGGTGTCTCTGCGGTGCTGGAGGTGCGGCGATGGGGCCTCCAACTCGAGTGTCAGGCTGTCTCTAATGTCTGCGATCTGCTCAGTCAGGTAATTCTGGGTCAAGTGGAGAGCTCTATGAAGATCTGACGGTATGAGTTGTATGCTGGTGTCTGCTTTGCTGCTTATCTTCTCTAGAAGTTTTCGATTTGTAGTAGTCATCTGGGTGAGCTGCTGAATCTGCTCTTGGAGTGTCGCGATCTGCTGGGCGACTGTGGAGTTGCTGTCCTGTGTCCCTTTGGTGTGCGTGGTGATGAGGTTCGTAGTAGATTGGTGCTGTGAGCGTAGAGTTTCTGATAGTGAGCCGTGATTGGAAGTGAGCAGCTGCTCCAAGTCCCCA